>OX465251.1:18276609-18800609 GCA_949987775.1 Aproaerema taeniolella
AATGCCAAATTGTTAATTAGTGAGAAACAAACTTTCTGGAATTAATGACACCTTATCGCTTTGTGTTTACGAGTACTTGCCTCTTTATTTCTAAATATCTATCCGTTGGTTTAACATTTACACTCATTAGCAGTCAAAATCTGAATTGTTGCTTTTTCCTAATTCAATTGCTAATCCCCCAGACAGGGTTCATTAAAAGATAAACCTACAAGTAGTAAGTTTCAAAAAAGAAGGGTGTTGACGGCCGGTTTGGTCGAGTGGTAGTGACGCTGCCTCTTGATCGGCGGGTCCTGGGTTCGATCCCCAGTCGGGGCAAACATTTGTGTAAAAAGCAGATGTTTGTTCTCGGGTCATGGGTGTTTGTGTTTGTCTTTATGTGTGTTCCAAGGGACCCACGACACAAGGGAAAACCTTAGTGTGGGCCTTTGAGTGTGCAACGTTTATTATTTATTATTATTTTTATTTATTACAAGTTTGACGTGTGTATTTGTGAATCTGTATGTGTGTCTGTCTGTGGCATCGTAGCTCCTAAACGAAATAACCGATTTCGATGCGGTTTTTTGTTTAAAAGCTGGCGTGATCGAGATGGTTCTTAGCTTTATTTGATAACATCATTTTAGCCTTTTAAAAGTTATGAGTAATCGAATGTCGGTTACATTTATAATTATAGAGTTTTTTTACGGCTAATTCTCTATTGTCATGTTCAGAATTTCTGTTCTCAACATTCTCGTCTCGGCTTGTAGATAGTCAACGAATACGTAATCCCTAATCCCTACTAATATTATAAATGCGAAAGTAACTCTGTCTGTCTGTCACGCTTTCACGACTTAACTACTGAACCGATTTTGATGAAATTTGGTACAGAGACAGATTAGACCTTGGGAAAGAATATAGGCAACATTTTATCAAATAGCTGGGCACGATATAACCTGTAGTCCACGCGGGCGGAGCCACAGGCGGAAAGCTAGTAGGTAATAAAGAATTGAAGATTTAATTGGGTCTAGGACGCATAAAGTTGTTATTCCACAGCATTTCAATACCTGTCTTCCTGGGTATTACCTTTACATATCAATTAAGTTCAGCCATTTCCTTTTATGAGCAATGGATGTCAAATCAGACAAGACATGGCAGAGGCGTAGCTAGGTAATCAAAGGCCCTGGAGCAAAAAATAAACTATAGGGCCCCAACTAAACTATTTAAAATCGTTTGTTCCGTATTCGTCGTCTTCCGAATTCGACGTAAGCCAGATTTTTCGTAATCCTGCCTGCCAGATTTGTCGTAATGAGACCTGCCTCCTAGTAATCCATCCTAGGCAACGATACTTTATGTTTTTCTGAATATGAGGTGTCGACCTATGGTCTCATGCGGTGTGGTAGGGCTCTGTAAAGGGCCGTCTGGTTCGCGACCACCGTCCTACCGAAGTCCGAAGCCAAACAGCTTGCCTTTATAGGCATTTTCTGGGTTAACTCGCTCCATCGTCGACCTCATCTTTGGCCTTATGGTCATGATTGAGGTCAAGAGTTAACCCATCTTATAATAAAAAAATAAAAAAAAAACAGATTCGTCCTGTGATTATTAAAGTGGCATTCCTAGAATTTGGTTTATTTATATTCTTAATGTGGGAGAAATGTTCACTAGTTCAATTTATAGTTAGTAAGTCCGAGGGGCCCCCTGAGCTTGGGGGCTCCGGGCACTGCCCCGTCTAGCCTCCTGTAGCTACGCCACTGAGACATGGTCTTGTCCTAGGTTTCAAAGGTATAATTAAGGTCTATAACCGTAAAGCTAAGTGTATGTGGAAGGAAGGAATTAAGTTTCCTTGTTTTCTGATGCGAGTTTCAATTCAAGTTCAAGTTCTTTATTCATAACAAAATACTTTGTGTCGAATATATGCATAAAAAGTCAATTTAATAAAACAGTAGCAATTTGGGACAGCAATAAACTAAATAATTATGAAAACAAATATCAATTTAAAAAAAACTATGTCACTAATTATTGTAAAAAAAAATGGTTGTCTGTAAAGTCGGTTTACTGACGATAGTTGAACGTGACAACGTCTTAAGAAAATACTGATGGAATGGTAGCATTTTTCAAAAGAAAATTTTAATTTCATTTGTTTAATAGATTTGTATGTATATAGAGAAGGAGGTAATTGGAAATCACAATGAAATTGATCAAGTTAGATTTGTTTGTAAATGTAAATGTACTATAGTATAGCAGCTGTCGAACGCTGCCGAACGCAAAGGCCGATTGTGCTTCTTTGTCGCTCGTTCCGCGCTCTCGCTTGCACTTCAAGCCTTACATGGAACGCCTCAGAGCGAGGTAACGCCGCATGAGTCATGTTTTTTCGTGCGTGCAGCCGGCTCTATCGAATTATAAGACGTTGTCACGTCAAAAAAATGGAAAAATTTTAATCAAAATATTCACTAAAACTATAAAAACACCTCTCCAGCAAGAAAGCCCTTAATTTAACTTTAAAGTTTTTAGATTTGTCCAGAATTTTAATCTCCTCAGGCAAATGATTAAAAAATTTAGGAGCCTGATGTCTGGCACTATGCTGAACTACATTTATTCTCGGAGTGATCGTCCTACCCACATCCATACGTCGAGTACTCAATCGTGCCTGCCGTTCCTCATGTGTCTCATACTTGCACATTTGTATAGAATCTACGTATAACTACGGTAATAAAATTTTAGTTCTGTTGTTTCATTTGAATTGCTAATAGGGTTATCGTGTTTTGCTTCCAAAACAAATATGCCTACTGACTTCTTTTTTTTAGCGGTTTTCTCATGTGGTAATTATTATTTGCTTTGTAGGTATATTTTTCAACAAAATTACTTTATAAAATTTCGAAATAATGAGTAGCTCGTTAATTCCATGCCGGATTGGGAGTAAATGAAAAACTCAGAATGTGCCAGCTGCCAACTTATCTCAAGCATACTATAGAAGCCAATAAATGGGTTGGGAAAGATTTACTGTATCGTGGGGCTACAACCATCACCACCACCTCAGGATGAATGTCACATGTGGCGTCGAGTGGTTTTGCAATCACATGACCTTCTGCCTACCTTGAAAGGGATTACAGACGTAAGTGTATGGTTGGATGTATATCTATAGGCTAATCCTAAAATGTAGTAAGAGACGAAAGAAACTCCATATTGATCTCAATGCTAATTGAAAGAATATACCATAATAATTTCGCAGCAAAAATGCTTCACCTGAAGCATTGGACTCCACTAAACAACATGCTGATAAAATAGCTCATGAATCAAGTTGTTATTTGTTTTCAGTCGCGCGTGTCCGAGCCACGCGATGGAAACACGAACAGACAAACAGATAACAACATACTTTTTCACGGATGAAGTATTTGTTGTAGATATAACGGCCGGTTTAATCGAGTGGTAATGACGCATCTTGATCGACGGGTCCTGAGATCGATTCCTAGACGGGGCAAATATTTTTGTAAAAAGCAGTTGTTTGTTCTCAGGTCATGGGTGTTCGTGTCTGTCTTTGTGTATGTCCCAAGGGACCCATGACACAAGATAAATCTTAGTATGGGCCTTTGAGTGTGTAGCGTTTATCTATACTAATATTATAACGAGGAAAGATTTGATTGTTTGTTTGCATCAAACAGGCTCCGAAAACTACTAGAATGCTACATTACCCCTGATGAATACAGGCTACACCATTTTCCCGAATTCCCACGGGAACGAAGTCCCGGGCGGAATGCTAGTTTTCTTTATAAAGAGCAGGGACTTAATTTCGACTTTCAATACTGTCAATACAAAGGCAAATCAGCTGATCAGACAAGTTGTATGAAGAGGCGAATTTTAATTTTCGACCTATGTTGCTTGGCGAAAGTTGTTCAGTTTCATGTGCTTAATTTTTGCTATCTTTTTTAAAGTTACCCAATATTAGCCGTGTGAGTCCCCGGCAGAGTAGAATAGGACCACCCTCTTTCTTACCGAGGTGTCGTACAAGGCGACTAAGGTAATGCGAGCGAGTTCATCTGCACACAGAGAAGGAAAACTCTGCAATTATATCAAAACCCTCGCCAACCCGTCTGCCGAGCGTGGTGAATATGGCATTTACCCCTCATGTTGTTGAGGGATGCCCGTGCCCCAGCAGTGGGGACGTATATGGGTTGATGAAGAAGATAAAGAAATATTTTATTTGGTTTTACATGTTTAGAACTGATCGATACTTTTGTCGAACCTTAAATTACTTACATTATGATATTCCTTGATAGGTGCCACAAAGTGCGAAATATCATGGTTTATACCTGTTTTTTTATTATTATTATAAGATGGGTTAACTCTTGACCTCAATATTGACCATAAAGGTCAAAGATGAGGTCGACGATGGAACGAGTTTACCCAGAAAATGCCTATAAAGGCACTGGCACTCCCACGCACCGACGGAACACAGCAAGCTGTTTGGCATCGGACTTCGGTAGGAGGGTGGTCGTGAACCAGACGGCACTTTGCAGAGCCTACCACACCGCATGAGACCATAGGACGACACCTCAGATTCAGAAAAAATGAAGTGTCGTTGCCTGGGATGGATTACTGGGAGGCAGGTCTCATTTGTGTTTCCTTAGTCGCCTCTTAAGACACCCACGGAAAGAGATGGGGTGATGTTATTCTCAACCGATCACCACACGGCATTTTTCCACAGCCTTAGGCATCCCATTTCTAGGAAAAGGTGATTCGTTGGGTTATGTGAAAGCTTTTTATTTAAGAAATCGAATAGTGATATTAATAATTAATATTAAAATAATAAAAGACAATAACCTAAACCCATTTTTAATAATGATGGAGTGTTTTAAACAGTTGTAAGAAATTACAATGCAGATAGCTGAAATAACTAAAAAAATAGAACAGCTACCAAAAACAGCCAATCGGGAATCATTGAGATTAATTAAACTGTATAAAGTATGTGACATTATACAAACTGTGTAGGAAGTATGTGTGTATGTTGTCCAGGAATAGCACTGGTTGCATATACATAAAATCGGCAGCAGCTAAAGCTCCGACAAAGTTTATTTGAAACAAATTAAAGAAACATAAAGTGACAAATTCTCTGGCAAATATAACAAGGAAGATACATTTTCTGTTTAATAACAGGAAAAATACACGTCATGGGATGTTATACCGTCTCCTTCCTCATACTTTACACATTCAAAGGCTTTGTTAGAGAGCAAGATATAATTAATGCAGAAATGATTAAAGCCAGAGCAAACATGTCTTTTCTAGAAACTCTGACTATCATAAAAACATGGACGTAATCTTTGATCAAATAAAGAAGCTCATGGATTTTCCTAAACTGTGCAAGAAAACAAATCATCTATTCGCAGAATACGAGTATAAAGATGTTCAGCTATTTAAAAATATAGTTGTCATATTCGGTCACTACCTGGCATGCAAAACTTTTCGTTGGATCTAAATAACTTAAAATTATTATACAATTAGATTTCCGCCTGGGACTTCGTTCCCGTGGAAATTTGGAAAAAAATATGTACCTTATGATTTAATCCAAGCTACCTCGATATCAAAATTATCAAAATCAAACGTCCTCACAAACTTTCGGATTTATAATATAAGTAGGATTATACAATAAAAAATCTTAAGTAAAATAAATGTCCAGTCACAAAAAAATAGAAAACAATATGAAGTTACACTTACCTCCACGGATGCGGTATGAAACCCGGACATAGCTCCGGGCAGTTGTCGCAAGGTCTACCATCAGAAACCTCCTTTATCCGGACTCCCTGTGGACAAAAAAATCTGAATTAACTTCTACTCTTACTTCTTCGAGACTTCATCTAAGTAGCGTAGCTCGGAGGAAGCAACCGAGGATCAAGCTTATGAACAGGAAAGTCACAGAATCACTTAAATAATTTCTTCCGAGGAGTCGAAACCACGGGAGAGATTGTGTCAAATGTATACAAAAAGGCGTCAAAAACTGCGAATCAGTTTGATTATTGAGCCTATGGAGGTAGAGAAGAACCTCCACAGTACACTTCCCGATGATCCAATGCAAATTGAATGCATCCCAGAAGTATAGACTCTCAAATTGACTGAATTCCAAACTAACTGAAGTACAAATCGACTAAATTTTATCCATCAAGGCAATAACAAGATCAAAGCATGTCACATATTTATACAGGGCATTTTGGACAAGTTTCTCTATGATATTCAGATGAAATGTATTAGGTAGGTATATGTTTGTAAACCGGCGTCTATATTAGGTGTGTTACAGCTACTGTTGTTGCAAATTGTCGGCGTGCCATAGCGCTAATGAACCTCAATTCAACCAACAGACCTCAATTGCCAAGTCCAGTCCATCGCACACATTATAATCACCGCTATCATGATTCTCAACATCAGCTCTGACGTCATCTGAATCGCATTCGCTATAACTATCCGATGAATAGTCACTGTCTCTTTTATTCGCGAATAATTTGAATAGTTTTGACTTTTCACACCAAGATTCTTCTTTATCAACCTTTTTAGTTTTCTTTCGATGGATTTTAAAAGGCACTTGCTTCAGTCTTGGTTGAGTAGCGTAAGAAGATGTTGGGATTGTTTTCTTGTAGTGTTGTTCGTAATCTTTTTTATAATCTTCTTCGCTCAATCCGCAATGATAGAGAAGGAAGTCTTTTCTTATCTGTTCCTTACCCTCAGGGTCTCTCCAATACCTTTCTTTGGTTCTGACGCCTAAGTAATAGTCTAGCTCTCTTTCTCCTAAGTCGTCTTCATCAGTTTCTTCATTTTGTTTCTGTTTTTCTATCTTTACCTCGTCTGGTTCATAGTCTTCCATCACCTTTGCAAGTAAACGGTATTTTCTGTTATTTGGCATTTTCTTTAGTAGATTTGCGGTGTTTGATTGCAGAAATTTAGTAGTCTTCCTGTAAACAGACGCCATTGATTCTCTCCTACGTCGTAGGTTGTTCATCGTCTTGGTTTTAGAGTGGATTCTCTTTCTGAAGAATCTCTTAATCCTTATTATAAGGCTTATTATCTTCCAGCTCATTTCAAACGTTTATTTATCATTTTTCTTCAAAGATGTTTATTTACACAATTGTTAAATTTTATCTTTTACTTCTTGTTTCGATTCAATGTTTGTGAATTAGTTTCTGAAGGTTATTTATAATGTTCCTTTATTTATTATGATTCGTTAAACACAAAGTATGTAGGTAATTTCAATCTTTTGCATTTTTTCAGTAATTTCTCACCATTTACAAGTCTCTGTCTCTACCCTCAAATTAGTATCCATCCATATTGTTTCTTGTCTGCAGGAGATAAGGTTCAAATTAGAATGAACTTTGTCTTTCAACTTAGGGTGGGGCATATACTTCGACATAGTTAATTCTTATTATGCTTTTTTAAAGATTCAATGTTGCGATTGTGAGTATGTTTTCAATGTTATTGTTTATTGTCATATTCAAGTATATTTTATATATCAAAAAAATCTCAGACAGTGCAGACGGAATCTTATTTTTTTTCAAAAAGTCCTGTATTTTGTTGCCAATTAAATAAATGAGTACAAGGTAGGGTAGTTCCCACCCCCGATGACCGCAGGGTACTGTCTTTTTTACGGTTACGGACGTAACGGTGGTGACGCGACCACCACCACGTATAGGTGAAATGGTGACCATTATTTGCTGACCCATGACTGATTCGAACGTGTGTTAAAGTAAGGTGTAACCTTATTTGGAGGATAGGTCTGACAAAACTGGTCTTGCCAGTGATGGTCAATCCTCACAGATATAGTTTGATGGAGAAGACAGAAAAATCAAGCTAAAAAAATTTCAAATACAATTTTTTTTAGTACTCTGACTGACTTGCACATTTGGGTAGCCCGTTCTATTTTTTTTTCTTTTTTCATAATGGCCGGTTTAAGATATTTTTTTACGTTTTCAAACAAAAACAAAATATTTTCCAAAAACTGAATCGACAAAAATTTGAAAATTCGAACCTGCTCACAAAATTTCACGAGAATCGGTTAAGAAATGCGACAACTGGACATCACATACGAAAGCATTTTTGCCAAAGCTGTAATTGTAAAACGGGCTGGTTTCCGCAACTCGACGACAACATGCGCCTTTTTTGTGTGATTAGTTGTTTAGGATGGCTGTCAGTCTAGCCACCCCAGCTCCTCTAGGAACTGCAGAAGTCCCTTAGGGTCTTCCACCACTTCAGGGAGGGACCCGGGTATGCCCTGACGTTTTCCTCTGTAGCTGGCCATCTCCTTGCAGTCTGGGCGGCTCTCGTGCCCATGTTGAAGCGGGAACGCTTTGCTCGCGCGTGACGCTTGCTCGGTCAACTACTTATCATCATCATCAACCACATCAACCCACTGCTGGATATATGCCTCTTCTCTGTAGCGCCAATCGTCACGGTCCTGTGCCAATCTTATCCATTGAGATCCTGTCTGTCTGACCACTGGGCTGGTGGTCTACCCACTAGCCTTTTCGCTTCCCTTCGCCGCCATGCTATGACTGCCTTGGTCATAATAATAATAATATACGTACCTATTCTAATGCCTAAAGAATAATTTTATATCCATGGCGTGGTACAACAATATTCACTCTGGGTGTGGACTCGAACACGAGCAAACAGTGTAAGACAAGCCATGTACTGTAAATGGATCGACAAATCAGATTTCATTTCAACACTTTTAGTACTGTTTGTTTCTAGATGTTGGGATATGTACAGCACAACATGTCATCACAATATATGTATACTTATGTATACTGTGTTGGACATTTTTTTAATCTATCCTAATCCTACCTACCCTATAAGAGATTTTATAGAAATTGATGATGAAAAATGTTTAGTATTATAATATTTATAATTTAGTGAATGTTTACGATGTGAACATAAAATAATAAATAGGCATAGAACTTTCAAATCAACTTATATTCTGAAACAAACTTCTCCGTTTCGGTTTCAGTACTTGCAACGACATCTTCAGGAAAAGCTGTGAACAAACAGTGCGCTAACTGCAACACAGATGGCAGTTTCCTCGCACTGCGCCATCTAGTATTGAGTAGCGGTACTACTTTCTAACCCGGCCGCGCGCGAAAGTTCGCAAAAGTGCTTTTTTATTATAATGTTAAATTAAATTATAATTGTTTTGTTTATGTTGCGGTTTTTAAAAACAAGCGGCCTCAACTTTTACGTATTTTGCTTAAATAAAAATTACCAAGTTTTTGTTAAAATTACAATATTTTCCAGAAAAGGTAACTTTTTTGATGGTAGAAAACAAAGGTTGATAAGGTACTTTCGTTAAAGAACAACAAGGGATTCTATATTTAGATGGCCTACGATGTTCTCTTTTGAATTTTTTTAACGAGTTGGTGTATTAATATTAAATTACGCTGTTATTTTTGTACATGTATTTTTGTAAACATATTTCGTCTAATAAGTAACCCTCTGATCTTATGACAAACGTAACATCAAGTGGTTCTGAGTCACTGATGCTCGGCCTACCCCGTAAGGGATTACAGACGTGAGTGTATGTATATATGTATGTTGTTTTTGTATGTACAGACAAAGCATGACAAGTTACCCATTTGCACTAGAAAAGCCGGCGCTATTACGAGCGAAATAAGGCCGCGGTCAAGGTCAATATGTATAGCCTGTTGTGCTGCTGTGTGTACTGTACTTACAAGGCACAGCACAGTTTTTTTTAAAAAAAACGCTTCACACTCAAAGGCCCACATTAAGGTTTTCCCTTGTGTCGTGGGTCCCTTGGAACACACAAAGACGGACACAAACACCCATGACCCGAGAACAAACATCTGCTTTTTACACAAATATTTGCCCCGACTGGGAATCGAACCCAGGACCCGCCGATCGAGAGGCAGCGTCACTACCACTCGACCAAACAGGCCGTTCCGACTCTCCATACAACCTGTGCGATCAGTTGATTTACCATTGTATGAGAAGTCGAATTATTTTTTAAGAATCCTTTGGAATTTTTTTTCAGTTTCATGAAGAGAATCACCTGTAAAGTTTCCTAACCAATCACCCCGTATAATTCTATGTTATGAAACGATATACAACGAGCAGTCCTGGAATTGTCAATAGGCTGTATAGGCCGCAGCCTGGGGGTGGTAGCGTCCTAGGGGCGGCAGATTTCAGAGGACGCTCACTCAATTACAGAGAATAAAAGTCAAACAAGCTCACTGGTTTTCTTATGGTTCTTTATACTAATACGTTAAATCCCTATTAGCACGGGTAAAGTAAGACTAAAAATGGCTGTTTAGCGGCAAAATATGTACATCATTGAAACTTTGTTTATAACTTTATCTTGGCACTAGAAATGAGGATCTGCCGAGTCCTACCAAAATTTAGGGGTTCTACCCCCTCCCAGGGGGTAAGTATGGGCAGGGGGAAATTTTTAAAAGTGCACATTTTGCAATGTGCATTTACATATAACATTTTACATCTAAACAAAATTTCAAAAGACAATGCCGGAAATTGGCGTGTTTTTTGGAGTCTTTTTTTTTCAAGCAGCCATCAACCAAACTTTGTTTTTCTAGTACAAAATAGTGTAACGGACCAAACTTTCTTTCGAAGCATACCTCTAAACTCAGTCCGGACTGAGTTACGAGAGTCTGAAGTTTGCAGGTCTTTTTAAGGCTATTTTCTCTTTTAGGCGCTAGCTATGTTAGAAGTTGCAACAAAATACTGTCTTAGTATGTGCAAACATTCAAAACCATTAAGAGCTCTTACCTAATGATGTGAAAGAAGGACGCCGCTATACAAAAGATATATCCTTCTCTTTTTTTTCCCTGAAACACGATTCTAACGTCTTGGTTTACCAGTAGGATTGTTTACCAGTAGGACTTGTTGATCAGTAGACCTTTTTACCAGTAGACCTTTTTACCAGTAGGCCTGTTTACCGGTAGAACTGATTAGTAGGCCTGTACCAGTGGCCTGTTACCAGTACCAGTAGGTGTAATTCTTACATGTGTAGTAGTAGCAGGGACTCTTAGGCAGGACTTCACTTTGTTTTACTAGGTACTTTACTTCTAGGTATGACATTACCAGTAGATAGGATTTTAGTCGGTTTTTGTTAACCAGACAGGACTCTTATTCAAGTAAAGAATAGCGGAATGAAGCAAACTTACTATAGTGCGATCGCCTAACTGTGTCCTTGCCCGCGGGGTACATGGAAGCAGGGGGTGACGACAAAGGGGACCGAGAGAGGTGCGGGCGGCGGGGGCCGTTTAAGGAATGAGACAAACCAAGTCAAAACTGCGTGCGTGGGAGCAGGAGGTCATAATGATTTACCTGCTCGACGCGGCGTTCTTTTGAAGTCTTACCTTTTGAACAATGACGCGGGAGTCGTGATACGGAAGGAAAAGATACGGACATAGCGTATGTATCGTACGTCCTGTCACTTCCACAGTTGGCGAGAAACCTTTAACAGTAAATCAGAGTACATCAATTTCAAAACTGAAGCACCTTAAGGATTGAGAAAAAGGCGATATTAGAACTACTCTGTCACGCTTGGTCTGACATCAATTGTATTGTTTACACATTCAGAGACAGTATTTTATTGCAATTTGTAACACAGCTTGCGCCTAAAAAGACCTGCAAAATCCTTATACAGACCTGCAAACTTCTGACTCTCGTAACTCAGTACGGACTGAGTTTAGAAGTATATTTTCCAGTAAGTTTGGTTCTTTTTACAATGATGTACCAGAAAAACAAGTTTTTTTTTGCATAAGTTAAACATACTACGCTAAGCTAGTCATTATAGAAATCTTCAATTTAAAAAGATAGAACTAAACCTGCTCTGCACAGTGTCGCAGTTGGCGGCAACGCCCTTAACAGATGTTCTAATTGTTTACATATACGAAGTTACTATAAATATAACTTCGTATATGTTCTTTTTTTTGCTATTTCATTATAAGACAAAAGTAAAAGCCATATAATATTAATATATTAGTAAGTTGGCGTCTTTTCGCTATTCTTTAGTAGAAAAAAGAGTCCTACCTGGTTAACAAAGACCGACTATAATATCTTATCTACTGGTAATGTCATACCTAGAAGAAAAGTACCTACTACATAGTAGTAAAACAAGGTGAAGTCCTACCTAAGAGGCCCTGCTGCTACTAAACAGGTAAGAGTCGCACCTACTGGTATTGGTAAAAAGTTCTACTGGTAAGCAGGCCAATAGGTAAACAGTCCTACTGTTAAACAGGCCTACTGGTAAACAGTCCTACAGGTAAATAGTTCTATTGGTAAACAGTCCTACTGTTAAACAGGCCTACTGGTAAACAGTCCTACAGGTAAATAGTTCTACTGGTAAACAGTCCTACTAGTAAACATTTCTATTGGTAAACAGTCTTACTAGTAAACAGTCCTTCTGGTAAATAGTTCTACTGGTAAACAGTTCTACTGGTAAACAGGCCTACTTACTGGTAAACAGGCCTGTTGGTAAACAGTCCTACTGGTAAACCAAGATGTGAGAACCGTGTTACAGGAAAAAAAAGAGAACGATATATCTTTTGTATGGCAGCGTCCTTATTTTCATTGCACTGATCTTATTTCACATCATTAGGTAGGAGCTCTTAATGGTTTTGAATGTTTGCACATACTAAGACAGTATTTTGTTACAATTTCTAACAAAACCTTTGCCTAAAAGACAGATAAAGCCCGAAAAACTGCAAACTTCCGACTCTCGTAACTCAGTCCGGACTGAGTTTAGAAGTATACTTTTTAGTAAGTTTGGTTCTTTGCATTATTATGTACTAGAAAAACAAGGTTTGGTTGATGGCCGCTCGAAAAAAAAAAGACGCCACCTCCCATATGAAATCCGGCATTGTCTTTTACAGCTTCAATAGTTTTGATTTTGCGTGGAAATCTTTGTTAGTGGGTAAAAAATACCGATTCTTCTTTTGTATGGGAACTTCTTAAAACCCCGTGGAGGGGGTTGGACCCCAAAATTTTGGTAGGACTCGGCTGATCCTCATTTCTAGTGCCAAGATAAAGTTGTAAACAAACTTTTATTGATGTACATATTTTGCTTTTCCTTTGCTATATAGGAATTCAATCCTATCGAAAATGATATTATAGTTGATTTTGCTATTAAAAAGTCCCATAAAATATTGTAATTCTTGTTTATTTTTTACGCTCTTTCTTAGTGATTCATACGTTTATATAACTTTAGTGCCTTCCTTAAATACTACACATAGAAAATTATTATTTAGGAAGGTACGTACATGGAGCGGCGAAAAAAGGGGCCTACACTATAAAAAATATAAATCCGGCACTGACAACGAGTGACAATCATGTTATTTCAATACAGAGACTTTGTAAAAAGCTTTTTTTTTTAAATTAGTATGCATGATATATCTTCATGAGTATTCAGATATTAAGTCAATTAAAATTAGAAACAAGGAAGTTTATATGATGAGGTAGTGATAGCCCAGTTGGTAATGAGCCAGACTTGTAATCCGAAGGTCGCGGGTTCAAATCCTGATGCGGGCCTGTACCACAAAATTCATCTTTTCGGATTTATGTACGGATTTCTAATTATCACTTGCTCAACGGTGAAGGAAAACATCGTGATGAAACCCGCCCGTCCAAGAAAATTCATTTTCGAAAGACGAGCGGTCCACCAACCCGCATTGGGCCAGCGTGGTGGACTATGGCCTAAATCCCCTTCGTGTTTCGAAGGGAGGCCCGTGTCCCTCGGTGGGGACGTATATGGGCTGGTAAGAAGAAGGAAGAATATGATTGAGTTAAAAAGAGCGAATTCTTCTCCTGAGGAAGTTTGCACCTTTGCGAATTGGCACAAAGTTAAAAATGCTAATGTGATTCACTAGGAACTTTAGACTTATTCTTAGTAACATTCTAAGGTCCGTAATCCAACGCGACTCAGGCTCGTATTACAGGAGACTCAAGTCTTGATCTATACTTAAGCATTGATTGTCTCTTTCTCTCACTATCAAAATGACAAAGACGACTGTTAAAGCAAATGTGTAGAAGGTGCAGAAATCCAAAGACGACGGATGGACGTCGCGCCTGAGGCGCCCTCTACTCTACTTCCTCCCTTGTAAAAAACAGCGAAAAAATGGCGTGTTTTAATTATTATACTAGTAATAAACGATTTAAGTGCATAAACAGACTTTATAGTTGTGATAAAATGAACAATTAAACAGCCCTTCATAATTTTTAACATTACATCATTGTTTTCTTTACCGTGTGAGAACTCAAGATACCTTTAACACCCCTTTATGAACGCACATGGAGCAAATGAAGACGGAATACACAAGCCGATCACGGCTTCTTTAACGACTGCTATTTAAGTATAGATCTTGAGTCTAAGTCGCGTTCTATTGTCTTTTGATAGCGAGAATAATTTTCCACGTTAAAAACGTATGAGTCACCGACTTCAATCCCAACAACAGTTCGCACAAAGTAGATATCTAGTTTTTTGCGGACTACAATGCCTATTAGCAAATAACTACAAACAGAAATGTCATTCATTTATTTAGATGATGTTCTAGTTTGTAGTATATTTCGTTTTCGTTGATTTTTTTTTAAAGCGCTGAATCATTTTCGATAAAATTTATATGGGACCTCTTCAGGAGTATACTCTTTCGAACAAATAAAGAATTTTGAAAATCGGACAACAGTTGCCGGAGTAATCGCGTAACAAATAAAAAAAAAAATACAGTCGAATTGAGAACCTCCTCCTTTTTTGAAGTCGGTTGAAAAGAGACAATCAATACTTAAGTATTGATCAAGGCTTGAGTCTCCCTCTGTAATACGGTCTTGAATTTTCTATGAAATAAATCTATTTTTGACTTTGATGGGTCATTCTTTTAAGTTTTTCCCTAAGTTTTGATTTCAATTTGGCAAACCCACAATCCTTATTAAGTGTTGATTAATGATCACAGACAGTATCTCTGTGAGTTATGAGGTCGTTTTGTTTGTTTATTGTTAAATATATTGATGATTTCATCCTACACAAATTGAGCTGAATGAATGGTTAGGATCTTCAGATTTCAAGGTTGTAAGTAGGTTTGGTCGATGATCGTTGTTTTTTGTCTATCATACGAACACACACACACACACACACTTCACACACAATCAAGTTTTTGCCCCATATGTATACAAGGTGTTTCAAAAAAACCCAAAAAAATTATAAAACAAAATAAATTAAAATTAAGCTTATTGCACAGCTCTATTACAATTTGACAAGTATGTCATATTAATTATGTGAAACTTTCATTTTGAAAGATGTCAAACCGTGCAACTGATTACTAGAGTTGCGACTATTTCACTTTTAAAATTAAATTTTGGAATTTCTTTTTTTTTGGGTTTTTTTAAAACACCTTGTAGAGGACCGCAAATCAAGTTACCACAAGCGTGCACTCAGTGATGTTACGATAAGAAAGGTTTTGCAATGAGAATGGGGTAACCTGATGCGCTGGCCTCTGTACAACTAGCTTTCCGCCAGAGACTTCGTTCCCGTGGGAATTCGGAAAAAATATGTAGCTTATGTCACTCGCTGATAAGAGAGCTTTTTATTGGAGATTTTTTTAAAAATAATCCTTACTAATATTGTAAATGCAAAAGTAAGTCTGTCTGTCTGTCTGTCTGTCCGTCTTTCACGCCTAAACTACAGAACCGATTTTTTTGAAATTTGGTACAGTGATAGATTAGAGCCTGAGAAAGGAGATAGGCTACATTTTATCCCACAGTTGGGCACGATATAACCTGTAGTCCACGCGGAGCCGCGGGCGGAAAGCTAGTGTGAAACTAAATGAAGTAATTTTTATTGCTAAAATTTTATCTATGGTACAATATTTAAATTAAAGTTAGTACAAATATCCACTACCTTACCTTACCTTACTGACATTATTATTTTAATAAAAGCGAGGGTTGTTAGTTCTAGGTTCTAGGTTAACGTTACGAAAATAGCTTTTTAAGCAATTTCAAGCGAAGCTGTAATGAATACATTCATTTTAGTGTTCCATTTCCAACAAAACTATTTGGCTAGTAGTTTCAACTGTAAAGGAAACAAAAGTATTTAAATGAAGCGAATTTTAATTGGTTAGCGAATTAAATTAATTTATTTTATTTATTAACAGACTAGCTTTCCGCCCGCGGCTCCGCCCGCGTGGACTACAGGTTATATCGTGCCCAACTGTGGAATAAAATGTAGCCTATGTCCTTTCCAAGGCTCTAATCTATCTTTGTACCAAATTTCATAAAAATCGGTTCAGTAGTTTAGGCGTGAAAGACGGACAGACAGAGTTACTTTCGCATTTATAATATTACTTTCCGCCCGGGACTTTATGTAGCCTATGTTCATCCTAACGGTGAAAGACTTTTTCAAATCGGTCCAGTAGTTTCGAAGCCTATTCAATGCAAACAAACAAACAATCAAATATTTCCTCTTTATAATATTAGTGTAGATATGTGAGTAACATTGTTTACAGATATATTCTACTCGCCAAACTGTGAAGTTTATTGGAAAGACGCGCTCGTTTACAATTTACCTTTGCTATTCAACGCGGAAACGCGGCGAGTGTGATGGGCACCTTTGCGTCCGGTACGGCACAAGGCGGGTTATTTAACTTATAAATAGGACGTGCGGTTAGTGAATTTAGTATTTAAAGACCTTAATTAATTTACCTTTTCACTTATCTGTCACAGAAACTTTAGGGGGTTATCCTCCTCATTAAACTAAAGAACTTTCCCTAAGGAAACTGTTATTTTGTAATTATCGATAAAATCACAGATTTAGTGTCTCACACGACTATCGAGCACATTGGAAATGAATACACGGAACTCAAAAAAATGTCGTTCTGACTTTTTGACTTTATTCAAAAAGGTTTGGCTACAGGGCAAACCCTTAACTCGATCGTCTTCGTTTTAGGCTCAAATTGTAGGTGACTAAATTGTCTAGAGGTGTTTTTCACAAATTGTTGATATCATTCTTCGGTCCCAAAATATCGAGCGCCAAAACCAATTTTTTTTTACTATTTCGCCCATAACTTTTTTCGTTTTTGATTTTTTCTAATAATTCTTTTTGCACCTTACAGCTCTCGTGAATACACGTCTTTAAGCTTTTATTGAATATCATATCTTCACAACTCTCCGATATATAAGGGGAGCCTATACTGGAGCGAACGAAAAAACATTTCCAATGTCAAAAATCATTAGTGATCGTTAGTTAAGTCGTATGGGGACGAGAATTTATTTCGTCCTGTGTTCCTAGGGGGAAAAACGTACAGTTTAGTGGACTGATTGTCATCCTACATTTTCGCTTATTTAAAGTCAACCAATACGAAAACCGGCCAAGAGCGTGTCGGGCTACGCGCAGGGTTTTGTTTGAAAGCTAACATAATCGAGATGGTTCATGGAGAGATATTTGTCTAGTGCAAGAGCTGGTGGGGATGAAATTCGAAATGAGAGGGAAGCAATGGTTGAGCGAGTAAACTCAACCTTGGGTCTTGTCTCTCAATGGGGTGACATGAACTTGGTGAGTTTCAACGCCACCAAAACCCAGGCGTGCCTGTTCTCCGCTAAAAGGAGTCCATTCAACTTGACTCCTACTTTCCGGAGTACATCTTTATCTATTACCGATGAGCTAGAACTCCTTGGCATGAAGTTGTCTGCCAACCTCAACTTTGGTACCTCCATCGAGTCTAAGGCTCAGACTGCGGCCAAAAAGCTGGGCATCCTTAACAAGGTTAAGCGATACTTCACGCCGGATCAACTTCTTACCCTTTATAAGGCGCAGGTCCGATCGTGCATGGAGTATTGTAGCCACCTTTGGGATGGTTCGGCCAAATACCAACTAGCCGCTCTTGACTCGGTGGATCGCAGAGCCAGGAGGCTTAGTGGTGATAAAAAGCTGGTTACGAATAAGCTACAAAGCCTAGCTCATAGACGCAAAGTAGCTTGCCTATGTGTTTTTTATAGGATGTACTTCGGAGAGTGTGCTCAGAGGCTACATAAGCTCATTCCGCCTGCCCCTTTTTTCCATCGGACGTCCAGACGCACTGCGGGGTACCACCCTTATCTTGTCGAGATTCCTCGGATACGTACTGAGCGCTATTCTTCATCTTTTATATTGCGCACTGCCAGGGAGTGGAATTCCCTGCCGGCGTCTGTATTTCCGAGTTCATACAACCTAAATATCTTTAAAGTGCGAGTGAATAGGCTTCTTCTGGGTGAGCTCGCTACATCCTCGACCACATCTTTGCCCTAAGCTAGATTGTGGTCAAGAGCGAACCCATTTTTAATATAAAAAAAAGCTATATTTGATCAAAATTGATTCAGCCGTTTTAAAGTTATAAGCAATCGAATCGAGGTGATACAGTTTTTTTAATTTTAAAGTTATTCCCAGCACTGTTTTGAACTAAGCACCATTTAAGATCCAAAATAATTATCTATAGGTACACACTGCAACACGTCAGGCTTATACGTCTTGACCTTGACGTCGCCCTTATCTCGCAGATGGGTAACCTGACGTGCTGCTTTCTGTACATAAAGGTAACGGAGCGGTCCCTTACTAATCAGGCAGAATAACGATGCCCCGGGGACTGAACCCAAGACCGTTACCAAAGTCCTTTCATTTGGCTATTCTATTATTAAACACAACTTTTTAAATTGGGTTTTACCTATTGCAAGTGTTCTGGACATCTTTGCATCGCTCGTAGCTCAGTGGCGTTCGCTGATCACAACCGATCAGTGAGGTTAAGCAACGCACACATAGGCAGGGAACCTGATGGGTGACCAAAGTGGAAATTTATTACGAGCGTTTCCATGCTTTGGAGGGCACGTTAAGCTGTCGGTCCCGGCTGTTGTCGATTGACTACAGTCGTTAAAACCAAGTCAGAAGCAATTGTGCGGTTCTTAATGGGCTGTGTATGATATTTTAAAAATATTTTAAATTTCGTTTAATTTATTATTTAACATAAAGGAATAAGGTCCCGTTTCTTAAATATTTTAAAAATCTTTCTTTTGAAATAAAAATATAATAATTAAAAGATTCTCAGTACAGTAAACTAATCCTAAGTACGGCATTATATGCAATCGTATGCCTTTGCCAAACTGTCATGTCAATTAAGAAAAAAAAACAAAACCTGTTTCATTTTGTATTTGGTTGTTTATTTCCGAGTTTGGTTGGTTGTTACTTCAGGCAAGTTGGTAGAATCAGCTCTTACGAACTGAGCGGTATCCATAGTGTCGGAATCCAGTGTATTGCGAAAGTTCGAAAGCCCAGGAAGCATAGCCAAGTCGTCAGTAAATATCAATCCAAATAATCAAAACTACGAAACAGAAGGTAACGGTAGAGTCCAGGTAGCAAAGCCAAGTCGCCAGTAAATATCCAAATAATCAAAACCACGAAACAGAAGGTAACGGTAAAGTCCAAGTAGCAAAACCAAGTCGTCAGTAAATATCCAAATAATCAAAACCATGAAACAAACAAACTCAACAAACAACAACTCAAAAACACAATGGTTAGGTTATGTGTCAACCAACTGTCAAACGTCTTTTTTTTTACTTTGGCAATAAAAAATAAAAAAACATTATGTTTTTATTTATGATCAATTAAGTTATTTGATATCTTTTTTATTTGAATACGGGACCTTAAACCTGCTTAAAATAAAATAAAAACAAATTATTTTTAAAAAATTGCACAGCCCATTTCGCCACCTGTACGGATAACATGGCGACCATTCCGTCGACACACAACTGAAGTTACAGAGTCGGGGCCCTGGTGCTCCAATTGTGCTTAGGGAATGGAATGAGAAATTTCGATAGCTTGGTTCGTTAGAGCACCAGATCTAATCCTGGGGTCGTGGGGCCAAGTACCATTTGCGCCGAACATTTTTGTTTCCCTAAAATTCTTTGCTGTAAATTATGTTTACGTATATACATATATTATTATTATATTCTATTATGTTGTCTATTATTTTGTACAAGTATTACTCTGCACTACTCTTGATTTCATAAAGTTGTCCCTAAAACAAGATTGCTCTTAGCGATAAGGCTGCCTTTGCACACTTCTGTATTTAGTTATGTAAAACTTTTTTTGTGTTATCTATACCAGTGGTTCCCGAATTCTTTTGGCTACGGAACCCTAGCTCAAGCAAGAAGTAAACTTACTGTAACATTATTATTGTTTACTTGAAACAACATCATATGGAGGTTTTGTGCATGGTGTTCGCATCTTGTAAATATAGTTTTTACTTTAAATGAAGGACTTTTTAAGATACATACAAAAATGGCTACGAAAAACCCGCGTGTGATTGGACCTACTTAATATGAGCACCTGCCTACTGATATAAGAAAGGAAAGTAACGAAGAAACGTCTACACGCCGACTGAAAAACTTTTTATTTGAAAATGAATTTTATACATTAAAGGAATATATGGACATTAAATTTTGACATTGATAATTTTTTGAAATATCTCAAAATGCATGTTTATATCGCTTATAAAATTGTTTAATTTTAAATATTAATTGAGGGAGTGTACTTATGTATACAATTTATATTTTTAATTTATTTCTTTTGACATTGCTTTATCATTTACTGTTGACATTTAATTTATTTTATTTTAAATACGTTTTATTATTATTATTGTTTTTTGTGACGATCATAACTTAAGCTGAACTAACTAATTAATTTAATTTGACATTGTATGCTTTGTTATGAAATAAATATATCTAATCTAATCTAATCATACCCAAATGGATCAAAGGTGAAGCGATTTACAATATCTAGCTAGACTAGAAAAATATACAAAATCTTGAATTTTCGCGGAACCCCTAAGAGCCTCTTACGGAACCCCAGGGTTCCGCGGAACACTATTCGGGAACCGCTGGTCTATACTAATTTAATAAAGAGGAAAAATTTGATTGTTTGTTTGTTTGCATTGAATAGGCTCTGAAACGACTGGACCGGTTTGAAACATTCTTTCACCATTAGAATCCTACATTATCCCCGATGGACATAGGGTACATGATTTTCCAGAATTCTCACGGTAACGAAGTCCTGAGGCACTATTTTTGAATCACTCGCCTCGTTTCGAGCGATACCTGTCATTGATTTGCGTCGATGCTATTGATTTTTTAATTTTTTAACTACTAAATTCCATGAGTACTAAAACCCTTTCGCTGAAGTGTATTGATAAAAAAGTTCGAAAATCAATAGAATCCGCGCCAATCAATAAAAGGTATCGCTCGAAACGAGGCGAGTGATTCAAAAATAGTGCCCCTGGTCGGAATGCTAGTGTGCAATAGATATAGAGTTTCCATCTACTCGTATCTATCTATGTTTTACAAACATGTTTGATTATTACAAATTAGAATAGTTACACCTAGTGTAAACAGTATCATCGTGTTGTATCACTCCTCGAAATACATATTACGCCACATCTTGACCCTGAACGCTGAACACCAAATATGGAGCACAGTTTGAGAGCGGTTTAAGCGAAAAGCGGAAGAGGAATCATGTGGGAATAAAACTTTTGAAGTCATTTTATTTTTATATATAAAAAAATTGATATAAAAAATAACTTTATTTCTCAAACAGCTTATACATTATTAGTCTAAGGAAAACTCACCATTAAGCAAATTAATGGGTGAGCTGGTGAGCTGGGTGAGCTTGCTACATCCTCGACCGCATCTTTGCCCTTGGGCTAGATTGTGGTCAAGAGCGAACCCTTCATTAATAAAAAAAAAAAAAAAAATTACTTGTGTTGGGTTCCAGTTAATGTTATTGAAGTACATAACAAAATAGTCTAAATGTGATGGCTCGGAGAAACAAAAATAATTAATATTTATTAATTATTTGGATATTTATTAAAACAAGAGAAAAAGAAATACACAATTTTTTTTCTCTTGTCTTTTTATTTATTTATTTCGTTTTGTATAGATTTTAAGTTCTTTTTTAGGGTTCCGTAGTAATCTACGAACCCTTATAGTTTCGCCATGTCCGTCTGTCCGTCTGTCCGTCTGTCCGCAGGTTTCCTAAGAAACCCTTGGTACTACAGAGCTGAAACTAAGCATGATTATACATATGAATCACGCCGACAGAACTGTAGAGTAAAATCTTGGAAAAAAAATTTTTTTCGGGTGTCTCCCATAGACGTGAAAGGGCGATGATTTTTTTTTCTCGCCAATATCATTGAGTGGGGTGTCATAGGATAGCATTTTAAAAGATAGAAGGGGTTTACTAAGAACGTTTTTCGATTCAGCACTCCGTTTGCGAAATATTAATTTTTAAAGTGAAAATTTTTGTCAAACACAAGTGTCCCCCCCCCTATACCTGCTAATCTAAAAATGTGAAAAAATTCACGTTGGTAGAATATACAACGAAATTTAAAGGAAAACTATCACACATAAGTTGGTCCTTCAAGTTTGCGAGTAATAGTCGACCAAGTGCCAAACACTGTTGGGATTAATAAGAATGTATTTGAACCATGCTGCTACGGAACCCTACACTGCGCGTGGCTCGACACGCTCTTGGCCGGTTTATTTTGTCTGTTTTTGTGTTTTTCTAATGTTTGTGTTGTGATGTCCTGAGTAATAAATAATTATCTATTCTATTCTATTCTATTCTATATTCCTACAGCATGAGTTATACTTCCATGCTGGACTGGGAGTAAAAGAAAAACTAAGGCCCGTATTACATATTAAGTCTTGATCTATACTTAAGTATTGATTGTCTCTTTCTCTCACTATCAAAGTGACAAAGACGACTGCTTACTCAAGTACATATCTATTATTATTATTATGAGATGGGTTAACTCTTGACCCCAATCTTGACCAAGGTCATAGATGAGGTCGACGATGGAGCGAGTTAACCCAGAAAATGCCAATTAAGCATTTTTTAAATTTTTTTGCATTTTTTTATAAGTATCTGAGTCTGAGTCGCCAGCTGCCAGGCATACTACAGAAGACAGTAAGATGGGATGCGAGGGTTTTGCTGTATCGTGGGCAAAAGGATGATAACCTGTCACAACTATACTCATGTTCCATCTAATAACCCTCAGAATGGATGTCAAATGTGACGTCAAGTGGTTCTAGAACTACATGTTCTGCCTACCCCGTATAGGATTATAGACGTGAGTGTATGTATGGATGAATTTAAATAAGATAAAAGTTTTTCGCCCGGTACTTTGTTCCCGTGGGAATGTGGGAAAACTGTGTAGCCTATGTCACCCGCTGATAACAGAACTTTCTATTGGTGAAATAATTTTTAAAATCGTGCCAGTAGTTCCAGAGATTACTTCCTACAAAATATTACCTTTTTATAATCCTTACTAATATTATAAATGCGAAAGTAACTCTGTCTGTCTGTCCGTCTTTCACGCCTAAACTACTGAACCGATTTTGATGAAATTTGGTACAGAGATAGATTAGAGCCTGGGAAAGGACATAGGCTACATTTGAACCCACAGTTGGGCACGATATAACCTATAGTCCACGCGGGCGGAGAGGTTGAAAGAGATTCACCTAAAATACAGATCTTTAGGTGAATCTCTTTCAACCTCTCGGGTGGTTGATTAACCATGAAACTGAACAACTTTCCCCCAATAATAGGTCAATACGAAAAAAAAAATTTTTAGTTCCCACACAAACTTCATCAGCATATAGCGCATTTTGTAAAATTAAATAGATTTTCACAATGTCGTGCTGTTCTGTTCGTTTGTGTAGAGAAAAAATAGCCAAACGTTCAAATATAAAACAGACGGAAACACCTAGGTGACTTACTATTTCAAAGAATTTCTATTAAATTGTAGCACAGAACTGGATAAGTGAGATTTAAAATGGTTGACGTATGTCTATGCGTCTTGCTATCACATGGGTTATGTGCTCCATGTCATTGCATTCACTCATTTTTGGCCGTGTGGTGATCGGTTGAGAATAACACCACCCCATTTCTTTCCGTGGGTGTTGTAAGAGGCGACTAAGGAAACACAAATGAGACCTGCCTCCTAGTAATCCATCCCAGGCAACGACACTTCATTTTTTTCTGAATCTGAGGTGTCGACCTGTTGTCTCATGCGGTGTGGTAGGCTCTGTAAAGGGCCGTCTGGTTCGCAACCACCCTCTTACCGAAGTCCGACGCCAAACAGCTTGCTGTGTTCCGTCGGTGCGTGGGAGTACCAGTGCCTTTACAGGCATTTTCTGGGTTAACTCGCTCCATTTTTGACCTTTATGGTCAAGATTGAGGTCAAGAGTTAACCCTTCTTAAAATAAAAAATAAAAAAAACTCATCACATGCACCAAACCCTTTTTAATAAAAAGAATTGAAACTCATCGAAATGTGTGATACGTCTGTTTACATGTTTGATCAGTGCCGTGCATGAATGAATCTTTAAATTTATTACACTTACACACACGTACACATACATTCTCCTTACGCTATGTATATCATTCATCTGTCCTCTCCTAATGTGACCTTATTGGCGGATATCGTTTGTCTTATCTCTTCTTATAGCTGGATGCAAAAAGCAGAGGATCGTGCAAAGTGGCGCACTTTCGGGGAGGCCTATGTTCAGCAGTGGACTGCAATAGGCTGATATGATGATGATGATGAAGTTAAACAATAGGGCCAAGTGTGAGTAGCACTATCAGATCAGGGTTTGGTACCAGTGTAGAAAGAAATCGGCCAAGTATGAGTACCACCTATGCACTAAGACAATAGGGATGTTGACTAATTTTTTTTTATTGTTTATCTTAAAAAGAAACGGTATCCAAAACCCAAAACCGAAAAAAAAATTGAAAACTATTGAGAAATAAAAAAGTTACGAGTTATTCAATTTCAATAGAGGGGGAAACTGTCAAATAACAAAAAAGAGATGCACTTACCGGCATGTGACGTCACCGCCATTTGCTTGCGTAGGTAAAAACGAGATAGCTAGTCCTTACGATAATATAAATGCTAATAATTTGTTCATTTATAAACCAATTTTAATGCTGTTTTTGGATATTAATATATTTCACATACAATCCTTACTAATATCCTTACTAATTAATATTATAAATGCGAAAGTAACTCTGTCTGTCTGTCTGTCTGTCCGTCTTTCACGCCTAAGCTACTGATTATGATGAAATTTGGTACGGAAATAGATTAGAGCCTGAGAACTACATTTTATCCCACAGTTGGGCACGATATAACCTGTAGTCCGCGCGGGTGGAAAGCTAGTAAATCATAAAATCAAACACTGTCAACATCCCTATTAGAGCTCCAAACCACCCAAAGTGCCAATTCATCTTATCAAGCTTCAAACATGTAAACATTCCGGCTTTGTATTGGCAAAATGTGATGTATTTTTTCTTAGTACTTTGCCTACTTGGAAAAATACTAAAAAAAAACGTCACATTTTTCAACATCACGGAGACTCGTAGCCCTGCCGCGCTCGCTGATCTGAACTGATCAGTGAAGTAAAACAAGGGCAGGGAACCAGATGGGTGACCGAAGTGGCAATTTACCACGAGCGTTTCTGTGCTTCGGAGCGCACGTTAAGCAGACGGTCCCGGCTGTGTCAGAGGCAATTTGGCGGTTTAAAAATTCTGAAACCAGGATTAGTCAAGTTCACCACACTCTTGATCTATCTATCTATACATCTATACATATTAAGTATAAAGAGGAAAGATTTGATTGTTTGTTTGTTTGTTTGCATTGAATAGGCTCCGAAACTACTGGACCGATTTGAAAAATTCTTCCACCATTAGAAAGCTACATTATTCCCGATGGACATAGGCTATATATAATAATACATATTATAAAGAGGAAAGATTTGATTGTTTGTTTGTTTGTTTGCATTGAATAGGCTCCGAAACTACTGGACCGATTTGAAAAATTCTTTCACCATTAGAAAGCTACATTATCCCCGGTGGACTAGGCTATATGATTTTCTCAAATTCCCACGAGAACGAAGTCCCGGGCTGAATGCTAGTTATATAATAATAAGAAGAAGACCAACTTGGAAAGTACAGAGGGTCGCACATTAGAGGCTTACAGAGGATTGCTAAATGCGTGCGCTTTGTGCTATAACGGTAAGTACGGCTTTACATTAAAAATGGGGTAACCATGCGCTAGCCTCTGTACATTAAATAATAGTGCAAGAAATGACCTAAATTTAACAATGGAAACGTGGCTAGCGAGCTAAAGCGCTAAGGGGGCAGGCAGTCACACCTAAACTCGACTTTCGTGTTAGTGGCCGTTTAGTTAATTAATTAGGGTGAGGTTATCGTACCAGACACGAAACCCATTCATAGCTCAGTTCGTGGCTTACTTCTATTTGAGTTGTTTTTAACCCCCCACAAAAAAGAGGGGTGTTATTAGTTTGAGTTGTGTATCTGTGTATATGTCTGTGTATCTTTTAGAATAGAATAGAAAAATCTTTATTTTATTCAGATAGCTGACACCCAGAATTAACACATAAGCTACATAATTTTCCCAAATTCCTACGAGAGTGAAGTCCCGGACGAAAAGCTAGTGAAGCTATATAAATGAAAGTGTTCCGGAGTTGGAAATCCAAATTGAACCTTATCTTGATAGAAATTCATAGCGGTTGCAGCTTACAGCAGCTTTCATCTGGATGCAGCTGAACAAATGGCATTGTTCTGGAATATTGCACATTTCCAGCACTTATAGCTTTAGAGCACATGCCTTACCTAACCTATACTGGGTGTAAGGGACAACTTAGCAAAAACTGAAACCCTGAATTCAGACAATCTTTCTGAAAGATTTTTTATAGCTAGTGGAATTTTCTTCAGAAGAATCTTCAATTTTTATGCATTTTGTTAAATATTTTCTGCTTTAAAATAAAATTATTTGTTCGAATACACTCAATTTTTAAATAAAAAAAACAATTGGAACAGCGTGAAACACGAGAACCAGCAATGTACAGGGACAACAGCACATCATGCTATCCAAAACTGTCAAATTTCTTCAATCGATTTTCAATTTTATCTCCAAGCATTAGAGTTTACTATCCATTGGGAAAATTTGACAGTTTTAGGTAACCTGATGTCCCGTTGACTGTACATAGCATTTTCACAGAGCGCGTCGCGCGCGTGGCACTACGGTGCATAGCACCAAAGTAGGTAAATAACGAAAACTCCTTAACTTTATGATTCCGAGGAAAAAAAAAACTTGTGGACGATCATAGTTATGGGTAGATTTCATCATTTAGGTATTTGCTAAGCTGTCCTTTACCATTTTCATGTTCCTATTTTCAGTTGAAAGTACCTTTAAATATTTAACACTAGGTCTAGGTGGAAGCTAAGATCTTTTAAATATGTAAGTGCTTCTGAAATTGACTTCACAAAGGTTAGTGCCATTTCTACTGATAACTATGGTTAAATTTTAATTCTGGTTAACTTAGGTTTGATTTCAGGTAGAATAGAATATTGAGGATAGAGTTGTGAGGAGTTTGTTCCACCAACAAGAGCGCTGCTCTTGAATTTTTTTATTTTTTTAGCTATTATAAGATGGGTTAACTCTTGACTTCAATCTTGACCATAAAGGTTAAAGATGAGGTCGACGATGGAGCGAGTTAACCCAGAAAATACCTGATTCACAATGTTATTCACCATAGAGTTCAAAGTTGGTATCTCGAAGTTGTCTTGTAAATCCATGTTGCTGTTGTAAATGTTGTGAGGATGAATAGTTAAGTCGGTAAACTGTAACATACAACCTTGGTCAAAGGCAAAAATACCATGTGACGTCATTTCATGAGTTTCGACCTCATACGTATTTTTGAAATTTTGGCAACTTTTGAATAGCCGTAACTCATAAACTATTTGGCCCCAGAAAATGCCTATAAAGCCAGAAAATGCCTATAAAGGCACTGGTACTCCCACGCACCGACGGAACACAGCAAGCTGTTTGGCGTCGGACTTCGGTAAGAGGGTGGTCGCGAACCAGATAGCCCTTTATAGAGTCTACCACACTGCATGAGACTATAGGACGACATCAGATTCAGGAAAAAATGAAGTGTCGTTGCCTGAGATGGATTAACCGGAGGCAGGTCTCATTTGAATTTCCTTAGTCGCCTCTTACGACACCCACGGAAAGAGATGGGGTGATGTTATTCTCAACTGATCACCACACAGTATAAATTTAAGAAGCAGAAGAAGAATATAAAATGAAAATTTAACGTTAGGCCAAAGGATTAGGTGAAAAAATTTAGTAACAAAACTTTGAAACTTTACCCCTTTTCATTAACAAATAAACTCCTAACATTAACGAAGCCTGAAACAGATACTATAACTTTCGAACTAAAATTTAACTACTGACTAACCTAACTTGTGATATCAAGTGGCATTACTTAAACTTCTACAAGTTATAATGACGTAACATAATATTTTGAACAATAAGGGGCATAATTCCTAAGAGAAAATAAGTTGCAAACTTGGAAGTCGACCTTCGTTGTTTGGCATGAAGGGTTAAGTGGTAGCTAAGGGCTAAAGTTACTGTTACGTTGAGGGTTGGGGAGGAGGGACAAAAAGTCCTTTCAATCGGGTGTAGTTTTATTGGTAACAAAAAACTCTATGTTCTCTCGTTGGATGTCTAAAGACGGACACAAAATCATGCAATAAAGACTCAACCCCATAAACAGGGGCAAGGAACCTGATAGGTTACCAAAGTGGCGATTTATCACGAGCGTTTCCGTGCTTTTTTTATTTTTTATATTTTTTATAGGAACACCAACAGTACATATATTCAATCATAAGCAATATCCACAATCTAGGTTACACATCTGATATATGCACCCAACATTTGCAAGCCTTATACTTAAATTATTAAGATGTTATATGCAAAGACAAGAAACTAAAATCTAAAAATATAAAATAAGAAGAAAAGAACACATGGCAAATTAAATTAAAACGAAGAAAAACAATTCAAATTAAATAATACAATGATAATTATAACAAAAAAAAAACAAAAGCTTTGGAGGGCACGTTCAATTCAATTCTTTATTTAATAAAAATTCAAAACATCATCTACAGGTATACACCCAAGTCGTCAATGTGAAATTCATTACATATTTTAAAATCGATTTACAGTAAAGCATTCATAATTATCCAATTTTAAAAACAATTCATAATCTCATAATAAGTGATAATTAATTAATGTCAATAATAAAAAATCACACAAAACGTTACACCGTCGGTCCCAGCTGTTATCAATTGACTACAATCGTTTAACCAAGTCGGATGCCATTTACGAGTAGTCAAGTTCGCCACATACCTAATTATACTTTCACGGTAAGAAGAAGAAGATTCAACTGTATGGAATCTCTTTTCGCTTAGTAACATTTCTCATTTGGGTCTCTCTCAAAAAAGTGGCACGGCCTGAATTTTTTTGCACATTTTCAAAAAAGTATGAGAATAACGTATTTGATTATATAAAAAAAAAGTATTCCCCCTCTTTAATATAAATATCTAAGAGGGAACAGGTTTTTTAAAGAATTGTGCCTTTGAGAGTACGCAGAAAAAATAGGTGGACAGGTGAATGAGGTATCGTACAGGTTAATTGAGAAACGGGCACAGGTTAATGTGATTATATACTAAGAATAGGCAATAAGATATTTATATACTAAACAGCTTGATAAGGAAGCTTTTTCTGAAAATATTTTACGGGTTTGCATCAATTGTTTTATAATGTTTTATGGTTATACGTATAAAAATAATATAGAGGTCAAGTATTATGTAATAAAGAGCATTGTTAACAATAGGAACCATTTTACTGTCTTTATTTTTTGTATGTAAAGGAGACTGGGCGGGTGCGTCTCCAGTGTTGTAAAGGTTGTGTTATATGTAAGTTTAAAGCATAACAATAGCTTCATTTCATAATTTGACACCAACAACCAGACTCGGGCAGGGAAGTAACTATAAACCATTTTATCGTAACTGACCGCATTTTGATTCCATTATTTTGATCTATTGCCAGTGGCGTGTAAGGTTATAATATATTTCCTTTTGGAAGGTCATAGCAATGACTTTATTTTATTAAATGACACTTAAAACAAGTATCGTACAGGGAATGAAGTATGAACCATTTTAACACTTTAAACTTTCGCCATTTGAACGCATAATTCATTTATAAACCAAGTCAGAATTCACGTGTATATTATATTTTACGTTTGATCCCGACATAATAAACATAATATATACGCGAATTCTGGCCCGGTTTATAGCTAAATTATGAACCATTTTACCGTAAACTGACTTTTGAACCGATATCAGTCAGTGGTGTATAAAGTAGTGACATATGTCATTTTAAAGGTTATATAATAGGCTTGTATTAATATGTCACCTACAAGCTCATAATTATAATACCATTTTGATATATGACAGTAACAATGAAACTCGTGCAGGGAATGAACTATGAGCCTTAAAAGGTTATCGTATACTGACCGGATTTAGATTCTATTATTTTGATCCGTTGCCAGTGTTGCATAAGGGTGTGACATACGAGTAGGTATCATACCTATAGTTTTATTTTATGATTTGAAACCATCAATCAGACTCGTGCAGGGAATTAACTGTGAACCATTATATCGTAAACTGACTTTTGACCCGATATCAGTGGTGTATAAGTCTGACATTATGTCATATGCTGGCATTTGGCAATGATATATGAATAATTTTATCGTATACTGATTCGATATTCATTCTTATACTTTGATTAAACAAAGCCTTCGATACCGTCAGCAGAGAAGGATTCTACACAGCACTTGATTGCATGAGGATTCTACACAGAACTCCTTAGTTTCATAAAATCCGTCCACCAGGACACCAAAGGAGCTGTGGTCTTTAACGGGGACACTTCTGAACCATTCAAAATGCATAGAGGCATTCGGCAAGGCTGCGTGTTAGCTCCCACCCTGTTCAGCATATTTTTCTCGCTGCTTCTAAAAGTTGCCTTCGGGGACGATCAACAGGGTATTTATTTGCATACGAGAAACGATGGAAAATTGTTCAATTCTGTCCTACTCAAGTCCAAATGCAATCACGAGGACTTATTTATTGACGGTCTTCTCTTTGCCGATGACGCAACTTTCGTCGCCGTCACAGCCTACGAGCTTCAGACACTATTTGAAAAATTTTTGAAAGCTTGCAAAATGTTTTCCATGAAAATAAATGCCAAAAAGACAGTTGTTATGGTACAAGGCAGTGCAGAAGTGCCGACTATTTCGTTGGACGGCAATCAGACTCGTAGACTCGTAGGGGAGCCTAGAAGTAGTGAACAGTTTTGCTACCTGGGTTCTGCGGTGGCGAACAATCTCTCGCTCAACGCAGAGATCCACACCCGTATCGGCAAAGCAGCAACTATGTTCGGAAAGTTCCATACAAGAGTATGTTGTAACAAACATCTCACAACTAAAACCAAGATAATCGTGTATCAGGCATGTATCTTGAGTATACTCTTGTATGGAGCTGAGACATGGACTACCTATGCGAGGCAAGAACGGCAACTCAACAGCTTCCATATGCGCTGTCTTCGTAAAATCCTAGGCATAACTTGGGAAGACAGGTTTACGAATAAGAGGGTTCTGGAAATTGCACAGCTGCCTAGCTACACGGCACTACTTAAGCAGAGCCGCCTGCGCTGACTGGGGCATAAGTACCGGATGGAGCCATCTCGTATGCCACGCCGTGAAGTCGCGCATGCAAAGAGAGGAGTTGGCAGACCGTTGCTGCGCTTTAAAGATTGAGTCAAGCGGGACATGAGTGCTTTCGGTATAAAACACCATACATGGGAAGAGCTCGCAGCAGGCAGAGATCAATGACGCGAGAGAGTTGTGGTTGTGGATGGGCGGAAATTGCACGACGAATCTTGGTTCCAAACACTCAGGAACAAAAGCATTAAAAGGCATCAAAACCAAGCCATGCCAGTAACCGGTGACTTCCCCTGTACATATTGCGAGAGACTTTGTCGTTCCCGCATAGGACATTTTAGTCACCAAAAAAAGCGTCTTCAATCGACTGTTTAAATAGTCTGTTAAAGATATTCAATTCAAGACCTATGATGATGATGACTTTGATCCGTTGCCAGTGGTGTATAAGGTTATGACATATGTCATTTGAAGGTCCCATAAATAGTTTTTCAGTTCATTGCCTTCACCAGTCACGTTGTTTGTGTCATTGAATAAAAAAAGGTATTTTATGAAGTTTAGAATGAAATTCGCAACAATCTTATAAATCACTGCTGGCGGATAAAAATATAATAATAAAAATGTATTCTGTATCCGACTGAATCCGATTCATAGTTCATTCTCTGCACAAGTTTCCATATATGTATTTTGTTCGGTTTTCAGTGGTGTATAAGGTTGGGTTATATGTCATTTTAAAGGTCATAAAAATAGCTTCATTTTATGCTATAACACCAAGAACGAAACTTGTGCAGAGAATTAACTATGAATCGGATACAGTCGTATACAGAATAAGAATGAATATCGAATCAGTATACGATAAAATTATTCATATATCATTCCCTGCACGAGTCTCTTTGTTAGTGTCATTTAATAAAATCAGGTTTTTATCATGACTTTTAAAATGACATATGACACGACCTTATACACTACTGATATCGGGTCAAAAGTCAGTTTACGATATAATGGTTCATAGTTAATTCCCTGCACGAGTCTGATTGATGGTTTCAAACCATAAAATAAAACTATAGGTATGATACCTACTCGTATGTCACACCCTTATGCAACACTGGCAACGGATCAAAATAATAGAATCTAAATCCGGTCAGTATACGATAAAAGGTTCATAATTCATTCTCTGCACGAGTTTCATTGTTACTGTCATATATCAAAATGGCATTATAGTTATGAGCTTGTAGGTGACATAAATTAATTTATGCCTATTATAACCTTTAAAATGACATGTCACTACTTTATACACCACTGACTGATATCGGTTCAAAAGTCAGTTTACGGTAAAATGGTTCATAATTCAGTTATAAACCGGGTCACACGCGAATTCTGACTTGGTTTATAATTGAATTATGTGTTCAGATCACGAAAGTTTAAAGTGTTAAAATGATTCATACTTCATTCCCTGTACGATACTCGATTTAAGTGTCATTTAATAAAATAAAGTCATTGTTATGACCTTCCAAAAGGAAATATATTACAACCTTACACGCCACTGGCAATGGATCAAAATAATGGAAACAAAATGCGGTCAGTTACGATAAAATGGTTTATAGTTACTTCCCTGCACGAGTCTAGTTGTTGGTGTCAGATTATGAAATGAAGCTATCAGTATGGCCTTTAGAATGACATATAGCACAACCTTTACAACACTGGAGACGCACCCGCCCAGTCTCCTTAATATACAAAATGAAATAAACTATTATTTTAAGGAAGAACGTTTTTTATACTGATTAAAAAAGCTTTTAGATTTAATCAAAAAGTTAAGGTATTTGGTTAACATACTCGAAAATACTAAATAACAAAGAATATCAACAACTTTCATAGTAATCTGACTAGTTTCTCATTCACCTGTCTAGTTTCTCTTTCACCTGTCATAACAAGGCAGGTTAAATAGGTACAGAGTAATGAGAATCAGCCGAAAAATAATTATTATTACTAAACGCTTTGTTGTACTGAGCTGGAGAAACCGTTATCTGAAAATAGGCTAATTGAAGAAGGAATACAACTTAGTCACATTAAATAAACGACTCAATTTGAAAAAATATCGTGCACAGGATAAATATAACATACCTGTTACAAAACCCAGATCCAGACAGATCGTTGCTGGTAGCTTGAAAATTTGGCAACAATGGACACGTGTTTCACCTTTGATGCGTAGCCAGTGACTTAGTGCGTTGTTACATGGGAGGAAAGTGGTTCAAATTGCAATAGTGTGAGTGGTACGAGTGTGTGTTCACGGCGACAGGTTGATGACAAAATAACGCCGGACAAAGTTTAACTTAAGTTAATTTAGTACTTACTTATAAATATGAGCCATAATTTACAAAACAACAATGTTTAGTTCACTATCTTTCAATTAAAGTGGACAGAACAAAATAAATCACTTTATTAATTCAGTCAAATTGATTTTAAATCGATGTAAGTCGCGTTAGGACACGGCAGGTTGATGGGAAACTGGTGTTACAAACTTTTACTGCTCAAGAAATATTAATTTTATTGCCATTAAAATAGCTGGCCTCTATGTAAAAAGACTCTATACAACATTTTAATATAACAATTAGTTTAAAAAACTCAAAAATTCATACTTTTCTAATCAAAAACTGTACGGCAGGTTACGGTGCCACTTTTTTGAGAGAGACCCATTTGGGATATGCTAAGGGAGTAACAGGTACTCAAAAACATGTCATAGCTGTGAATATTGCTGCACACATTTTATGCCACGACATGAATTAATTGAATATGCACACAATATATGCCATAATATGCATTTCCGCAAGTTCGAAATATAAATAAAAGAGTATTTTTAATAAGTATATAATAAAAATCAAACTTTAAATAAATCGCTGCAAAATATTCGAACATTCGGAGTTAATCAATCGCCTGCCCAGTGGAAAAGCAAATAAAAAAGTTTTCTCTATTGAAAAATACCTGAGTAGCGCACATTGAGTACTTCCACAGGGCCGTACAGGTCACTACAAGCTTGTACTCTATGCTGTTACGATAAGAACTATTTTAGCACAAAACATGTGTTAATATAGGCTGACTTCTGTACAAAATATGTAGCTCAATGAATTCCGTTAAAAAACCGACTGCAGTAATTTACGGTTGTCGGGAAATACCCATATGAACGAAAATAAAAGTTTTAAAATGTTATGTTAGTAGAAGTTTATTTTCTACTAGCTTTCCGCCCGCGACTTCGATCTTATGGCAAAGTAGCATAATTGTCATTTGAAGGAAAGGCAAATAAACAAACACACATTTAAATAACTAAATATATACTACTCAAAACAAAAAGGGGCCCACTGCGATTTATTCACAAAAAATGTTCCATTTATTGTGTTCCTGGGTACTGTTAAGGAAATAAAGATTTTTTAATCATTTTGCCTTGTTCTATAAAATCAATAAAGCTTAACTTCTTTTTGTTGGCAATTTAAAAACACTTTGTGTAAGTGTAGTATAGTATAGTATAGTGTAGTGTAGTCTATATCTATATCTATACTCTATACTAATATTATAAAGAGGAAAGATTTGTACCTATTTTTGTATGTTTGTATGTTTGTAATGAATAGGCTCAAAAAGTACTGGGCCGATTTAAAAAATTCTTTCACCATTAGGATGCTACATTATCCATAGGCTACATAATTTTTCCGAATTCTCACGGGAACGAAGTCCCGAGCGGGATGCTAGTATAGTATATAAGTATAGTATAATAATAATAAGGATTCAACTAGTTGTCCACCGACAGTCTAAATGTTAATTGTTGTCGATTTTTTGAAATATTTTACAGAACGTCCCTTGTTTTCCTGAAGTTAGCTTTTGTAAAGAAGCAGTTATGTTTTAAAATAGCCAGTTTGCAGCTTAAGCAGTTGCCAGTTTGCAGCTTGAAACTGGATAAAACTAGTGAAAATGTAGTTGCCAAAACTTCTTAATTTAAAACAGTTTCATTTACAGTCGTAATGGTTTAAAACTTATTTCACTTGTACTGTGAGACCAAGCTTTTTGACACATGGTACTAATATTCTATAGGCCAATGGGAAGAACTTAGGTTTTCATGGCAGTATATCTTATCGTTTTTCGAAAGAACCCCTCGGTGGGGACGTAGGTATATGGTAAAAAAATATTTTTTTAATTGCAGTGTCTTTGAATTTTGTTTTTTTTACAGCAGCCGAGACTAAAGTATTTTTGACCATAACTTTGATTTGCTTTCCTCTCCAGTTCAGCCGTGATCGTGGTGCTTGCGACCACGCCGAAATATCGGATAAGTACTCATTTTATAAATAAAATCGTGGTTAGAGTTTAAAACAAAGATAGAATCCAGATGTTCCGCCTATTAATTGAATAGTCACCGCTATCGCTTAAATCACAGATGCACTTGCACCCCATTGCAGTGGAGACGACCTTCCAGTTATATATTGAGCTATATCCGGGGTAAATGGGGCGTACATTTGGTCATTTAGATCCAAGTCCAACTAATATTTTACTAAACGGGTATTTTTGTAACGTTAGACGGCTTGGCTTTGGATTTACCCAGATAAGAGAATGAAATTAACTCTAAATAAGTTGAGAGCAGTTTTTTTAAAAATAATTTTTAGGGAAAGAAAAATATTCGGCTTAATAGAGTTGTTTTTTTTTGGGAACTCAAAACTCATTGTCTCAACCAAAGTAAAAACGTAAAAAGAGTGCTTTGGGCTGAGGAAGTTAAGTTTGTCGTAAATAGTTAATGCGTTTTGATACTCATAGCACATTTTGAAATGTGGCGTCACGAAACTTATGACCCCTCCCACCTCTTTTGTCACACAATGTCACACTTGGTCAACCCCATCCCCCCTCTTAAGGTGTGACGTAATTTATGGATGGTCGCTTACTGAATTAAACAAAATTTTGTACAAAATGTTCAGTCGGTTTAATCACGAATTTGCACTAATATCGTTATTACGTTGACTCTAAGAAACATAATTGCAACTTTTTGTACTGGGTGACTTTGAACCATTCAGCGAAAGTTAAGGATGTAAATAAGTCAAGTCAACTGAACAACTTTCCCCATGGAACATAGGTCGACATATTTAAAAAAAATATTCGAGGAAAGTTGTTCAGTTTCCCCCCTTTAAGTTTCGCTAACTAATTGAAAGTTACCTCATATAAGTACCTATGTTTACAGAAAAGGACACTTTCAACCCTGAAAAATTCCCAAGGGAGCGGGAATTACATGGGCGACGCCGCGAAGAGGGTACGTATTACAATACCGAAGTATAGAAAACCGAATTTCATAAGACCTATGGACGAAAGACCGAAAATTATATGGCCGAATGTTTATTTGACCGAAAGTTTGAAATCCCGAATGTTTGTTTGACCGAAAGTTTGAAATCCCGAAGGTTGAAATACCTATGACTTAATATCCCGAAGGCTAAAATACCGAAGATTGAAATACCGAAGGCTAAAATCCCGAAGGCTAAAATACCGAAAACTAAAATACCGAATTTTAGTTTTCGGTTTATGGACATCCTGTCTATAAAGTTTCCAATAATACAAATGTTTTATTTTGTCTGTTTCTATGACAAACGGAACTGTGACGAGTAGGTTTGTTAGTAACCTAACCCAACCAACCCGTCAAGGGTTGGTTGGGTTAGGTTTGGTTAGAACTGCGACCCCAACGCACGAGCCGAGCGAGCGAAGCGAGCGTGCCGCGGCAGCGGCCGGCGAAGTGCCAGAAACGACTGTGGTTGCATTTTAATTTTTAGTATTTTGAACATCGATGTTTTTAAACATAGGTATTTCGTGTATCGGTATTTTGAACTTTCGGTCATTTAAACATCGGTATTTTGAACATTCGGTCATTTAAATGTTCGGTCATGTAAACATTGGTATTTTGAACATTCGGTCATTTAAATTCGGTATTTTGAACATTCGGTCATTTAAATATCGGTATTATATGTTTAGTTATATCGTACATCGGCATTTCAACCGTTCGGTATTTCAACTTTCGATGTTTTAAGCGTAGGTTTTTCAACCATCGGTATTTTGAATTTTCGGTATTTTAATACGTACCCCGCGAAGAGGATCATTAGCTAGGTCATAGGGTCTATAAAAAGACGCAATTGTGTTTTCTGGTACACACGGCAGCACATCAGATTATACATATTGACCTTGACATCGCCGTGCAAATGGGTAACCTATCGTGCTGCTGTCTGTAAATTATAAAAAAACAAATTAAACCTATTTCAATAATAAGTAATTCAAGAGTTCTTTGTTATGTTAAAACATTTCAATCCAATTATATCACCGATTGTACTTATTTACAGTTATAATGGATGAAATGCCATTAAAATTTCAATTAATTTATTGTTTATCTGGTATTCAGTTCGCGGCTAAGATTTGCCGCTCCAATGATTATCAGAAATAACCTTTTTATTATTCTGCAAGAGATTTGGTATTGGATTGGAATATTAATAAATTCCTACGCGCTTTCTGGTACACATGAAATTATTGGATAGGGTCGGAAGAGGCAGCCTTGGGCGAACGATCGAAAACTAAGCATAGGGCAAAAATATTATGTTCAACTAGCTTTCCGACCGCGTGGACTACAGGTTATATCGTGCCCAACTGTGGGATAAAATGTAGCCATGTTATTTTCCAGGCTTTAATCTATCTCTGTACCAAATTTCATCAAAATCGGTTCAGTAGTTTAGGCGTGAAAGATGGACAGACAGACAGACTGACAGAGTTACTTTTGCATTTATAATACAAAAAAGTAAGGATACAGACAGCAGCACGTTACCCGTTTGCATTACGTTAGCCGATGCTATTACCTACAAGGGAGAAGGGCGACGTCAAGGTCAACATGTGTAGTCTGATGTGCTGCCGTGTGTACTTAAAGCATAATTTTTTAAATAATATTTTTATTTTTTACTAGTTTCCCGCCCGGCACTTCATTCCCGTGGGAATAAACCGATTTTGTTCAAACATAGCTAAGAACCGTCTCGATCGTCAACCTTCAAACAAAAAAAACCAGGTACACAGTCACAGCCATACACAGATACACATGTCAAGCTTATAATACCCCTTAGCACTCGTAGCCCAGTGGCGCTCGCTGATCTCAACCGATCAGTGAGGTTAAGCAACGTACACAGACGCAGGGAACCTAATGGGTGACCAAAGTGGCAATTTATCACGAGCGTTTCCGTGCTTCGGAGCGCATGTTAAGCTGTCGGTTCCGGTTGATTGACAACAGTCGTTAAAACCAATTCAGAGGCCAATGTGCGGTTTGAAAACTCTTGATACCAGGTTTAGCCAAGTTCGCCACATATTTGACTATACTTACACGATAAGAAGAAGAATACCCCTTTTTGTAGGGGGTTAAAAAATGACGGACGATTTAAGAGAACCCTTCAGACAATCACAAAGATAAAGAAGCATAAAGTTAACTTAACGAAAATGTTAGAAACCCACAATTTGCTGTCCAAGTTCTCATATAAGATGGCACTTACAGAACTTTAGAACACAAATTGGTCCCCAGTCTTCTAGCTACGGACATCCAGCGTACCGAGGAATTATATTCTCCGTTGAATAGGGTAGATGCTTATTTAGACATTGGAAATGTCTTTTCGTCGCTCCAGTATTATTCTCCGATTTCACGAAATAGTACGATCCTCTTATATCTCAGAGAGCTGTGAAGGTATGATATTTAAAAAAAGCTCAAAAGACGCGTATTTACGAGAGCTGTAAGGTGCAAAAATAATTATGTACCTTACAGAATATTTTGACTAGAAAGTCAAAAACGAAAAAAGTTATGGCCGAAATAGTGATTTTTTTATTTTCCGAATTTTTGATTTTGGCGCTCGATATTTTGAAAACGAAGAATGATATCAAAAATTTGGGAAAAATTCCTCTAGAAAATTTAGTCAGCTACAATTTGGGTTCAAACAAAGACGATTGGGGTTAAGGGTTTGCCCGGTAGCCTAACCTTTTTGAAAAAAGTTAAAAAGTCAGAACGACATTTTTTCGAATTCCGTAGATTAATTTCCAATGTGCTCGAAAGTCGTTTAAGGCACGAAATCTGTTTTTTTTATTATTATTTAAATTTAAACTTCTTTACCAATAAATAGCTTGATATAAATAGTATAAATCAGTGGAGAGACTATTTTACAAAATATCTGTTTCACCACGGACCACCAACTGATTGGAGGTAAAAATAATTAAAGGGTTGTTTTACAGTTATACCTACATGCACTGTTGTTCATATTCAACAGTGTTTTTACTTAACAAACTTCTGAATCCTTGGTTCAGTGCTAGCCAAAACAATTGAAGGCTCTAGCATCCAGCCGATTTCAATGATTGTGTCGACTCGTCACATTGTATGAATATTTTTGGGATGGCTTCGCGGACCACTTCAGGTGCTTCGAGTGACCACCAGTGGTCTGCGGACCACCGCTTAAGAACCACTGGTATAAATAGTACGATCAGCTGATTTTTTTTTGAATGGGAAGTCTTAATATTTGAATAGAATTTCATATAGGTTCCTTGGGGAAAGTTGTTCAGTTTCATGGGGAGAATCACCCCCTTAAGTTTCACTAATTTAAAATCACCCCATATTTTTGGCACCGAGAAAATTATTTTCTTTCTTTATTTTTATTTTATTTTATTTATTGGGCCTTTTCAGGGTTCCGTACCCAAAGGGAAAAAACGGGACCCTATTACTAAGGCTCCGCTGTCCGTCCGTCCGTCCGTCCGTCTGTCACCAGGCTGTATCTCATGAACCATGATAGTTGGACAGTTGAAATTTTCGCAGATGTATTTCAATGTGCCCTATAACAACAAATACTAAAAACCAGAATAAAATAAATATTTAAGAAGGCTCCCATACAAAAAACGTGATTTTTTTTGCTCGTTTTTATAGAAAGTCTGTCCGAGGCTGTATCTCATGAACCGTGATAGTTAGATAGTTGAAATTTTTACAGATGATGTATTTCGGTTACTGCTATAACAACTAATACTAAAAAGTTGAATAAATTAGATATTTAAGGGGGTTCCAATACAACAAACGTGACATTTTTACCGTTTTTATAGAGATAATGGTTGTTATAGAGTCCGACTCGCACTTGGCCGGTTTTATAGGTGAACCCTTCGTGCGCTAGTCCGACTCACACTTGCCCGTTTTATTATAATTCGAACGGCATGGCACGGCTCTTCAAAATTTGAATTACCGTTGCCCCTATGTTCTCAGCTTCTAGTATTACTATTACTAGGAGGCAATGGTAATACAATTTTGCTGTGCCGTTTTCGTTATTATAAAAAGGCCTATCAGGTTACAAACGGTGTGTACACCACCACATTCAAGCACATTTTAAGGCGACTACAGCACCTAAATTACGATTTTATGATGCGTAGATAAGCATGACGCACTGCATTAAACGAAGAAAAAAAATACTACGGTAATATTCAGGACATAAACTAGATAAGTAGTTTGCTGAAAACATGATTCAGCACTTTTGGTTCGATAGAAAAAGCTCACAAAGTCACCTCTAAATACCAATATTGTGTATCTTTTAAGCTGTAAAAACGATAGTAAAATGCACACAGGAACTTGAATTTGCTATCAAAATGTTCGTGATTGAACACTCTCGATAAGTAGTTAACGCATTTTTCGATTTAAGCTGTTACGTTTCCATAAATCTCATTTTTCTAACTTTCGAACATGTTTTTACGCACGCACGCTTTCATAGTGCGTAAACTTCGTGTATCGACACTGTTCGCACTGCCGGCCCAGGCCTGTTGAGAGACGGAGATAGCACTATTCCTATGTGTGCTGCCTTTATCGGGTGCTGTAGTCGCCTTAAATATAAAAACTCGATGCCACTCCAATTATAGGTAACTTACGGAAGCTTAACATTCTTTCTATTATTAATTCTCCTGCAAATATGTGATTGTACATACAACCCAATACTGCATATTTTCTTAAAAAAGCCTTCTCAAATCCGCACACAACACCATTATATCACTTGTATCGTCATACATTGCGCTATTTGTACAAAACTCGGATCGAGCACCTCATGCCTAAAATAGTCGACACTACATTTGCAAGTAAATTCGACACGCTGACGATCGTGACATGAATATCTTAGTTTGTGGCTGCAAAAACAGCGGCTAGGACAGGTCTATGAATAATTAAATACACCTTGAATTCAATAACAATCTTTTTATTTCTGTAAATTATTCAATAATATATTTTTTTCATACACTTACCTCTATAGTTGTATACAAAGGTGTTTCAAAAAAACACAAAGAAAAGAAATTCCAAAATATAATTTTAAAAGTGAAATAGTCGCAACTCTAGAATCAGTTGCACGGTTTGACATCTTTCAAAATGAAAGTTTCATATAATTAATATAACATACTTGTCATATTTGTAATAGAGCTGCGCAATAAACGCACGTCATAATGTGCTTAGTAGGGGAATGCCAAATTTCGCCTCTTGACTTAAGGAAATCTAATCCTTGCTCGTGAATTCAAGTACCATTCGTACCGAACATTTTTTTTTCCACAAACTATTTAAAAAAATACTGTTTTGAACGTTGAGTAAAGGGTATTTTGCAGGTTAGAACATTTTAGGTGCATAGAAAGGTTATGTTAATCAAGAATAGAGTGAAACAGACTCCTTCTATGAATCGATGTTATCGATAATCGAGCAGGAGACATATTTTTGAAACGATAGAATTCCAATTCGCATACCAATTGACAAGATTCGCATGAGAATCTCATACAAATCTTGTCAATTCGTATGCGAATTGGAATTCTATTGTTTCAAAAATCAGGCGCCAGATCATAATGCAACCGCCCGACACTTGCAATTTTAAAACCATTAAATTTATTGTCGTCAAAAATTCATTTTTGACGTTTGTTTAAAGAACTTTCTGAAACGTCACAATCATATATAAAATTACTATAAAAATTTAAAAAATTTATTAACCCCTGACATTCATAGCTGCTTATTTTTAAACGGCTGAACAAGGGCTGAACCAATTTTGATAAAGTAGCTAAAAACTATCTCGATCATGTCAGCTTTCGAACAAGAAAAACGGCATCAAAATTGGTCTATTCGTAAAGGTGCCACTACGATGCCACAGATACACACGTAAAAGTTATAACAATCCTCTTTTTTCGTGAAGCCATCCAAACTTCAGCGTGACTAAGAAGTAACGACATTTTGAATGAAATACTAAAAGTATTTTTGAAGTGAAAACTTCTTTAGCGGCGTTGTGCACTTTGAAGTATGGGTAAAAAATGTTAAACTCGCGTTAAAATGTAAAACGTGTCTGTCACGTGACCCTGATCGAAAATCCGTAAGGCGGAGGGGTGTTAATAAATATAGGAAATTAAAACTGCAAAAGTCAAGATGTCATCCGGTTTCAGCTAGAAAAAATTAAATTAAATATTAATGCACAACATTAATGTTCCAAGTTTTCACTTCTGCCGGCACTCCCGGGGTGCAACCCGTTGTTTTTTACTTGCCGCCAAGCTTACTCCACGCTCTTTCCCTGGCCTAATAGTGAATGGGTTATCAGGCGCCGTGGTGATCCGTCACTACATCCAGTATCAGGTTCCGGAGATGACATCGCCTGTCAAGCACTGCAAATATACCGACGACAATAGACGAGACATGACTAGGCTTGTGTTGGGCAGATCATCTGAGGATTCAAAAGATTCAAAGATTCAAGACATTTATTTGACACAAAACACTACAACACAAAGAAAATAAAATAACATACAATATAAAACACAGGACAAGAACACATACAGGAGACGACAAAACAATGTATAATTGTGCTGTAGTGCGATGTCAAAAAGGACGCATCTCTTAGATGTCCATGCATATCTATTCGACAAAGGCCTTACATAGCTACTGGGTTAGCTGCGCTATTGAATTTGTTAGATTTGCGCTACGGAATGAAAAGTATCCACCATTGGATCCTTGGATAAAAGCATAAGAATATCTGAGTCTAAATAGACGGAGATCCCAGGGCTGCCAGACCTTACTTATTTTCTCATAAACTGAAATGTGTGGGAAATAGTAGTGCTAGTACGTACTAGTAAAGTATGAATACCAGCTAACCTGGGCCGGCGGCCAATTTTCAGCTATTAGGTTCTGAAGGTACTTCCAAAAATTACTCACTTGTCTTGAAGTCTGGCTGCTGATGTCTTATAGAATATAATTAATTAAATATAAAAATTTATGTTCAACACCGCCAGACACTCTCCGTCGGCTGTAATTTCTGCCAGATGCTTTACATTTCGCAAGTAAATTATGTGATTGTACCTACAATCTGAGCCGTGATTTTTGTGTATGATGTTTAGGGAACTATAACAATGCTTTTTATAGCACCCAGACTTCAAGACAAGCGAGCCATTTTTGGAAGTACCTTCAGAACCTGGTAGCTGAAAATTGGCCGTCGGCCCAGGTTAGCTGGTATTCATACGTTACTAGTACTACTATTTACCACAGATTTGGTTTATGAGAAAATAAGTAAGGTCTGGCGGCCCTGGGATCTTAGTCTAAAAAGACCAATTACACCTGTGCCAATTTCGATGCGTTTTTTGTTTGTTTGAAAGCCGACACAATCGAGACGGTTTTAAGCTTTGATCAAATTTGATTCAGTCGTTTAATTGTTATAATCGTGGAATTTTGGGGGCGATACAATTTAAAGGAGAATGGGAAACAGCGTACCCGAATATAAAGTTGATTGGTAGCATTATTACCTATATTGATAATTATTGCTATTGTGCAGTAGTTTAATTTATTCTAAGGCGGCACATCTGAATTCCATTGGAGAAAAAAGTTTTTTTGGCAAAAAACAATTTTTTCTTCAATAATAATTATGTTTGTTCAGGTGGCGAAATTGAGAACTACATATTTAATTTTCTAAAAGGGTAGACAGATTCAAGAACTTCCAAAAAAGAGTTCATTCGTTTGTTCAATTCTGTGTACATCTCAGTATTTATACTAAAATGTATACTAATAATTATTTATACTAATAAATACTGAGATGTACACAGTATTGAACAAACGAAGGAACTCTTTTTGGAAGTTCTTGAATCTGTCTACCCTTTTATAAAATTAAATAGTCCTCAATTTCGCCACCTGTTCTCATAATAGTTCTCAATTTCCTTCATAGCAACTGTCCTCTTTTGGTTTAGTGTAGCGTTAAATTAGATAATATTAGTTAAAATTCACTATTGCGCAAGTACGCCGATCCTGCGATTAGTCTCCTTTCGTTTCTCTCGAGGGTTAGCTGGAAGAAATCTCTCGAAGGGATAAGTTCGCTTTTGTACATAGTTTTTCTTTGTATCCATCTCTTTTGTTTTGTAATTTTCATTATGTGCAATAAAGTGTTTACATACATACATACATTTAGTAACCAAAAGAGGACAGTTGCTATGAAGGAGGTTATAGTTTTCCTAGTCCGGCCCTGCGTTGCAAACTAGTTCGGTCCTAAGTCCACAAACGATAATCTTTGCTGAAGCTGTGTACGAATAATAATCGCTTCTATTTTATTGTGTCACTCTTTTTTTTTTAACAGCCCATATTCCCTACCGAGGGGCACAGGCCTCCCTTCGAAACACGAAGGGGATTTAGGCCATAGTCCACCACGCTGGCACAATGCGGGTTGGTGGACCACTCGTCTTTCGAAAATGATTTTTTCTTGGATGGGCGGGTTTCATCACGATGTTTTCCTTCACCGTTGAGCAAGTGATAATTAGAAATCCGTACATAAATCCGAAAAGACGAATTTAGTGGTACATGCCTGCACCAGGATTTGAACCCGGGACCTTCGGATTACAAGTCTTGCTCATTACCAACCGTCACTCATAACTATCACTCCTAATTTTGGGAAATTATAGCATACTATAATTTACACTTGTCAGTAAGTAACTAAGTTCTGAATCTTCTTTGTCAAATAAATGCCTATTAAATTCGAGAGTTGCCTTTGATTTCCCTGGGATTCCATCATTAGATCCAGACTTGGTGACAATAAGACCACCTCTGGAGTATACTCTTTCGAACAAAAGGAGAATTTTGAAAATAGGTCCACAAATGGGAAAAAATTCAACATACATAAAAAAGATATAGACGCATCGCAGATTCTCACACTTTGAGAATACCTAATGTAACAATTAATGCAGAACCACGGTCGTGGACCATAAAAGTAATATGATTGCATATAATAGCTCCTTTATGGTGTTTGAGGATTTTATAGCTGAGTTAAATAAATGATACAGGGTTTCGTTCTAAGCTGAGCGCAGAGTTAAAGCAGTCTAATAGACTGATTTCACTAAACTATAAAAAATCACTCAAGGAATATTTCTAAATATGGATCGATGGATGGAAAGTCGCAATTTGCGCCTCTTTCTCTCTCTATTTGTTTATACAGAGCATCGAAATGTTGGAATAATATTCCACCACCCTTGCGCAAACTTACTTTTAAAGTTTATTTTAAATCAAAAATTAGATCAATGTTGCTAGATCTCCAAAAACAAACATGCTCCTAAAAAACCACCCAATCTACCAATTTACCTATTATACATTATACTTAATTAATACTTATATTGACATACCTAATTTCCATTCTTTCTTACCTTTTTACCCATTAAATATTATAATTATCATTCTTATACAACATACCTACTTACTCTACATCACCTTTCTTCTATTTCAAATTTTCACCTTCACTGCCAGTCTTGCTAAAACTACATCTAGGTACTGACGGAAGATCAGCGCTGTAGTCTTTGTCTGCAGCATAATGCTGAGTCAGCGCCTCTTCACTCCTGTACACTCAGTGTCGACTGATTCTTACTATTTTTAATTTTGTTTTTATTTTTTAACTTTTTCTTAATGCTTTGTTTATGTGTTTTGATGTGTGTTATTGGAGTGAATAAAGCTGTTATCTATCTATCTATTTTGTTTATTCATTATCAGACCCTGACTTGGTGACAATGACCACCTCTGGTGTATACTCTTTCGAACAAAAACAGGATTTTGAAAATCAGTCCTTAGATGGCTAAGAAATCGATGAACATACAAAAAATGTATGTAGTCCGTTACAAACACAGAACATACATACCTAGTTATGTAGCCCGAGATACAGGTTGCATTGTAACCCAGTTCCAGCATTTATATGTAGTTAACACTCTAACAAACATGTACAGTTCTCTATTAAGTATAATATAAAAGTGTACTTTTGATCTAAATAAACAATTTAATTTTTATTATTTTATTTTTATTTTATTAAAATAATAAAGAAAAGGTACATACAGTTCAACACAGAACCGTGTTAAGTGAGTAAATGTTTAACACTCACAAACAGTTTCATAGTAGAATAGTTGTTCTGTTGTTTGAACATGCACGTAACCTTTCTTTAATTAAAACTATTGTACGAGCGGTAAATGCACAGAGTAGTGGTAATTTACATCTGCAACAGGCGGGTGTGACAGTATGTTTGTTGGTTGTGGTTTTCTATATTGTGTTCTGTGGCTTCTGTGTTACTGAATCGCTGCTGTTTATTTCACTGTTTGTTCTTGGTTTTGTTGCTTTCAAATCCGTTTCTTTAATCAAGAAGAGGAGAGGAAACAAACTTTCCAGACCCATCTTCTTCTTATCGTGTAGGTATAGTCAAGGGCGTGATGAACTTGGCTTAGCCTGGTGTCAGAGTTTTTAAACCGAACCATGACCTCTGACTTGGTTTAACGACTGTAGCCAATCAACAACAGCCGGGATCGATAGCTACTTGTAGCATTATGCTGAGCCAGCGCCAACTTCGTCTGTGCAACATGGGCAGCACAGTGCAGCACTTTGTTTTATGTTTGTAAGTGTTTTTTAGTTATATCTTTAATTTGTGTTTGTGTCAGTAAAGTGTCTTCTGTGTTCCTATATTGTGATGTCTGTGTTGTACGCCGAAATAAAGCATTTTTTATTCTATTCTAAAACGCTCGTGATAGTTGCCACTTCGGTCACCCTTCAGGTTCCATTGCCTCATGCCAAGGTTCCCGATCCATGCTTAAAAGGATAAGTTGTCTGTAAGACTGCATCTTTGCGAATAGACATAAGAGTAACAAGTACAAATTGAATTCAGTAATTTGACATTATTTTAAGTAGTATTCTGTATGTTCTATGAAATAAAGCCTTTTGACTTTCACCGTACCTGTGTTTTTCCTCTTCCAATCTCCAACGAAAACCAGGGGTGTCATATAAGTTCTTATAATAATAAAAAAAAGTTTGAATCTGTATAAGTTAATTAAAGTAGTTCCAAAAAATTAGTATACCATTCTTATAATTTGAAAAGTAGATAATAAAGCAGTAACAAGAGAACTAAGTATGTAGTGACGTCATTATATTAGCATCCGAAATGAAATGCAGGCGAAAGGTGCGCAGTTGTTTGTCATATCATGAGTTAGCTATGCTAATGCAGAAGTGCAGCTAAGTGCATTGCTACTTAGCGACCATATTTGAGATAACTTGTTTTGCGGCGTTGTGCAGGACAAGTGACCTGATCGAAAATTCGTAAGACGGAAGGGGAGCGAAAAATTATGTAGCGGCGTTCTTTTTGGTATGGGTATAAAATGTTAAACTCGCGTTAGGATACCTGATCTGATCGAAAATTCGTAAGACGAAGGGAGAGTAGATCGCAAGGAAGTAATATATGTTTAAGTTTTCACTTCTGCCGGATAAAAGATGGCGCCACTGGAACTCTGGCTGGGGTTCGTTCGCTCGGGTAATTTCTTAATTGATTACAAAAACGAAATATCCCAGATTTGGTTAAGGCTTCGGTGCAAGTATTTAATGAGACAAGGTGCCAAGATGCTGAACGTAATTTTAGAAGGTACTATATACTAAGAAATTACATTGTATGATGTGTTGATGCACATGATCTGTTCTACCTCTTTTTTATATATTTGCCACGAGGATTACGTAGCTAGTTATACGATTACCAAACCCGTTGTTTCTTTTTAAGTTTAGTACATAAGCTTCATTGTATAACTGTTTGTAATCCCAAATAAAATAAAATAAATGATTTCATTAATCAAGTATTTCGATAAACTTTGATGTTGTTACTCGAGATGAAGCACAAAAAATACTCAACAACAAAAGAAGGACAAAGAAAAGTGGATGATGTCAAATGTTACTGTGGAAGTTAAACGGTTGGCTGTTTTAAAAACTTACCAGGTTTCAATTTCAATTCATTTGTTGCTTTCATTCAGCACCTGAAAGTGCAGGTTTCATCAAGATGTTTTCCTCACCACAAGAGCATGTGTGTTAGTGTGCAACTAATGTACGTAACTCAGAAAACGAGACATTGGTACAGGGACAACAGCACATCATGCTATCCAAAACTGTCAAATTTCTTCAATCGATTTTCAATTTTATCTCTCAGTATTAGAGTTTACAATCAATTGGGAAAATTTGACAGTTTGTGGTAACCTGATGTGCCGTTGACTGTACATGGTGGCACTGGGGATCGAACTCGGTATCTCTCGCTTACGAGTCCAATCTGCTAAGGAGATTTTCGAGTAAGTACGTAATTAATAGTAAGGTGAGTGGGGCAAAGTGCGCCATACTTTTTTCAACTTTGACTTTGAAGAAGTGTAACTTTTGTTTAGATTCACCGATGACAATTATCGACTTTATTTTAGAATCTGTGATATTTGGGAACAACAACGGATGTAGTGTCAAAGAAATCTGTATGTAAAACACCGTCTTTTTTCGCAAAATGCGGAAACATGTACACTGGGCGCACTTTGCCTCCAAAGCGGCTAAGTGCGCCAGGTAGTCATAAAACGCAACAATGAAGCATTACAATAAAAGCAACCTCATTTTCTGCAAGAAAACACGCTACCGAATACATTACTTGTAGTATTTTTTTGCTATCCAAATTCTAGAAGATTCTGCGGTGTCAAATCCAAATTTCGGATAAGTGCGCCATATGTCTGTAAATCAGGGGTTGACAACTGTTTTTGTTTTGAATAATGGATACCTACTGGTTATAACCATATAATGTATATTAGTGTTTCAATGAAATAATTTGGTCAAGAGGCTTTAAAGGATTCCTCAAAACTAAAATGATAGTTAAAGAGGTAGTTAAGTACCTAATGGATATTTATTTGTAAAAAAAATCTTCCATGTAGCAATTCATGGATACCTGTTGTGTCGAGATATACATATGAAAGAAAATGGTCCTATTGTGACGCCTATTGGCCTGTGAGTAGTAAAATTAAAGACCAAAAATATTGCAATCAGTATTTTTTTATTCAGTACGTCTGCTTATTTAAAAATTGTTAAAAAACCTTGAAGGTTATAAAACTTTCTGTATAAACATTTTTCTTGGTATGTTAAACCTTGACGCGGCTGCGTATCCTGATAGCCTGCCTGACTGCACGGTTTCAACAGCTATATTTAGAGCTGTTTTTGAATATGAAGGCCCGTCTTTTTTCCGCACATAGCGCCCCATCTTAAACAAAAATCATAAATAGCAAAACGTTTTAGAGAATTTAAACACACTAACTGACTGACTTATTGATATATCAACGCAAATTGATATATCACTGATTAATATATCATTCAGGGTAGAATTTTTGAACCTCACTCGGAGGTGAAGTACTCAAAATACCGGAGACAGGAAACACTCCTTTATCGTCAAAAATATTGTCAACTAACTTTCCGCGCGGGACTTCGTTCCTGTGGGAATTTGGGAAAATTATGTAGCCTATGGTACTCCCCAAGTTCTTATCATCTCTGTACCAAATTTCACCAAAATCGGTTCAGTACTTTTTACGTTTATTCGTAACATACAAAAATACAAATATTTCCTCTTTATAAAATTATTATATAGTGTTTAATGTAAAAAGTGTAGAAAACTGCATTGAAAGATTTAAAAAGAAATTGTTGCTACACAGGAAAATCTAACCAGTCTTTGTCATTTGAAATGGGGTACTTATACTTAGTTAGATAATTATAATTTTACTTTTGTTTTTAATAAAGATTAATAAATTTAAAAAACGCGCCATTAAAAGCCTACCTGTCTATATACATATATAAGTCAAACGCACAAATGTTAAGACAACCGCGTATTAAATAATATCAGGTTTTAAAATGTTTGCTGCCTCTGGATTGCGGCGAAGTGCGCCATATATGGCGCACTTAGCCAACTTGAAAAGTTTAAGGTATGAATATTTGATTTCTAAAAAATATGTCAAATAAACACGATAGAAGTGAAATAAAGTCAAAATCCTAAAGTAAAACAATTAAATTGGGTACTTGCCTCAATTACTTCTTGTTCCAAACTTTTTTTCCTGGTATTCACGAGGATTACTATTTCGATGTCATGTCGGCTAACAACTTTGAATCACAGTGAAAGAAAAATGGCGGATATCTATTACCTGTGCTACTTGAGACATCTCTGACAATTACAAAGAAGTATATTTTAGTACATTTTATCATGGAAAGATGTCGTTCCTAGTATCCTATTAGCAGTTTTTGAAATATTACTAGCAGGTGCACTTACCCGCTAGGCGCACTTTGCCCCACTCACCTTACATTGTTACTTAAGGGGTGAAAACAACTTTTTTAAGTCCCGAGAAGGGGTTTGGCGACCGAGCGTAGCGAGGGAGCCAATAATAGTTCGAGGGACTAAATAAGTCTTTCACCCGAGGTAAACACTGTGCTTTTCTTTACGAATACGAAGAAAATAACAACATCAATAAGCTGAACTCATTGCATTCATACAAATCTCTGCAATCCAGAAGTATGAACAAAACTTTACAACTCGAAAAAACAAATGAAGATCGGAATGCCACTTTCCCGCCTATTATGTTTTTTTTTTCTGTGGCTGGCCAGCTATTCAGCCATTATTTTTCATTTTCATCATTGAAAAAAAAAGGTAATTATTTTGCCAAAATTTATTTTATTTTAAAGAAATATCTAAAAGTATATTATTATAAAGTCATTAAAAAATATTATTCAATGAATACTTCACTTTTGTTATTTCAATTTTACATCGCGCTGTAATAGAGTGGCTGTATAGGATGTCGGAACATGTTTTTTTTAATACTTAATTTGACAGCTGTCAGTTGAAAGCGATTCTCCCTAGGCCTGAACAGTATTATTTTTAAGCCCCTCCTAAGGCAACTTCAGACCTACTTTCAGAGTATGAGTAATGAAAAATTACATATTGTATTAGCAAAAAATTATGATGTTAATTAGCCCACTAAACTGAACAAATTTCCCCAAAAACACTTCGAAATAATTTTCCACGTTAGAAACGTGTGAGTCACCGACTTCAATCAAAACAACAGTTCGCACGAAGTAAATAACTACATAGTATTTTTTGCAGACTACAATGCCTATTAGCAGATAACCACAAACGAAAATGTCACTCATTTATTTATATGATGTTCTGGTTTGTAGTATTTTTTTGTTTTTGTTGATTTTTTTAAAAGCGCTGAATAATTTTCGATAAAATTTATATGGGACCACCTCTGGAGTATTCTTTCGAAAATGGTGACCAAAAAAAAAATATATAAAAAATACATACAGTCGAACATAGAACCTCCTCCTATTTTGAAGTTGGTAAAAAGAAAGACGTGGTTTCCTTGGGTCGCCTTCATATTGCCAACTTTCGTGTCTTAACTGCAACATGGAGACATATCAAATTACGTGTCAATCATTGCTTATTAATAGATAACTTGTTTTGGCTTCAGTCTGGGGGTCTGGGTGGAAGGTATTGGTTTATTTATTAAACACATTCTATAGGAGAGTCTCATTTTTTAACGAAAAAAAAAATTAAATTTATGTAAGTAGGTATCGTTGCGGTGACTTTTAATTAGTTAGCGAACTTGTAAAAAACGGGCCAGGCAATTTTTTTTAGAGAATAATAGTTTAATAGTCAATATGCTTATTAGAAATTGCAGGTCATGATTTACTTTCCGCATTATGTTGTATAGTAGATCTTATTTTTAATGTTTTTTTAAATTTTATGTATTTCAAAAAGTATCAGCAATGTTTAAAAATTTTATAACTGACTGCACTTTTCATATCGTGGCAAGAGGATACTCTCTAAATTAAAAAAAAATATTTTTAAAAGGACCATGGCAAAAGGAAACTCCTAAAAAAGTGTGGCAACAGGAAACCGTGGCAAAAGTGGAACAACTCTTCTTCCCGAGACATTGAATAACTTTCTCCAATGAATCCATGTGAAATTGCTAAGGTCTAGGGTTGATATGAGCTTCTTCTTCTTATCGTATAGGTATAGTCAAGTGTGTGGCGAATTTGGCTTATGCTGGTGTCAGAGTTTTCAAACCGCACAATGGTATTGTCTCTGACTTGGCTACTAATGCTGATTACTGGAGAGGCGATTTTTTTTTCATATTTTGACCTTTGAACCATTTACAGTCACCTTATGTACCTAAGTGGTATAGAATAGAATAGAATAATTTATTTCACAAATTGGGTTATAAAAAGAGTTACAACAGCGGGCCCTGCACTAAGCAAGCTTGTATCGCAGGCGCCCTGTAACTGATTACCTACCTGTGTACAGAGTTTTAGACAAAATGGATAAACATAGCACAATTTAAAACAAATCATATAAAATTACATTAAAGTTAAACAAATTATACAAAATTAAATTAAAGTTAAACAGATTATATAACATTAAATAAATTAAAAGAAAAGAATAAAAAAACCGGAACAAAGATGAATGTGAGTATGTTGGCATGCATGTTTGTGTGTATATGTATGTGTGTATGTGTGTGTAAGTGTGTGTTTGTGCGTATGTATGTGTAAGTGTGTGTTTGTGTGTGTCATTGTGTAATAATAGCGTTGTTGTGTTTATTTAACGATGCTTAAGGTGACCCTTTGTTTTAATTTCTTGTTGGAAATCCATAGAATTATTAAAAAAAACTATTTGCACTAGTTTGACGTCCGGTTTGGTCGAGTGGTAGTGACTCTGCCTCTTGATCGGCAGTTCTTGGGTTCGATCCTCAGTCGGGGCACATATTTGTGTAAAAAGCAGATGTTTGTTCTCGGGTCATGGGTGTTTGTGTTTGTCTTTATGTGTGTTCCAAGGGACCCACGACACAAGTGAAAATCTTAGTGTGGGTCTTTGGGTGTGTAGCGTTTAGCGTTAGCGTTTAGCTCCACTGGGATTACTGTAGTATCAATTTATAATTTTTTTATAACAATCTTACTCAAAGAGATAATAAATCTATCCCTTATTCATCAAAGCGGAAAATTATTGCAACGTCGTGAAAAAATAACTTTTACATTTCATTACACATAGCTTTCCGCCCGGGACTTCGTTCCCGTAGGAATTTGGGAGAATTATGTTACTATGTTAGCCTGAGTTACTTCTAATGGTAAAAGAATTTTTGAAATCGGTTCAGTAGTTTTTGAGTGTAACGAGTTTAAACATACAAAAAAAACAAATGTTTTCTCTTTATAATATTATTGTAGATATATGAGTAATATACGTTTAATACCCTTATTTACTTCGGCATATAATAATATTTTTCCCTAAATAACGGTAAATATTGTGATCTGGCAACACAGTTCGGATTACATCGTTTCCCCCGTTGACCAAACAAGGCATACGGAAAGACATTGCATGGCGACATTCCTTTACATTAGCCACGACGCCGTTGTACAGACGGTTTCAAAAGTGTAGTCATTTTATTTTTTGTTCATGGAGTAAACGCTACACACCTCTTGGTGATTTTACCTCTCGATACGACACGAGCTAAACCTTCTTACTTGCTCGATATAGCTCCTTCTAGGTTTACCCCTACCTCTCTTTCCTTTAATCTTTCCATCATGATGTTTTTTATAAAGTGGTTGTGTCGTCTATGCCCAATCATCTTTCTTTTTCTATTCTCTGTGGTTTTTAACAAATATCACTTTTCCTTCACTTCGTCTTTACTTCCACTTTTCATATGTATTATACAATACACAGTAAATAATTAAGAAACTGACAGATATGTTGGGCCAGCATGGTGGACTATGACCTAAACTCTCTCACTTCACGTTTCAAACGGAGGCCCGTGCCCCTCGGTGGGGACGTACATTGGACTGATAATGATGACAATGACTCTAAAAACTTAAATATGCATCAGTTGACTAAACTGAATACTTAACTTAAGTGAAAAACAAAACGGCTACTCCGTAAAAAGTATGTGCTGGTGGCAATTTGCATATAAAAAAGAATTCCTTTTGCGAATGGCATGTTCTTTGACTAATACATGACCTTCTAGAATAGGTTCCTAATTATCGTAATGCTTGGATGGATGGAAAGTTATTCTTTTGTGCAAAACCTATTGAACGGATTTTGCTGAAACTTTGCAGTGATATAAGGGCAACTTTAGACCTTAAGTTTAATATTCATACACGGCCGGCACTCTAAAAGAAGGAACTGCAGGAATAATTATTACGTATTTTTTCCGGATAAAGTCGACTCAAGCACGCACTGTTGACGTTTCTCTTGACATTTTTATGCACTTTTGTGTCTGATGGTACTATGATTGCATTTTTTTCTTGAGATCTCGGTGGCGCCAGCATACATCGAATGATTTGTCATTTTCGTTTAGTTAATGCAGTAAAGGAAACAAATGGATGTTTAAGGCTAAATGGGAGTTTTTGTTTGTGGTAGACACATTACTATGGGCTTTTCGTTGTCTTCTTTGTTAGAACACTGCTTGTCTCGATGAGGACATTCTGGCCATTAAGGATAATTAATGGCATATAAAATTAAATACCACTTCTTCTGAGACTCAATCTCATTTCGCTTCGTAACATATAGGTATTATGTTCTAGTCAAATGCATACCCAATACATATCATCTTAAAAACGGGAAAAACTTTAACCTTCACTAATATATAAGGTCCTAATTTATTAGTCACTTACCTTCTAAGGCGTTATTGTATAGGTTGATAGTATTCCAAAAAAACAACATAAAAATTAATTATCTGAAAATTAAATTTTGTAAAAAAAATAAAAATAAAAAATCCATTTAAAGATAAAGGAATGGTTCTCTTTCGATTATAGCCGTCCACTCCCCGCTCGCCCGCTCTACTACTGCCATTATTATTTACGTTTGAATGGATGGGTTTATTCAACATAGTAATGAAAAAATATACTAACAAAATTTTTCAAGACCTTTTAAATTTAATATTATGCTTTTGTTTTTTGACTCAAATGATATATTTTGACCTACACAATAACGTGTTAAAAGGAAAGTGACTAATAAATTAGGACCTTATATAGGGTGACTTTTAATTAGCGAAAAGTAAGGATATGAATCAGCCCACGAAACTGAACAACTCACCCCAAGAAACGTAGATCGAATTTAAAAAAAATTGCCTCTTCATACAAAATTTAGCTGATTTGCATTTGTATAGGACTAAGGCCCCTAGCAGACGGCGTAGGTATAAATAAATAAATAAATAAAGAAATAAATAAATAAATAAATAAATAAATAAATAAATAAATAAATAAATAAATAAATAAATAAATAAATAAATAAATAAATAAATAAATAAATAAATAAATAAATAAATAAATAAATAAATAAATAAATAAATAAATAAATAAATAAATAAATAAATAAATAAATAAATAAATAAATAAATAAATAAATAAATAAATAAATAAATAAATAAATAAATAAATAAATAAATAAATAAATAAATAAATAAATAAATAAATAAATAAATAAATAAATAAATAAATAAATAAATAAATAAATAAATAAATAAATAAATAAATAAATAAATAAATAAATAAATAAATAAATAAATAAATAAATAAATAAATAAATAAATAAATAAATAAATAAATAAATAAATAAATAAATAAATAAATAAATAAATAAATAAATAAATAAATAAATAAATAAATAAATAAATAAATAAATAAATAAATAAATAAATAAATAAATAAATAAATAAATAAATAAATAAATAAATAAATAAATAAATAAATAAATAAATAAATAAATAAATAAATAAATAAATAAATAAATACCGTAAACGTAGGTTACTTTAACCCTTAGGGGTTATTATGGCCCAAATCAAGAAAAGATTTTGATTTCCCGCCTTTATTTTGGAGGGACAGATACCGAAGTAGCTTGTACTACAATTCATAGATGGCGATATAGGCGTGTCGGTAAACAGTGTCTGATAGCTAATTTGTTCGTTTTTAACGGTTAATAGTGTTGACAAGTTGTGACCTGCAAAGTGCAAGAATTTTGGGTGTGCAAACTTTGTATCGGAACTAAATTTAAAGGTAAGTCTGGCTGTCTTTTTGTAGTTGGTTGTATCAAATATGTAAAGGAGATGCGTAAATGCCAGATATTGTCCAGTTTTACGAACTTTTTGGTATTGAAATTGCAGAAATAAAACTGCAGGGTACTTTGACCCGCAAGTGTAGGTATCTTTAGCCCATGGGCCAAAGTAACCTGAAGTTATAAAATTTCATATAATTTCTTGATTATCGTCTTAAAATAAGTTTCTTTTCCTTTTCAGATTCTAAAATTTGGATATGGTGATATGGTAAAGAAGTCAACATGCCAAGACACTACAAAAGAAAAGTAGGAAATCGTAAATACGTGGATTATTCCAAGGAGCAACTCTCACAATGTTTGGCCAGGATACGATCCAAAACACTAACACAAAGAGCTGCTGCTGAGCTATATGGCATTCCTCGCAGCACGTTAAATTTCAAATAAAAATATAAAAAATAATAAAACAGACTGAATCGATGTTAATTTTGCTAAGAAAAATATGGTTTTTGTTGTTTTTTAATATTTTATAACAACTTTTTAGGTACTAAGGTTAAACTCATAATATAAATCCATACAAATAAGTAGTTTCCAAAGCAAAATGTTGATTTTGTAGTAAAAAAATATTTTTTTACTGAGATTTTCAAAAAAACTTGATGTTATGAATAATTTTCTTTGAAAAATAAACCAAATTTCATGTATTATAGTAGTTTAAATCCTCTGCTCTTATCCCTGCAGTCTACTTTAGCCCTAAATGAAATTATATTATGTTTAAGCTCTAAAAAAGGGTGTGGGTCAATGAAACAACCTCCAAAGTACAACTTTGGCCCAAAAAATAAAAAAAATAAAAAAATAGTTTTCAATATATATGGAATATATTTTTTACTTAAATTAGTTACTTATATCCTTGTCAAATGATCTAAGGCTGTGCAATATCCATGTGTCCATTAGAGGCCAAGAAATCAGGAGAAACGTAAAAAGATTCCCTATTTTGGGACAAAGTAACCTACGTTTACGGTAAATAAATAAATAAATAAATAAATAAATAAATAAATAAATAAATAAATAAATAAATAAATAAATAAATAAATAAATAAATAAATAAATAAATAAATAAATAAATAAATAAATAAATAAATAAATAAATAAATAAATAAATAAATAAATAAATAAATAAATAAATAAATAAATAAATAAATAAATAAATAAATAAATAAATATAAACACGATCGCCCCGTGTGCTGAGGTTGCGTTCCAATCGCGTTTGCGTATACGCGCGTAAAACGTTGCGTTTTCTGTTTCTGCATATTAACATACCTTCATCTACTGCACCTTCACACCTCATTACACTCACACAGACACTTAACACTTGAATTAGGCCCTAGATTTGTAGTCTTAACATAATACAGTATTAACTCTGTCCCTCGCATCTCACTTGGGCGAGGGCTGAAAATCAGTGTTGCCAGCCTGATAATCAGTCTGGCATTAGTCGCTGAGCCCAGGCCTTTTTCCTCACTGCGGCAGACATATGCAACCTTAAACTTGTATAATGGGATAAGAATATTTTGAACTTTTTTTAATGTATGTGTGTGCTGTTCTGAAGAAATAAACGTATTATTATTATTATTATTTTCAGCGTCGTAGAAATACGCCGTGTGCTAGGGGTTCAACGACCCGCCCTGACTTAGCACGGGTGCAATGCTGTAAAGGACCATATTGATCTATATTAAATGCACAATGTATTTAAGGTACTTAGTTGGATAAGAATTAATGCTGTATTGCTTAAAATCGCTTCGTTAATAAACCATTATTTTTCGTAAAAAGTAAAGGATAAAAAAATAGTTATTGTGGGTTATCCCTTAGAGATAGACATATACTATCCAGACTTTTTTGTAGCCGTTTTTGAGGTGTACAATACTGTAGTACATTATTTTGATCTATCTCGTAGGGTTCAGCCAGCGTTTGCAATGTAAGCGCAAAAAATGTGTTTATTTACGACATCATATTAGAAACCTATAAAATTATCAATGTTTCTCTACTATATTATGCATGTATTATACATATAAACCTTCCTCTTGAATCACTCTATCTATTAAAAAACCGCATTAAAATCCGTTGCGTAGTTTTAAAGATCTAAGCATACTTAAGGACAGACAGACGATAGACAGACAGCGGGAAGCCACTTTGTTTTATACTATGTAGTGAAGACGACATTTTTTAGGGAAAGTTGTTCAGTTTCATGGGGAGAAATCAATCATATGTATTAAGTATGTGTTTAAGTTAGGTGTGCTTTTCCTTGAAATATTCTACTTTTACTTTTTATACTATTACATTATTTTAAAAAATCTTATTAAATACTCAACATTTGTTTAATTAAAATTTTATATTCAAACGATGTTACGCACAATGTATATTAATTAGAAATGTGCCAAACGAATTTAATAGGTACCTAAGTACTAAATTATAACTTTTATATTGCTCTATTCAGTTTTAAATCAAAATCGTGGGAAGGTCTTCATTTACGTTCACAAGAAATAATTCATATTAGAAAGTATTTGAAAAATCAATTCTGTATTTTTAAGACTTCCATTGCACGAGTAGAAGTGAAAACATACGGTACAATTTTGTGTATGCGAACGCTACGTGTTACCTTGAGGTATAAAGTTGGCAATAAGTTATCTGGTTGCCTGATGACACTGTTATGTACCTTTTTTCCTTTCAAGATATGAAGCTTACCTGGAAAAAAAGGAAAGTATTAAAAAATTGTAATAAAAATAATGTTAATACTGATAAAGCGTCAAGATGAACTTAATTGTTTTCTTAAATATTCGTGGAAAAAGTAACTACCTACATCTTTTATAAATATGTATAAAATTAAAGGTCCTGACTCACTGATTCATTAACGCTCAGCCAAAATTTAGCTCAAATGGTTCTTTTATAACGTAATAATAGATTTTACGAAATTCCCACGGGAACGAAGTCCCAGGCATGCTCTAGTACAATATAAAGTAACCTATACTACCCCTTTATCATAGTCAAATCAACCAAAAATTTCAGCACAATTGCTAGGCAAGTTCCTCCTAAATAGAAGAATTGTTTACAAATGTACGTTTTTTTTCTTAGCCTGTAGGATCCTACTGCTGGGCAAAGGCGTCCTCCGCATCTTTCCACTTCTTGCAATCTTTTGCAAGTTCTGGCTACCCGGGATCGTAGGTATCATGCGCGGTTAAAAAAGAAATTCAAATCGTTATGTTTCCATCTAGTTTCCTTGATAGAAGTTGCACGCTTGAATCGCCTCGTGGAAGGAACTTCTATAGCTTTGCGATAGCAGCTGCCGACTATGGCTGCTTTTGTTTTACAATTAGTTGTTAAGTATATCTAAATAATTAAACGTACTGCACGAGCTCATTCCCTTCTGTATGGGTTCCTTCAACTCCCGGTTGCCTGGAAGAAATTGCTCTTTTTTATATTATAAGATGGGTTAGCTCTTGACCTCAATCTTGACCATAAAGGTCAAAGATGAGGTCGACGATGGAGCGAGTTAACCCAGAAAATGCCTATAAAGGCACTGGTACTCCCACGCACCGACGGAACACAGCAAGCTGTTTGGCGTTGGATTTCGGTAGGAGGGTGGTCGCGAACCAGACGGCCCCTTACAGAGCCTACCACACCGCATGAGACCATAGGACGACACCTCAAATTCAGAAAAAAATGAAGTGTCGTTGCCTGGGATGGATTACTAGGAGGCAGATCTCATTTGTGTTTCCTTAGTCGCCTCTTACGACACCCACGGAAAGAGATTGGGTGGTGTTATTCTCTACCGATCACCACACGGTTGAAACTATTAGATAAACGTGATTTGTTTTTATTATTATGCTTTTTGGTGTGCAATAAAGAGTATTGTATTGTACGTTGCTTAACCTCACTGATCGATATAGACCAGTGAGCGCTTCGCACTACAGCAGCTCAAGCACATCGTGAAAGAAACACAGTCAAATGTCAAAAAAAAACGAAATGACAACGCCAGAGGGCGAGCAAGCCTTGTGCGGTGCCCTCGCGCAATCAAAGTGAAGTTTTATCGTCATCGGAGTGGCGTGACGAGCGAGTTTTACGCGGGCCGTGCTAGCTATGCAGGTTACTAAATCCGAGTTAATCAGAAGACGAAACACTTACAAATATAATGGTAAATCGTAATTTTAGATGATATTTTCGCTAATTGACGGCCGGTTTGGTCGAGTGGTAGTGACGCTGCCTCTTGATCGGTGGGTCCTGGGTTCGATCCCCAGTCGGGGCAAACATTTGTGTGAAAAGCAGATGTTTGTTCTCGGGTCATGGGTGTTTGTGTTTGTCTTTATGTGTGTTCCGAGGGACCCACGACACAAGGGAAAATCTTAGTGTGGGCCTTTGAGTGTGTAGCGTTTATTTATTTATTTGTTTATTAATTTTAAACATATTTTAACGGGTTCTTACCACAACTTTTGTTGCAAGCCTCAAAATAATATGTGGTCATGGCTCTTGCAACAGCTCCGAAAAACTAGTGAAAAATAACTGCGAGAAACAATATATTTTCGCTATACGGATCGAATGCAGGGCGGAACTCTTCTAAACTTCATAATAAACATAATTTATAGTTATCTGACCTACTTAGATAACCTCAATCGATTGCAATTAATAACAAGTCACACAATTTGCAACAAACGATCGATAAAGTTATTTTCCGGCGCGATATTGAAATAAAACATGCATAAATGTCCACGTTAAAATAAGAATCAAACTGACTTCAGCATCTCGAGCACGATAGCGACAAACTCAATCAATCAATTTTGAGATGTGGCGTTTTCATATGTGATTTCGCTAATGTCAGAGTGTATTCTGCTGCGTTTAGATTCTGCTTGGCGTCTTGAAAGGACGTGTACAAGGGTATCTTTGAAAAAAATTGCGACAAACTCGCGCGGCGCGCCACTCGGTTGACGCTGAAACTTCACTTTGATTGCGCGAGGGTCCCGCGCGATGTCTTGCTCGGCCTCTGGCGTTGTCAATGTTGACATTTTGAGGACTACGGCGCATTACGCACGCTATCACCACTAATGCCTAATCTGTACATATTATAAAGAGGAAAGATTTGATTGTTTGTTTGTTTGTTTGCATTGAATAGGCTCCGAAACTTCTGGACCGCTTTGAAAAATTCTTTCACCATTAGAAAGCTACATTATCCCCGACTGACATGGGCTATACATAATTTTCACGAATTCCCACGGGAATGAAGTCCCGGGCGGAATGCTAGTCAGCAAATAACAACAAATCAAAACGTAATCTAAACGTCGTCGTCGTGGTCCGTGTATTTGTTTTTTATTTCTTTTGATTTTTTTAAAAGCGCTGAATCAATTTTGAATAATGCAAATGAGACATCTTCAGGACTGTAAGTATTTATTTGAACAAAAAACCAATTTTGAAAAAACTCAAAAACTATACTCAGTTTCATACGGTTTTCACCAAAAGATGAAGCGATTCAATAGGAAGGTTTATGTGTATAATTCATTCCAGAAATTCCCACGGGAACGAAGTCTGTGGGCGGAAAACTAGTTATTATTATAAAGTGATAGGAACCAGCATACTCCATCCATCCCTCACTGTCCAGTTTAGGATTTATAACCTGCCAGTATCACGTCACGGTCTACACATCCATAAATAATAATTATAACAGACAACAGCTATGACGTCATGCCGCCATTTCATGTCACCGGATGCTTTTTACGACAAAATGGACGAAAATTGGCGGGAAATCGCTGAGATAAAATTATCTATTATTATGAATGCTGAAATCATTTAAATGTTTGAATATTTCAAGATCATCCAATAAAGATTATAGTAATGAGATAAATTGGAAAACAGTCAACAGCCGAGGTCGATAATGTAATGGGGCTTCCAAAATAAAAGTTACAGAATTTTGGATGAAAAGATTAAGGTTAATGTAGTAAACAACGTGTTTCATAAGTACCTAATAAAAAGACAATCTAAAATTTAATTCAAAAGGGCTTTCATTCAAAGGGCTTAACGTGCCTTCGAGAGCACGTTCGTGAGCAAGTCCCAACTCAAGTAATCTGTTTACGGTTTGGCATCTTTCAAATCGAAACATTTGAAATAGAGCTGCGTATTCATCAAATTTTAAATAAGTTAGCGAAAAGTAAGGATGAGAATCATCGAACTAAGCTGAACAATTTTCCTCAAGGAAGAATGTAGAAATATGAAAAAACATTTTTTGCCTTTCCATTCTATCAGCTGATCTGAAGTTGAGATTTTGAAGTGAAAACTTCTTTAGCGGCGTTGTGCACTTTGAAGTATGGGTAAAAAATGGTAAACTCGCATCAGGACACGTGACCTAATCGAAAATTCGTGAGATGGAGGGAGAGTGAAAACTTCTTTAGCGGCGTTCTTTTTGGGATGGGTAAAAAATGTTAAACTCGCGTCAGGACACGTGACCTGATCGAAAATTCGTCAGACGGAGGGAGAGTAGACCAGACCGCAAGGAAGTAATATATGTTCAGGTTTTCACTACTGCCGGCACTCCCGGAGTGCAACCCGTTGTTTTTTTTAGAATTTAATATAGGTTCCTTGAAGAAAGTTGTTCAGTTTCATGGAGAGAATCAACGTAGCCCAGTGAGATTAAGCAACATACACAGAGGCAGATAACTTGATGGGTGACCAAAGTGGTAGTTTATCACGAGCATTTCTGTGCTTTCGAGAGCACGTTAAGCTCTCGGTCTGTAGCACGATTGACTACAGTCGTTAAAACTAATTCAGAGGCCATTGTGCGGTTTGAAGAATCTGACACCAGGGTTAGCCAAGTTCACCACACACTTGACTATACCTACACGATAAGAAGAAGAAGACCCCCTGAAGTTTCACTGACTCTTTTAAAGTCACCCTGTATGACAAAGTGGTATCTCGTTAAATATTAATTTCATTCTTTGATTTAATAGTTTTGCGTAATTCTGTGTAAAATAACTTGAGGAGTGCTATTTTAGTTTTTATGGCAGAGATTTAGATTACGACAGTTAATCTGAGATTTTATGGCAAATTGGAGGACAAGACGATTTAAATCTAGACTGTAAATCTATCTATATTTACTTTGATAAAAGGAGAAACTGACTGACTGACTGACTGACTGACTGACTGACATATCAACGCACAGCCTAAACGGCTAAACGTAGGCACTTGAAATTTGAAAGGGACGTAGCTTAGTTACCGTAGAGGTGCACTAAGAAAGGAATTCCAGAAATTCCCACGGGAACGGGAATTAGCGGGAAAATCCTTTTGTATGAAAAATCTAAACCGCTTAAGTTAGACGCTTGAAATTTGGCATGCAGGTACCTTAGTAAACTTAAAGCTTAGTTGCAACAGGATATTGCAAAATTCCCACGGGAACGGGAGTTAGCGAGAAAAAACTTCACGCGGTTCCCGAAGTTCACGCGGGCGAAGCCGCGGGCGGAAAGCTAGTCTATCTATATTTACTTTGACAAAGTGTAGCTATAAAACTTGCATAATTTAATAACTTTACATACAGGGTGTAAATGACAGCTTAGCAAATACTAAAATGGTGGAATCTACCCATAACTATCATCAGCTCTATGTCATTATTTTTTCTAGGAAACGTCATGTTAAGGAGTTTTCATTATTTACCTACCTTGGCGCTACGCAACGTATCGTGTAACCGCGTCCCGCGCGCGATCCCCCCGCGCCGCGCTGCTATCGGAGTGCGATGTAGGTACATTGCTGGTTTTCGTGTTTTACGTTGTTATGATTGTTTTTTTATTGCAAAATGGAGTGTTTTTGATTAAATAATAAAAGAAGCAAGCAGAAAATATTAAAAAACATGAAAAAAAAATGAAAATTTTCCGGAGAAAAATTCCACTGGAAAATCATTCAGAATGATATTGTCTGAGTGCAGGGTTCCAGTTTTTGCTAAGCTGTCTTTTACACCCTGTATATTTACTTTGACGAAGTGTAGCTATAAAACTTGCATAATTTAATTATAATTACAAAATTTATATTTCTACTTGCTTTTGCCTGCGATTTCATCCGCGTGAAATACATAGTTACTTTAGGCAATTTTTTTTTAATTATATTACTTATTCATCCCTTAATTCAACCTGATACAGGTCGAAATTTCAAAAACGCTACAGTAAATATTTATTTATTTCTCATCGAGTGGCAAAATACAAAGTTTCATGGTTTTTTCTTCGTCAATTACCAAATGAAACTTTCAATGGAAAGGTGTCATCCCCTATTTCGACCACTTTAAGCCTTATTTCGCGTTAAAAGTTAGCCTATGTCCGTGTTTTCACCTTGCGCTTGAGCATCACAGACAATCTGTAATCTTTCTTTACTTCCTTCTCCTTACTAGTAATAGTATACAACAGTGTTTTTCAATCTTTTTGAATTCGCGACCCCTTTGGATCACATAAAGTTCTGGCGACCCCCTACGGTCCCTAAGATCCTTTTAGGCTAAATCAATGTACTACTTCGGATATTTTAAAACACATAATAAAAGAGTTTGCCGCGGGGTACACGCGGAAGGCGGCGGGAGGCATCATTATACAGGCGGCACAACCTTTTCACTGAAATTGTCTTAGTTTAGTGTAAGATTTACAAATTGTTGTCTTGTTCTTTTACCAGCGACCCCCCGAGTATGGCTTTACGACCCCCCTGGGGGTCGCGACCCACAGTTTGAAAAACATGTTATACAATATGAAAGTTTGTTTGTCCTTACAGGATTAGTCGGTGGGTTTGTTTTTTGGGAAAGCTACTTTTGGATTAGACTGCTAGTAAGTAATGTGCTTATTTGACAATCTCCGGCACGAAGTAAACTTTAAAAAGCTTCGATGGTTTTGTAAAACGTATTTTCCATTTGTGAACGGACAAACCCTTACTAATATTATAAACGCAAAAGTTTATATGTGTGGATGTTTGTTTTGTTACTCTTTCACGCTCAAACGGCTGCACCAATTTTGACAAAATTTGGTATATGGGTAGCTGACACCCTGGATTAACACATAGGCTACATAGTTTTCCCAAATTCCCACGAGAACGAAATCCCGGGCGGAAAACTAGTTATGCAATATTTCGGCTAAATATTATGTACACTAAGTTAAATCGTATCTAGATATTCAAAGTGCGACAGTTCGAGGGCGTCACATGCACACCATTGAATTGAGGACACAAAGGCTAATTTGCAAACAAGTGCACCTACTAGGTAATGTATTGGCTCATACACTCAACTATCGTGATTCACTCTTCATTGCCTATTTGTGTATACTTTTGAGTAGTTAAAGTTTAGTGCACGTGGTAAGGATCTTAAGTTGATTTTGGTTACGGGTTGAATTGGTGAAGGTCATGGGTTAATAATAATAATAATAATAATAAAATCATTTATTATCAGGCATCTAAGGCCCATAGATAAATACCTTACAGACTAACATACATATGAATTATAATTAAACAAATTAAAATAAAACTAACTAACACTATTTCCCGGGTGTTTTTACACAAAAACACCCGGGAAATAGTGTTAATACAGTGAAGGTCAAAATATGAAAACAATCTTTTGTCTCTCCATACAACTTGTGGGATCAGTTGATCGCCTAAATATGGAAAGTCGATATATTTTGGAATTTTCATATAGGTTTCTTGGGGAAATTTGTTTAGTTTCAAATTAGTTTGTGGAACCCTTAAAGTTCCACAAACTAATTTGAATTACTCCATATACAGGGTTACTGGAAATAAGTCACGGTAGGTGATAGTAGAAACCATTGGACCTTTTTAACCGACTTCAAAAAAGGAGGAGGTTTCTCAATTCGACCGTATATTTTTTTTATGTATGTCCGCGGATAACTTCGTCGTTTATGAACCAATTTTGATTATTCTTTTTTTGTTGGAAAGGGAGTATCCCAAGGGTGGTCCCATGGTAAGGAAACTAGGATCAGATGGTGGAATCCTGTAGACATTGAGGGAAACTCTCGAAAAAATTGTCTTTTTGGGGTTGAAGTCGGTGACTCTTACGTTTTTGACGTGGAAAATCATTATAATTCGACGGTACGGCACGCCGCGGCAGACTTTTTTATTTTTTTTATTATGAGATGGGTTAACTCTTGACCCCAATCTTGACCAAGGTCATTGATGAGGTCGACGATGGAGCGAGTTAACTCAGATGACAATTAAGGCACTGGTACTCCCACGCACCGACGGAACACAGCAAGCTGTTTGGCGTCAGATTTCGGTAGGAGGGTGGTCGCGAACCAGACGGCCCTTTACAAAGCCTGCCACACCGCATGAGACCATAAGACGCTGCCGCAATTGAAAACAAACTGAGGTGTCGTTGCCTAAGACGGATTTCTAGGAAGCAGGTCTCTTTTTATTACCATTGCCCCCTATGTTCCCATCAATAATGTTTTGAGCCTCCCTCCGTTTCTATGACAGTCGCTGGAATTACATACTGGACTTTTTTCTTATTTATTTAAAAAACTTACCACAAAACAATTTAGTAATTCGCGATAAAAATCACAGATCCAAAATCATCTACGACGTTTTCTTATAATATTTAGTTCCGTAGGCAAAGGAAAGTCAATAGCTAAGACATAGAGCCAAGTTTTTATACTAAATATTGTTAATAAAAGTAAAATCTCTTTGATGTGTCAAATTTTATAGTTAAAATCTACTTGGACCAAGGAAGTAACAGCCTTGTTTTTTTTCGAAATTATTTTTGATAGAAGTTTTTGTTGAAATTTTGGCGTTCCATATTTAAATGTCATTAATGCCCAAGGGAAGTTCCATACAATTTTATTTCCCTTAAGCTTTAATGGCTTACTTTCAAAAATAGAATACTTGACGTATAATACGTGCTCCAGATGCAGGTGGTGTATAAATACATTTTTTCCGTAACGTTTTCGAATTATAAAAAGGCCCAAGCTGTCAAACCATCCTCGGGTAGACAGGCCAAAAATGTACCAATTTCAAAAAAAAGAAGATTTTTGTATTCATTGTGTGTATGTAAATATCTAAATAAACTAATATTCTGTCGCTAATAGCTCTGGGAGGCGACTGATTGACGTATTTATCAATGAGATCCCCTTACATGACCTTTAGCTGCTTTCAGGATAAAAATAGACGAAAACTCGATTATGGCGTTGAGGGAGGATGTAGGTATGATTGGTTACTCTTGTATAAACAATTTTTTTTATCATAGATCTTAATAACAGGTTCTACTCTATCGTAATAAAAAAAATACACCAACTAGATATCGGGTCGGCGCAAAAAAAAAGAAATGTATCGGTAAATAACAGTTCAAGAGTTTTTTTTGGCGATTTTATTACTAGGTGCCTTAAGAAAAACCGTTCAGTTGTTTTGGAGTTTAGACGGACAGACATACAGGCATTGGGGACTTTGTATTACAATAGGTATAGTATGATTCCTATAGTACGGCCAGGTTTTATGATAAAAATTGTTTAAGAAATTACAATACTCTTTTCAATGGCTAGATTCAAAAAATATACAAAATATTGTACAAACAAAAATTTCAATCGACGATTTCATAAGTTATGAAGAGACCTAATATTTTAGTACTTAAGGCGACTACAGCACCCGATAAACTCAGCACATATAGGAATAGTGCCATCTCCGTCTCTCAACAGGCCTGGGCCGGCAGTGCGAACAGTGTCGATACACAAAGTTTACGGACTATGAAAGCGTGCGTGCGTAAAAACATGTTCGAAAGTTAGAAAAATGAGATTTATGGAAAGGTAACTGCTTAAATCGAAAAATGCGTTAACTACTTATCGAGAGTGTTCAATCACGAACATTTTGATAGCAAATTCAAGTTCCTGTGTGCATTTTACTATAGTTTTTACAGCTTAAAAGATACACAATATTGGTATTTAGAGGTGACTTTGTGAGCTTTTTCTATCGAACCAAAAGTGCTGAATCATGTTTTCAGCAAACTACTTATCTAGTTTATGTCCTGAATATTACCGTAGTATTTTTTTCTTCGATTTAATGCGGTGCGTCATGCTTATCTACGCATCATAAAATCGTAATTTAGGTGCTGTAGTCGCCTTAAGTAACTTCAAAAAACAACAAAAAAACACCATCTCAACCAAAAAGTAGAGGTCCTCAATTCCAATTTTTATTTATCTGCTCTGTTGCAGCGTGATCTACCTTTGACGATATACAAATGTACAAAAAAATCATATACTTACCCTACACCTTTACCCCGAGCTTCTTACGGCAAGGAATATTTTATAAGTAAATACACTTTCCTGGTAACCTGTCTCCGACAGGCATATAAGATGGGATACAAATGAACCTACTTTTCTGGACGAATATTCTTTCAAAAGATCCTTTCTTCAGATACTGGATATAAAATAGCCTTATTTGCTTCGTTTTCGATAATCGTCTCGTGACTGAATAAATAGTAAGTGTTGTCAAATTGCGTTATAGTTGAGTTTGAGACTTTTGATATTTTTAAGCCTCTACAAAAAATAAGAGTGCTGTAAGTTTGACGTATGTGTATCTAAAATTTAAAAAAAATTGTATAACGCTTTTGTCAGCGCTTTTAACTCTTAAACAGCTAAACTAATTTTGATCAAATTAAACTAAAAACCATTTTGATTACGTCAGATTACGTCAACATAACCATAAATTTTAATTGTAAATCATGGAGTAAAATCAGCAAAAAATTCCTTAGATAGCTGTCGTTTTAGGGCTAAATTGGAGACTGAGAAAATGTCTATATCAGACTTGATATTTGTAAGTTCTCTACAAGCTCTTATAAAAAATGAATTTTTACGATAGTTAGTACGAGCAAACGGTACATAAAAAGGTGAACGTTCCCTGAAACCTAATAAATCTGTTCTCAGGAAAATTTTTGATAGTAATTCAGGACTATCAATAGATCCGTTAATTATCCTGGCTAGGTAGCACTTATCACTTATGTTTCTGCTAGTACTGAGTGGTAAGAAATGATATCGCCTACACCTGTGTATGTAGTCCACAGATCTTACTCGGGCCCTATAGTCCAGGTACCGTAGAAACTTTTTTTGGATACTCTCAATACGAGAATTATACTTCTCGTACTGAGGGCTCCAAACAGGTGAGGCATCTCTAAGTGGCTGCGCACGTAAGCACAGTATAGGATTTTTATAGTTTTAATGTTATTGAAGTGAGCCGAGAGACGAATGATGAAACCTAAGGCCCTAGATGCCTTGTTGACGATGTGATCTATATGCTTGTCAAAACTCATTTTCGTATCATTTTCGTATCAATTATAACACCCCTCAGGAGCTAAAAACTCATTAGAAAAGGGTATCCATTAAAGTCCAATAAAACTTACACCTACACATATACACATACACACACACGCTTTGTTAGTCCAGATTAGTTTGCAAACTTTTTTTTTTCATACTTTTTCCTATTTAGGTTAGGACGTGTCCCTCTTAACAACCTTTGAATATGTATTTTTAATCTAGGGAAACCTATAAAGGCTTAATTCTTAAGTAATTCTGTCATAACTTATATTTACATATGTAGCTGTTGATTTTCTAAATAAATAAATAAATAAAAAATACATATTCCTCTTACGCGACCATTATACAACTCCACTATTCAGTATTCCATTGAAAGTTACAAGTATATTGAAAAGTTACATCGAAAAGCTGCTTGTTATAATAGGGTCTTTATATAACGACCCTTCGGAGAATCCCTCCTTTTAAGGGCAATCATATATTCATAATAACTTAATAAAACAACTTTTACATAAGTCTGTTCCATAGAGAAACTAATACATCTGCCTTATAACTATACATGTATGTATACACATCAACACGGTCTAGGGATATTGCACGATTTTTCATTCAAAAGAGTCCTGTTTGAGAAGCTATAAAAGCGTACTCGAGATACATGAAGGGCTATAATTTTCAGACGAGCAAGTGCTAAACCTGAATTTTAAATTCTAGTCAAAAGATTTTGTTTTACTTGAAGTTTGTGAAAACGTGACGGAAACGAAAATGAAAATGTACTTTTTGCCTGCTTTTTATATGAAAATGGTCGAATTTACGCAATTTTTTTTCATTTTCGTCACGTTTCCGCATATTTCAAGTAAAAGAAAATTTATTGACTAAAATTGAAAATTCAGGTTTAGCACTTGCTCGTCTAAAAACTATAGACCTCCATGTATCTCGAGTATGCTTTTATAGCTTCTCAAACAGACCTCTTTTGTATGAAAAATCGTGCAATATCCCTAGACCGTGTTGATGTGTGTATCTCAACAATTGTATATGCTTGTAATTTAGAGGTTACATAGCACCTCCCGTGAACTATTGCAAAAAGTCCTAAACCGAAAAGTGGAGTATCTGAGGCCACTTTTACAATGATAAGCATTACCAATTCCTCCAAAGAATAATAATCGTCAAAGAGGTGTTGGGAGACCAAAGATGACATGGTTCGGCAACATCAAAGCCTAGACAGGCGTCGCCATGGTTAAAGGGAAAAATACATTTGATTTTGTCCTGTCAAAAATATCCGTTGGACCGACAGAGTCTGTGTTGTAAGTTGTTTGAAAACGGAGTGGAACTGTCAAATAATTCCTCCCGCCGCTTGACTGTTTTTCTCAAAAATGTAAAGTGTTTTCTGTCAATATACAAGTATAAAATACCATCCAGAAGATTTATAATTCGAACGGCACGGCACGGAAGAATTTGTATTACCATTGCCTATGTTCCCAGCTTCTTGTATCACTAGTATGTAGGAGTGGTCATACAATTTTGCTGTGCCGTTTTCGAATTATAAAAAGGCCCATTAACTGCAAATAAATTTGAAGTTCATCAAAAAGTAAGACTTGGCCCAAAGGTCTAGTAACCAGGCCACAATCTCCAAAAAAAACATGCTACGGACAACAGAAAGTTGGTTAAATAAAATAAAAAATGATGTAAAACAAACAATAACCACTTAATAAACTGAAAACCGCAAAAAATCGTGTTGTAAATATAAAATATACAAATAAGAAGATGAACAATATTGTCCCACCGATCGGCCTTCGTTTTACAACTCGCCCACGACATGTTTAACACAAAATGACGCAAGAGTTGTCTTGGAAATTGTGTAGAATGGATAATACATTTGATTTGCAGTTTACGAGAGCAGACTACGAAGAATGTGGGGATACGAATACTTAGAAAAGTGGTTCTCAACCTTTCCAGCGGGAGGCACCCTGACTGACTCCTATAGTATGCTTGGGAAGATTTAGTAACCATCTACTTTTTTATTTCTGCCCAGCAGCGTGGAAAACTAACATTTATTATATAGATTTTTTTTCTAAGTTACATTTATCCATATATTTACGACTATAATCCCTGACAGAGTAGGCAAAAAATCATATGGTTTAGATGACGCCACATTTGATTTTCATCCTGATGAGGGTTATTAGATGAAACATTAGTATAGTGGTTATTAGGTTGTCCGCTTCGATCAATAACACACCAATTAGATATCAGGTCACGTACAAAACCAAAACTAAATGCTGTCCGCGTAAATTTTAAAACAGTATTTAGTTAGTTCAACGTTATTACAACCAGCTTCTAGTAATATAGTCACAAATAAAAATAAAGCTCTCGTCTCAAGTGCGCTGTTATTTACTGAGACGTTTTTTTTGCGTGATATCTAGTTTATGTATTGTTGATCGAAGAAGGGACCACTTAATATTTTTATATCATGCCACAGACCATCAAATAGGTGAGCGTTAAAAAAAAGTTTGAGCAATTCTTGATTTGACAAAAAGATAAATTGCAAAATTCTGTGATACAATTGATAAGAAAGATTAAAATGCATGATATGCATAATGTAGAGTAACAAACATTAACGCGATTTAAGGTAAATAAATTGGTATCTATTAACAAACAAGTCTAATGCAAGACAAGTCAAGTTTTTTTATTCTCTGTTGTTATTGACAACGAAAGAGGGCCAGCAAGCCTTTGCGCGGGGCTCTCGCGCAATCAAAGTGAAGTTTCAGCGTCAACCGAGTGTCCTACTGCGCGAGTTTGTCGCGCATCATGCTCGAGCTGCTGGAGCAGTCACGGAACATAGGTGATCCGCGAAGCATAGGTTGGGAACCATTGTATTAGATTGATATTCTGTGCAGTAGGTACACGAGTAAACGATCATTGGAGAAATGGCGACAATTCGTTAAAGGTTGAATCATTTCACTAAAGTGGCCCGTCTGTAGACTAGTCAAAATGTCTGTATGGAATATTCTGAAAACTACCTACTTGCTCCGATTTCAAATTGTTCGTAATTTTTACCGACTTCAAAAAAGGAGGGGGAATTCTTTTTATGTTCGAAAGAGCATACTCCAGAGGTGTTTCCATATAAATTTATCGAAAATAATTCAGCGCTTTTAAAAAAATCAAGAAAAACAAAAAATACTAAAAACCAGAAAATCATCTAAATAATTGAGTGACATTTTCGTTTGTGGTTATCTGCTAATTAGCATTGTAGTCTGCAAAAAATACTACATAGTTATCTACTTTGCTGTTGTTGGGATTGAAGTTGGTGACTCATACGGAAAATTATTATGTAACATATACTTTTTAAAAGTATCGAAATGAAAACGCCAGAGGGCGAGCAAGCCTATGCGCGGTGCCCTTGCGCAATCGAACTTATGCCTAAGATGAAAATATGAACAAACAAAAAATTGCCTCTCCATACAAGTTGTGCGATCAGCTGATTTGTCTTATTGTACGGGATGTTGAAAAGTTTCATGGGCAGAATCACTAACTAATGTAAAGTCACCCCCGTAAAGGTAATTTCATTACTTTCCAAAACTTTGCGTTATAAAAAGCAATTTAATTGAATTTTCGAAAGGAATAATTACAGGCCCTCATGTAGCGGTTACATCATGGCTTTAGTTTCAACATTTTGTTTTAATTTTCCTTGTTATTGCTGTGAGTGGGTGCTATTTATAATTACTTCTATAAATCACTGACTCACACAACCTTTGACAGTTTTCTAATACTTTAAATAAAGCATTATAAATATTTCTAATATGTCTTTAACATTCGTTTTGTTTTTTCGATGGGATCGCGGTCGCATTGGATGTTAATAATTGTCCATGTTAAAACGTATCGTATCACTGACTTCAATCCCAACTATGCTTATTAGCAGATAACCACAAACCAAAACGTCATCTAAATAAATAAATTAGATGACGTTTTGGTTTGTAAAAATTCGATATAATTTATATATATATATATATTATTGTAAGATGGGTTAACTCTTGACCTCAATCTTGACCGTAAGGTCAAAGATGAGGTCGACGATGGAGCGAGTTAACCCAGAAAATGCCTATAAAGGTACTGGTAATCCCACACACCGACGGAACACAGCAAGCTGTTTGGCGTCGGACTTCGGTAGGAGGGTGGTCGCGAACCAGACAGCCCTTTACAGAGCCTACCACACCGCATGAGACCATAGGACGACACCTCAGATTCAGAAAAAAGTTAAGTGTCGTTGTCTGGGATGGATTACTAGGAGGCAGGTCTCGTTTGTGTTTCGTCAGTCGCCTCTTACGACATCCACGGAAAGAGATATGGGATCACTTTAGGAGTCCCAGTTATAACTATTATAAACTCTCGGTACTTAATGAACTGCCCTATTTACTCGTATTTTACATTGACGTACATTTTTTTAAATACCAACTAGCCGCTCTGGACTCGGTGGATCGCAGAGCCAGGAGGCTTATTGGTGATAAAAAGCCGGTTAAGGATAAGCTTCAAGGCCTAGCTCATAGACGCAAAGTAGCTTGCCTATGTGTTTTTTATAGGATGTACTTCGGAGTGTGCTCAGAGGCTACATGAGCTCATTCCGCCTGCCCCTTTTTTCCATCGGACGTCCAGACGCACTGCGGGGTACCACCCTTATATTGTCGAGATCCCTCGGATCCGTACTGCGCGCTATTCTTCATCTTTTATATTGCGCACTACCAGGGAGTGGAATTCCTTGCCGGCGTCTGTATTTCCGAGTTCATACAACCCATCTTTAAAGTACGAGTGAATAGGCTTCTTATCTTATGGGTGAGCTCGCTACATCCTCGACCACATCTTTGCCCTAAGCTAGATTGTGGTCAAGAGCGAACCCATTTTTAATAAAAAATAAATAAAAATAAAAATTAATGCACCTAACCAACCAACATAAATTTTACAGTGACACGTGTAACTTTGAGCCAACTTCACTAGTTTCCATTTAATCTTGTTTGCAAACTGTTTTTTCACTAACAAATATAAAAGAACTCTCGGAATCGTTTTGCAAAAGTGAGCTTTGAAAAATTAGCCGCTTGAAAGTTGAGTACACTGCAATTTTTGCTTGCAAGATGTTAAGACTATTCTATAGCGCCGCGAGCGTAGGAAAATAGGTATTTGGAGAATCATTCTCTGTCGCGACCGCGCTCGGCCCCGCTCGCAAACGTGCGATAGAGACAGTTGCAGCTCGGCTGTGTTTCTAGGTATTTTTTTGTCGAAAATCGCGTTTGGGGGGAAAACGTTTCCCAACCCCTAAACTGTACTAAATATACTACTTTTTGGTATCAATCTTTTCAGCAGAATATAATCTATGCCTCTATTTTTTGTTTTTTCCGAAAATTTACTTTATTTCTGAAATACAATGAATTTAAAATGAATGTTTTTCAAACCCAATAAAGCAAGATTACAGATCCTTATAACTTTTTATCTAAACAAAATTTTCAAAAAAGGAAAACATAGAGGCATAGTTTTTGATAGGGACAACAACATAGTGAAAAATTATCAAAATCGGAGAAGATTTAGGGGTAGCAAAACGTTTTCCCTTTTTGTATGGACATGGGCGCGGTAGTCGATCCTCTTAAATGAAACTTCAAGGATATGTTGGCGCAAAAACGGTAGATACGGCGGTAAAAATACATAGGAGATTGTAAAATGCCATCCTCATCATCGCACTCGAGCAAAAATAAAAAAGTTTAAATAAGTTCTTAGACTCCACATAGGAGTCTATTCTGTATAAATCTATTATATCTATTCTGTGGCCCATCCAAGATCAAGAATTTTGGTCAGTCCAGAGTCTGCACTGGTATTCTGAATAACTTAAAGGCGCTATCTTACGGAATGGTAAGATTCACAAGGGGTTGTAGAAAAGTAGTCGTGACTTTCAGTCGAAAATCATTCGAAAGTCAAAATTGTCATGTCAAAATCCCTACTAATATTATAAATGCGAAAGTAACTCTGTCTGTCTGTCTGTCTGTCTGTTACCTTTTCACGCCTAAACCGCTGAACCGATTTTGATGAATTTTGGTACAGAGATAGATTAGAGCCTGGGAAAGGACATAGGCTACATTTTATCCCACAGTTGGGCACGATATAACCTGTAGTCCACGCGGGCGGAGCTGCGGGCGGAAAGCTAGTTGTTAATATCTATGAGAATGTGTAAGAATTCTTCAGTTATTGGATTTTTAACTTTCGTGCAAACGTCAAGAATCTAACGTTTTGTAATTAAACTACAAAATACAGCCTTACTGTGGAATATCTCTGTCTTTCATCTACCAAATCTGCCACGAGAGCGTCATTTATAAAAAAAAAAACAGTGTATTGTTTATGAAACCTAATAACTATCGTCTTTCTTTTCTTTCTCATTTAGGCCTAGACATTGTATATTTTATGCCTTCGTTTTTGTTATAGAAAAAACCTTAGAGACCAGAGAAACGGATAGCTATCTACCGATTTCTCTGTTACTAGATCTTTGAAATGGGTCATTTTTTTTCTGAAATAACTTCAAAGTGACTAAGTGAGAGCTGGCAGCGTGGAACGTTGATTGCAATTTCATTAATTAGTAGGGGTATGAAAAACTGAGCTTATTAAGGCACTAATTACAAGGCTAGCCCGTTCCGCTTACTCTAGGTCTTATTTTTTCGTTTCTGACAATTGAGATGCTTTTTGAATTTTTCTGGAATATTCGGTAATAACCGCCAAAAAGACTAAGCAGCTCTAGCACGATAACGACAAACTCGCGCTCGGCTCACGCTGAAACTTCACTTTGATTGCGTGAGGGTCCCGCGCAAAGGCTTACTCGCCCTATTATATGGCGTTGTCAATGTTGACATTTTGACATAGGACCGCGGTGATGTCGCGGCGCTGTCACTATCGTACTCGGCCTACTATAGAAATATTTTTATTTCTTTACAAGTAACGCTTCTGGCGAGTCTCCTAACTTTCCACAAAATTGTGTTACATTTGGATCTTACATTAGGTACCGAAAAATCCATAAATGTTTGTAAGAAGAAATAAATGAAGAAATAATTGCACTGCAGTTAATTCTAGTTTTCACAAAGGCAGTTAGTAAAAACTAGTTTTAACTTAAAACGGGTTAATTGTAATATCTACAGGGCTTTAGGTAAATCTCTTTCAACCTCTCGGGTGCTAAATCAGTCCATGAAACTGAACAACTTTCCCAAGGAACATATGTCAAAATACGAAAAAAATTGTTTGATCTCCCATACATTTACCTAAAGCCCTGTATACTACAAAGACAGGCCCAGATTATGCTCTAGATTCTAGATACTCCTAATTCACTTAACTTCCTCTATTAGGATTAGTAGCATAGAAGCTCCCAATCACTCTTTTTCTTGCTAACAGGAATGGCTTCCCTTCATAATTTTTTCTCACGCGTTATAAATTGTCGAGTAAATGTTGATTGTAAACTTTGTTATCTTTGTCTACTGTTTTAGGGTTACTCTATCCCCTATTTTAGAAGAGAAACCCTTAAAGTTTCTAGACTCTTCTTTCATTTTCGGAGGAAGACTACGCCTTTGTGAAAAGAAGTAGGTATAAGTTATGTTTAAGTAACATAATTATTACGTGCATTATAAGTTTAATTAACATTTTGATATACACACATCAACAAGGTCTAGGGATATTGCACGACTTTTCATACAAAAGAGGTCTGTTTGAGAAGCTATAATAACATACTCGAGAATCTCGAGATACATGGAGGGCTATAATTTTCAGTCGAGCAAGTGCTACACCTAAATTTTCAATTCGAAAACGAATTTGTGAAAACTTGACGGAAACGAAAACGAAAATGCACTTTTTGTCTGCTTTTTGTAAGAAAATGGTCGAATATTTTTTCATTTTCGTCACGTTTTCACAAATTTCAATTAAAACAAAATTTATTGACTAGAATTGAAAATTCAGGTGTAGCACTTGTTTGTCTGAAAATTAAAGCCCTCCATGTATCTTGAGTATGCTATTATAGCTTCTCAAAGAGGCCTCTTTTTTATGAAAAATCGTGCAATATCCCTAGACCGTGTTGATGTGTATATTATAAGTTTGAAATAAAGTTAATGTGGCTGTGTTTAGAAAAGGTACAACTTTCAGGGTAGTCAATAAAAGCGATTTACAATTACTCATCAAATAATTGTGAACCTTAACGACTAGTTATCCCAATATTATACACACGGCAGCAAATCAGGCTATATATTTGACCTTGACGTCGCCCTTATCTCGTTCGCAATAACGGTGGCTTTTGTAGTACAAGTGGATAATCTGATGTGCTGCTGTATATACCTTTCCATTTTCACAGTCACAAATATCGAATCTAAGGTAAAATTTACGTAAAATCTTGCGTTCAATAAAACATTTCTTGAAGTTCATCTCTACAATTCATCCTGCCAGTACTACAGAACCCGTCGTGCCACCTGGTTGACACGGGCTTGTTTATTTTTTTATAGTTGGTTTATGGATCGTGTTAATCATCAGCACGTGCGTCGGTTTGTTTGTACGGATCTAACGTGATAGACAAGGAGCAGGGAGAGTCACGTTTGTAAACTAATGTTAGTAATAGTAAATTAATAAAGGATACAATAGATGAATTAGTAAGTGCAAAACAAAGAGATTGAAAAGATGGATCCTTAACATAATCACGTTTATTGCGCCACATCAGTTTTTAACTCCCAACGCAAAAAAGGGGTGTTGTATGTTTGACTTGTGTATCTGTGTGTCTGTCTATGGCGTCTTAGCTCCTAAACGAGTGGACAGATTTTTGTTTGAAAGCTCACGTGATCCAGATTTTGCTTAGTTATATTTTATTAAAATTGGTTTAGCCGTTTTAAAGTTGGGGATGATACAATTTTTGAAGTGAAAACTTCTTTAGCGGCGTAGTGCACTTAGAAGTATGGGTAAAAATGTTAAACTCGCGTCAGGACACGTGACCCTGATCGAAAATTCGTAAGGCGGAGGGAGAGTAGACCGCAAGTAATATATATATGTTCAAGTTTTCACTTTTGCCGGCACTCCCGGAGTGCAACCCATTGTGTTTTTTTTTAAATTTTAAAGATAATTTTAAGACACACAGATAAAACGTAATACTTATAATTATAACACCCCTCTTTTTGTCAGGGGGGGGGGGTCTCAGAAGTCTATTTCATATATTACCGGTCCCTTGATATAAATATGATATGATTTAACATACAACCCATTTACAGCTTAATCTACGGCTAAATAACGTAATTACATACATTGTACGTTCAATCACGTATTATTACACGTAAATAGCTATTCTGTGACATTACATTACTGACTGATTGGATTATTGAAGGTTACAAATTAAACTCAGTAAATTACGTGTTTAATTAAATTCTCCTCAGAATATTAAATTAGTGACCTGAAATTAACAACAGTCAAATTAATTATTTTAAAATGTATCAGTACTACAGGCGCGGTCGCAGCCTGAAATTTTGGAGGGGGTCACTCACCCAATTCACAACTAAGTAGACAGCCTTTATCTTGAATCTTTACAATAAACCGACAAAAGTACATTATTAGAATATTGTTATACAATCTTTATCATAACGACGCATATCGATTTTGCTAGAATTACCAAAACTACGTAGTTCGGTTCCTTGTTTCTAAACTAGATGTCATTTCAAAGTTATTTTGGCCATCGTACGTAGTTCATAAAAACACCCCTAGATGTCAGCAAACTATAAATTTATCACGGTTAGCTAGAAATTTCTTTTTATTATTTGGCAAATTTTTGAGATTTTTCAATTTGACCTTAGATTTTGGGGGGGGGGGTCATGTCCCCTGTGACCCCCCCTTCGGACCGCGCCTGGGTACCTAGCACATTGTCTTTTTTTCTGTTTTTAGTAGATACTGCTCTTTGTTTTTGAAGTAGGTTTAATATATTTTTTATACTTATTTATTTTTCAAATTTTATTGTAAATAATTAATACTGAGTAAATAATGTTATTAAAAGCGCGGCTAATTAAATACGAGAGTTCCTCTCGAATTCCCTGACATCCCATCCATCATCAGATCCTGACTCTGTTACAATGGGACCACCTCAGCAGTATACTATTTAAAAACAAAAAAATATTTTGAAAATCAGTCACCAACTGTCTGAGAAATCTGTGAACATACATAAAGAAAAATATATCTACCGTCGAACTTTTGTATCTGTGGTCGAACATAGAACCTCCCTCTTTTATAGTCTTTAAAAAATAATTTGCATGAACAATTTTAATGAAATTCGCAATAAAAGATCATCAAATAAAAGCCGCAAACAGCTGGGACGTAAATATTCGCGCAAATAACTCAATGAGGCTGCTGCGACCTTCTTCTACATATAACAGTGGTTCTTAAACTTTATCTACTCTAATATTATAAAGAGGAAAGATTTGATTGTTTATTTGCATTGAAAAGGTTCCGAAACTACTGAACCGATTTCAACAATTCTTCCACCATTAGAATGCTACATTATCACTGAGTAATATTAGGCTACATAATTTTTCCGAATTCCCACGGGAACGAAGTCCCGAGCGGGATGCTTGTTGTAAATACGATACGGAATCTTCCGCGCTGAATTAAAAAACAAAATAATGAAAAATAACCTCTGTAATCGTCATTCATGTGATCATGACCCAGTTTAAAATGTAATAAAAATAACAGGAATTCGCTTAAAAAACCTTTTACTCGTATATTTACTTCGACATTATTTTTTTATGCTCTTTGTAGAGTTCTTAATTTTTGTTGGCTATTCAAAGTCGGTCATGAACCAAACCTGTAACCGGAAGGTTGCGGGTTCAATGCCTGGTGTGGGCATGTACCACAAATTTTGACTTTTCAGATTATGTATGGATTTTTCATTGATTAATCAGCGGCGAAGGAAACATCGTGATGAAACCCTCACGCCTAAGAAAATTTGTTTTTGAAAAGCGCGCGCTCGGTCCACCAACCCGCATTGGGGCAGCGTGGTGGACTATGGCCTTCCCTTCTTGTTTCGAAGGGAGGCCCCTTCCCCTGAGTCGGGACGGGGGGACGTATATAGGCTGATAAAAAAAATCAAATATTCAAAATGTTTTCAAAATGAGATATGAGTAGCTTCGAATGTATTTCTTCTAACACAAAGTTAAAAGAAACTAATATTCAATCTACATACTTTCTAGCGCAATCGTCCTGACAGTGTTTCATTTGGCGAGCTTTTTCATTAAGTGTTTGCAATTAAATTCGAATCGATGTTGCGAACGAATTAATCATTTATTCAGCTTCAATCACGGTCCACATCTGATGACTATTAATCAACAAATTCTCGCGATACCTGCCCCTTGTCCATTCATTTGCAACATTGCTGCTACATGAGAATCTCGTTTAAAACGCATCTCGGCAACATTCCTCACAATACGATAACTTCGTGATTTTGACAGTTGCATTCTGATTGTAACACTCGAGTTTGTTAGAAAATTTTAATTTTTGTTATGAAAGTTTAACATCCACGCTGTACTGTTAGTAAAAAAAAAGGGGGCCAGCACCATCTCGATTACGTCGTCTTAAACAAAAAAAAACCGCATCGAAAGTAGTCCATTCGTTTAGGTGCTACGATGCCACAAACAGACCACAAATACACACGTCAAACTGATAACACCCCTGTTTTCTGTCGGGGGTTAAAAACTCCCATGGGAACCCGAGAAAACGCTTACAAAATAGCAAGCGAAAAAGCCAGTTCAGTTTAAATCAATTTTCCAATTTTTAAAGAAAATATTTAAAATTTACAGTTAGAGAGAATCTAATGGAGTTCCCAATTAGGGAATATCTTGAAAATTCAATGTAATTCTCTTATCATTTAGAGTGCACGTGCAAAATGCAGATTTCTCGTTTCACTCGAATCCGATATCGTATTTTTCCGTCCGGGACTTCGCGCCCGTGGGAATTGTGAAAATTGTATAGCCTGTTTACTATTCTAATGTTTAAAATATTGCTGCAGTGTTTTATCAAAATCAAAAAGTTTCAACGACCGACGGCCGGTTCTGTCGAGAGGAAAAAAAGTGCTTTGTCGCATTTAGCAATAAAACTTGTCACTGAGATACAGCCTGTTTCTGCAACTCATTTTTTTTTCCTATTTATCTGCTCTTTATTTATGTAAGACTAATTATATACAACTTCGATTAAAATTTCCCATAATTTCTTTTAATACTTAAAAAAATAATTAAAATTACATTTTTTAAATTACTTAATCATGTAAGCTTTGTGTTTGCAGAAATACACGATTTTTTCTGTCGATTTCTTCGTAGTAGAGACTACAGTTTTTGCGTGAATGACAACTGACAAACACCGAAACTTTCACATTTAAAATATTAGTAGGGAAATTCCAGGTACAAGGCTTTCCAGGTAATCCTGGGAATACTGAACTAACAGGAAAACAGTTCAGTTTAATCCGACAAAGGAAAGTTCTTGTTGAAACGGATTATAGCCTACAAATCTATGTATTCGAGAGATTTTCAATTTTAACGAGGTACACCAGTTTTTGTATCTTTTTTGTTTGAAAGCTGATATCGAGATGGTTCTTACGAGTATATTTGATTAAATTGGTTCAGCCCTTTAAGAGTTATAAGCAACTAGTTACTTTCGTCCACGTGGAATAGTTACTCTGGGGAGCTTTTTTTTTTTTTTGGGTTACTTATTCATCTCCACACAGGTCGAAATTTCAAAAACGCTATAACAAAAGTGCCTAAATATAAAGTTTTATAGTTCTATCTTCGACAATGAACAACTTCCATACAAACTTTCATCCCCTATTTCAAGCCTTTTTTTGCGATATAAAGTAGCCTATGTCCTTTTTCCAAATTCTTGTCTATTTCTGTATCAAAATTCATCAAAATCGCTTTAGTAATTTAGGCGTGAAAGACAGACAGACAGAATTGCTTTCGCATTTTTAATTTTAGAGTTATGCGAATTGTAACATTGTAAAAAGTTCATAGCCTTTGCCATTTAAGGGCGGCACGAGTTGCAGCCGATTAAAAACTCCACGTGTATTTTTAGTTCCCTGTTTTCAGTCTACTGACTTACTCTCAGGGGTGTATCCAAATTGGTTATTTACACGCGCTCAAAATACGCATAATTATATACGAGTACACATCAACACGGTCTAAGGATATTGCAAGATTTTTCATACAAAAGAGGTCTGTTTGAGAAGCTACAAAAGCATACTCGAGATACATGGAGCATTATAAATTTTAGACAAGCAAGTACTAAACCTGAATTTTCAATTCTAGTCAATAATTTTGGTTTTACTTGAAATTTGTGAAAACGTGACGGAAACGAAAACAAAAGTGCACTTTTTGGTTTAGTACTTGCTCGTCTGAAAATTATAGCCCTCCATGTATCTCGAGTATGTTTTATAGCTTCTAACAGACCTCTTTTGTATGAAAAATCGTTCAATATCCCTAGACCGTGTTGATGTGTGTATTATGAAACATAATAAAGCTTTAGCAACGATGCGAGATATTATGATTCTGGTTTGGTCAGTATCCGGCTTAATCCGCGGTCCATTAAATTTGATGATTTTTACTCGGATAATTTCCATTGTAAACCACTAAGAAAATAAGTACCTAATATAATAGCACAATATATACTATACTAGCTTTCCGACCGAGACTTCGTTCCTGTGAGAATTTGGGAAAATGTAGCTTACCAAACTTTATCAAAATTGGTCCAACCGTTTAGGCGTGAAAGAGTAACAAACATTCATACATTCTCACATTTTTGCATTTATAATATTGGTAGGACTATTAAACTCTAAAATTATTATTTTTTTATCTCCTCCGACATTTTTTGCCACCTGCCTCTGACTTGGTTTGACTACTGAAGACAATCGATAGCTTAACGTGCTCTCTGAAGCACGGAAACGCTCGTGATAAACTGTCGCTTTGGTCAGCACCCATTAGATTCCCTCCCTGTGTACGTTGCTGAACCGCACTTATCGGCTGAGGTCAGCAAGCTTCACTTCACAATTTTTTATGTTTTATTTTTTAAATATTTAATCATTAAATAAAAAATTGTCAAGTTAATAACAGCAATAAAAAACCGTTCATTGTCAAGCCAATTTGCAAATATCAACGTAGAATGCAAAATTAATGCTTAATTTCGTGACCACCAAAAACGTTAATGTGTTTTCATTTTCCGCCACATTATTTATCACGGGCTGCAATTTTTAATGGAAATTAATGGCAAAAGTCTGAAATGTTTCAGTCACTACGTCTAAAAATAACATAATTCAAACTAATACTTATTTTAAGCTGTTTTATCTTATCTATACTAATATTATAAAGAGGAAAGATTTGATTGTTTGTTTGTTTGCATTAAGTAGGCTCCGAAACTACTGGATTGATTTGAAAAATTCTCTCGCACCATTAGAATCCTACATTATCCGTAATAATCATAGGGTACCCACTACGGGAACGAAGTCCCGGGAGGAAAGCTAGTTTTTATATAGTTATTATTATTTGAAGCAGTGAAGTAATAAGCCAGACTTGTAGCCGGAAGGTTGCGGGTTCAAATCCTGGTGCCTAGAACAACTATACTGTGTTTTTTATTCTCAGAGACTAAATTGACATATGCAAATGTCAAATTTACAAATATTCCGCAAAATTACGAGACTTAAAAACTTGTTTTTTTATTCGTAAAGACTGGATTGACGTATGCAAGTGTCAAATTTGCAAATAATGTAAAAAATATTTGTGAATTTTACATTTGCATGTGTCAATTTGGTCTCTGAGAACAAAAAACACAGTATAAATTCGTGTTTTCGGAATTTCGGATATGTACGGATTTATAATTAACCACTTTTTCTCTGCGGCTTTAAGCTATTTTAAGTACCCACTGTCTACAAAAATTGTTACACAGTTTCTGGATACAATGCCTTATTTTCGACGGTTTAGGCTATATATATGTTGTTAATGTATATACAGGGGTAAATATTATAATGGGATTATTATAGGACACTAAAGACTCAAACGCTCATATCATATACGCTTTAAATAACCGATATTCAAAACCATAATTTATAAATTTTAAATGTTGTATTATACTCCGGAAATTCATTGCTTAACCATACTATACTATTATGAATGCGAAAGTAACTCTGTCTGTCTGTCCGAGATTAGAGCCTGGGAAAGGTTATAGGCTACATTTTATCCCACAGTTGGGCACGATATAACCTGTAGTCCACGCGGGCGGAGCCGCGGGCGGAAAGCTAATAACTTATAACTCTTAAACGCCTAAACCAATTTTGATCAAACGTAATCAAAAACCATCTCAATCACGTCAGCTTTTGAAAAAAAAACCGCATCGAAATCGGTGAACTCGTTCAGAAGCTACGATGCCCCGACAGACACAGATACACACGTCAAACCTGTAACACCCCTTTTTTTGTCGGGGTTTAATAAAATAGTGTCAACGTATCAAACTTTTTACACACCACCGCAAATTACCGCTCAATAGTGCTTTATTGCACTGAAATTGCGCAGCTCTACGAATTACAGGGCATCTATTCCACTAATGAGCGTTATTCCACGTTCATCATCAGCCTGTATCAGTCCACTGCTGGACATAGGCCTCTCCTATGGCACGCCACTGAGCTCGGTCTTCAGCTCTCCTCCTTCAACCACTGCCCGCTACTTTACGAATATCGTCACCCCACCTAGTAACAGGGCGCCCTTCCCGTCCACGTATTCCACGTTACGGCACGGCAACCGCACGACACCGGCGCCGGTAACAGCCCAGCTACCAAAGAAACAAAATGTATGAAAATATATGGGACTAGCTTTTTCCCGCGGCTTCGCTCCCGCAAAGAAAACTTTTAGTCACCCATTTCATTCTTGACCCCTTAGGTCAGTCTTTCCCAACGTGGGCGATAACGCCCCCTTGTGGGCGCTGCAGGCCTAAAGGGGGGCGGTAAGAGACCCAGAAAAAAAAGGGGGCGTTGTGTAGGGCTTTGGGGTCGATTTATAATTTCATCTACCTAGCTAGGAAGACTCTTAGACACCGACTGAGCTCTCGACTCTCGACTACATCTTGTGAACATCAACTAATATTAATTAAGATATAGCTCAAACTCGGTTCGATATAATAGACCGCGGGCAATCATGTTTTAACAAGTTTTTGTTAAATAATCCGATTTGTACATTCCTGTATCAATCGGCTGGTTCTATAATACTTGTTCTTGCTTGTCGAGTACGATTGGGCGTCGAATGAGATAAACGAGTTTATGCACGTTTGTCTTATTCCTGTTGGTGCGTGCTGCTTATGCAATCCTATATAAACGACGTAAATTTATTTTATTTTCATTTGCGGTTTCGCGCATAATAGATAAGCAGTACTTCATTATAACACTTACGTATTTCTCAAAACAAAACAATGTCGGAAGTAAAAAAGAAGAGACGGCAATACTCTGCGGAATATATTAAATTTGGATTTATTGAAAATCCCACAAACCCGTCGTCGCCTTTGTGTCTTCTATGTCTAAAAACATTTTCGAACAAAGCAATGAAGCCTTCAAGACTGCAAGATCATTTGAATAAAATGCATCCAGATAAGAAAGACAAGAATGTAGCATATTTTCAAGACCTAGAGAAGAAGCATAATATTCAGCCAAGTGTATCAAAACTATTTTCGGCGGCTGCTAAGCAAGATGACGACGGACTTCGAGCTTCGTACAATATCTCTTTGTTAATTGCTCAAAAAGGCAAACCACACAACATCGGTGAAGAGTTAATTTTGCCAGCAATAAAGGAAGTAATAACTACTGTGCTTCATAAACCGGCCGCAGATATTATCCGAAAAATTCCTTTGAGTAATAATTCTGTGCAAAGACGAATTGATGAAATGGCTGAAAACATTGAAGAATCATTGTGCAATCATCTGAGGACTAGTCAATTCTCAATTCAGCTCGATGAGTCCACTTTACCAACTAATGAAGCGTTGTTGCTATCTTACGTGAGGTTTATTAAAGATGAGAAAATACGTGAAGAACTATTGTTTGCCAGAAATTTGGAGACAGATACAAAAGGCGAAACCATATTCAATACATTGGAAAAGTTTTGTGAAGAGAAAGAGATTCCTTTGAAAAATATTATATCAGTTGCTACGGATGGCGCTCCGGCTATGACAGGGCGCCATAAAGGCTTCATAGCGTACTTAAAAAATAAAATTCCAGATGTCCTTGCTATACATTGCGTTATTCATAGACAACATTTGGTTGCTAGAAACTTAAGTGAACGACTATTTCAATCACTGCAATATGTCATCAAAGCAGTCAATAAAATCCGTAGCAGCTCTTTGAATGATAGATTATTTCATCAGCTTTGTGTTACTAATGACGAAGATTTCAACCGTTTATTGCTTCATACTGAAGTTCGTTGGCTGTCAAGAGGCAATTGTCTGATTCGATTTTACAACCTGTTTGACTCTGTGATAGAGTTCTTGGAAACTAAAGATACAGAACTGCGCAACAAGCTCATAAAATCAAAGAATGATACAGCTTACATGACAGACCTGTATAAATTGTTCAACGACATGAACCTCCAACTGCAAGGCGATGAACTAAATTTAATTAAAACAAAAAATGTCGTTGCTACTTTCGCAGCCAAACTGCTTCTGCACAAAAAGAATATGGGCAGACGTGAGTTTCACAATTTTCCGAATTTATCAGTATCCTGCAGTAACGACGACTTGTTTGCCTACTGCCAACATTTGGAAAACCTCCACATTGACTTCACCGAACGATACCAGGACATTTTAAACTTGGAAATACCAGACTGGGTGTTGGATCCGTTTTCAAATGTCAACATAGCAATGTCACCTCAGCTGGAAGAAGAACTTATAGAATTGACAACAAACGAAGAAATAAAAATCAAGTTCAAAAATGGATATCAAGAATTTTGGCTTCAAAAACCGATCCTGCAATTGTACCCTGGATTGTGGTCAATTGTTCAACGATTCTTGATAGCATTCCCATCGTCATATTTGTGTGAACGTGGTTTTAGTGCTGTGGCAACGCTGCTTACTAAAAAGAGAAATCGTTTGCGTGTTACCGAACGTGGCGACTTGCGGCTGTTTTTGAGTAAATTGGAACCTGATATCAACAAACTTATTGAACAGCATCAGATTCAATCTTCACATTAGTTTTTATATAAGAATTGATTATGTTTGTTTTATTTTCAATAAAAGATACTCTGTCCGAATACTATAAAGTTGCGTTTCAATAATCAGTTATAAGTACTTAGCGGTTTTTAAGTATGTTTAAAAAGGGGGGCGTTAAAAAATAATTTATTCTTAAAGTGGGCAGTAGACAAAAAAAGGTTGGGAACCCCTGCCTTAGGTGATGTGATGATTTTAGAAAAGTCGCGAAACACGTGTCCGTTTGTTTGCTTCAAGGTATATCGAAGTTTCGAGTCAAAATGTCAAAAAAAATGTTTCCTCCGTACAAACTTTGAACCCATATTTCACCCCTTTATGGGTTGAATTTCGAAAAATCATTTCTTAGTGCATGCCTACTTTTTAATAGACATATTTTTGCCAAATTTCAGCTTTCTAGATCTAAGGGTTTAGGCTGGGCGTGGATGAGTCAGTGAATCAAGACCTCCAATTTTATATATACGTATAGATTATTGTTCATTGACCGACGCTGGCGCCGAAACGGCTATGATTCTCACCGGTGCCGTCGCCGGCGCCGTGATACCAAGCTTTCCAATCGCTGCCGACCGGCAAACCGGACGGCAAACCGTCAAGTGGAAAAACGCCCAATAGGTATCCTGCTCCTATATACGTTGCTTAACCTCACTAATCGGTTCAATTCAGTGAGAGACATTGAGCTATGAGCGCTTCAAGACCGCTTAGTGGAATACCCACCCAGTTCAGTATTACGCTGAATTCGTGTCGATTCAGAAGCCCTTGTCTGAAACGATTAGCGTTCGTTTGAGAGCTTTCATTGTGTTGGACAGGTACTTTGATTGGTGACCGTTAAGGCATTTGATTATTCGCGTTTCGGAGTAGATTGTACAGGGGTTGAATTTGGCCTTTCATCTATTCTGGAACGATACTTTGATGCAACGGACATAAAGTGAAATTAAACCTGCACAACTTTTTAGATAGATATATTGAAAATGCTTTATTTCGACGTACAACACAGACATCACAATATAGAAACACAGAAGACACTTAACAGACACAAAGACAAATACAAATTTAAGGCAAATTAAAGATATAACTAAAAAACATTTACAAACATAAAACAAAGTGCTGCACTGTGCTGCAAAGTGCTTGATAAAAATGCTATCGCGATTTACCATTTTTATATCGGCAAAATAAATAAATAAATAAAATAAAATCATTTATTATCAGGCATCTAAGGCCCATAGATAAATACCTTACAGACTAACATACATATTAAGTATAATTAAACAAAATAAAATAAAACTAACTAACACTATTTCCAGGGTGTTTATAATAGAATAGAATATAAAAAATCTTTATTTTATAGGACATTCAGGATGCCACTTAAAACAAGTCAAGATTACATGAAATACATACAAACAAACATTAAAGGATTTAAATACATACATACGCATTCGTTCTATTGACCCTACTGACTCTACGCCTATTCGCAAAGGTGCAGTCTTCCCCAGAGAAGAACAGGCAAGAAACTCTGAGGGTGCTCTTTTTAATCGCATTACAAATTTTCTTAGTTTTTCCGGGGGTGTCTGCAACCGGGAATCTCCCTCGGAAACGGCGGAACACCTCGCCCTCCGGCCAAAAGCTCTCCTCCATGACTGTCTCCAGCATGAACGTCGGGAACCGCACCACAAATGTTTTGGAACTAGCATGGTGATGCGACTCCAACGGTTTCACTCTCTGGAGACCTAAGGGAACTTTTGTCTTCTGCCGTATGTACCCGGCGACGTCGAGAAGAAAAAAAGAGGGGTGATATAAGTTTGACGTGTGTATCGGTATTTCTTTGTATCTATGTGTCCGTATGTCTGTCTGCAGCATCATAGCTCCTAAACGGATGGACCGATTTCGATTTTATGTTTGACGTAAGCTGACGTAATCGAGGTGGTTTTTAGCTATATTGGGTCTTTTTCTTGACCACAATCTAGCTTAAGGCAAAGATGTGGTCGAGGATGTAGCGAGCTCACCCAGAAGAAGCCTATTCACTAGTACTTTAAAGATATTTGGGTTATATGAACTCGGAAATACAGACGCCGGCAGGGAATTCCACTCCCTGGCAGTGCGCAATATAAAAGATGAAGAATAGCGCGCAGTACGTATCCGAGGGATCTCGACAAGATAAGGGTGGTACCCCGCAGTGCGCCTGGACGTCCGATGGAAAAAAGGGGTAGGCGGAATGAGCTCATGTAGCCTCTGAGCACACTCTCCGAAGAACATCCTATAAAAACACATAGGCAAGCTACTTTGCCTTCCGTTTAAAAGTTATAAGCAGTCGAATATCGGGGGTCAACCAAAATTAAATTCATAAAACAAAGTCTCCGTGGCGTCTGTCTCTGAAGGCCATAAACTCAAACACTTCTAAACGGATTTTTATCAAGTTTTCACCAATGTACAGAGGTGGCGAAGGTTTATGTGTATAAGTTATAACTGTTTAAAGTGTTACCAAGATCCATTTAGTTTTATTTAAAAAAAAACTATAAATTATAATTTTCCACGTCAAAAACGTAAGAGTCACCGACTTCAATCCCAAAAAGACAATTTTTTCGAGAGTTTCCCTCAATTTATTCAGGATTCCTGATCAGATCCTGGTTTCCTTACTATGGGACTACCCTTGGGATACTCTCTTTCCAACAAAAAAAGAATAATCAAAATCGGTTCATAAACGACGAAGTTATCCGCGGACATACATAAAAAATAAATAAAATACGGTCGAATTGAGAAACCTCCTCCTTTTTTGAAGTCGGTTAAAAATTACCACCCCTCTTTTTTGTCATGGGTTAAAAAGGAAACCTTTAACGCTAAAGCTTTGAATGTGCGGGTGAAGAAACATTAGGACCTCAAGGAAATTTCAATTAATTACACATCAATGGAAAAAATCTAATTATAAAACGACCCATTTCTTTTATTTGCAATTAATCAAAGTACATCAAAGGGAGTCGCTTGTTTGTCGATTCGAATCCTTCTGTGAGAGGTTTCTCGTCGATTCAAGGAATTTTTCATTTAATAAGAGCATGGCATGGAAAGACGAGCGGTCCACCAACTCGCTATGGCCTAAATCCCCTTCGTGTTTCGAAGGGAGGCCCGTGCCCCTCGGTGGGGACGTATATGGGCTGATAAAAGAGCATGGCGCTCGTAGCTCACTAGACCGCTGATCTCAACCGATCAGTGAGGTTAAGCATCGTACACAAATGCAGGGAATGTGGTGGGTGACCAAAGTGGCAATTTATCACGAGTGTTTCCATGCTTCGGAGGGCACGTTAAGCTGTCGGTCCCGGCTGTTGCCGATTGACTACAGTCGTTAAAACCAAGTCAGAGGCCATTGTGCGGTTTGAAAACTCTGACACCAGGGTTGCCACGTCCCGCCACACACTTGACAACACCTACATGATAAGAAGAAGATTGGTGACCCAACAGCTAGCGGGTCAGACTCGTAAGCGAGAGGTATTGAGTTCAAAAACTAGTGCCGACATACACCAATGACCCTTTTAAACCCCCGACAATAAAAGAGGGGTGTTATTAGTTTGACTTGTGTATCTGTGTGTCTGTCTGTGGCATGGTACCTCCTAAACGAATCGACCGATTTCAATGCAATTTTTTCATTTGAAAGCTGACGTGATTGAAACGGTTCTTAGCTATATTTAATCAAAATTTGTTAAGCCGTTTAAAAGTTAAAAGCAATCGAAAGGCGAAGGTGCGACAAAAATTTTAATTTTAAAATTATTATGAATTGTTTTCATTAACCTAACTTAACCTATTTTGCAATTTATTTTCCAAGTTGGATTTAATAGATCTGCCCTTCAAATGTGATTTTTTCCTGGGACTTTTTCCCCGACCCAAACACACAAATAAAGCCCATTTATATTATTCAAAATCCTGAACCAGTATCATTCAAAGAACAAATTTATGAAAAAAAAATGTTTTTTAATATTTTTTCAATGGGAATAGTTCATTTTTGCCTAAACGTAGACATTACTCCTACACCAGGCACGCGAGGGGTGCGGGAAGCGCTCAGGGGGTGCACCCGAGTAGTGTCTCCGTTTAGGAAAAAAAACCCACCTTTAAAAAAAATAAACTAAAAAAAAAGTATTGTTTTAGTGATACTGGTTCAGGGATTTTCAATAAAGCTAGGAGGTTCTTTTTCAACCTGTATTATAACCCATAGTGATAAAAACACTTTCTTACCCAATTTTTTTATCTCCAATTAATGCAGGAGACGATTCACATTATTCGCTTGTTGCAGACTTTCTCTAAAGGCTAGATTCAGTCTGGTTGACTAAGTTTATGCGGCTATTGAGGCCTAACGCCAGTCATAGAGAACTAGGAAATGGGGACCCTGACCTTTGAGACGGTTCTTGCGGCAAAGTTGACCGATCGTTGTTAATGGACAATAGATAGGCCATTAAGGAGTCTTGTACCTACTCGTTTGCTTTGTATATGTGAACGATTACTGAGAGTATGAAAAATGAAATAAAAAACGGGTTGCACTCCGGGACCCGGGAGTGCCGGCAGAAGTGAAAACTTGAACATATATTACTTCCTTGCGGTTTACTCTCCCGCCGTCTTACGAATTTTCGATGGTCATGTGTCCTGACGCGAGTTTAACATTTTTTACCCATCCCAAAAAGAACGCCGCTAAAGAAGTTTTCACTCTCCCGCTGTCTTGCGAATTTTCGATAGTCACGTTTCCTGACGCGAGTTTAACATTTTTACCCGACTGCGCGACGCAAAGGAGGGTAATGTGTTTATCAGCCTATGTATGTATGTATGTTTGTACCTTTGCGGCACTACTTAGACCATTCGCGTGGGCCGATTTTGATGTATGATACGTCGTTGGATTCGTCATGACGGCGCGAGTGTCACAGAAAGTATAAAACATTTAAAAAATTTAAATGGCCGATTTTGGACGCCATAGTGTGAAAAAGAAAAAAAAGAAAATCGACGAACTATGTCAAACGGGGTATCGTTGAATAGGTATTTAAAAATCATTGTTAAGTTTCTCATATCGTTTTTCGACCAAAATTACCGTTTAGGATCTATGATGATTTAAAGTTGGTAAATTTTCGTTTTAACTAAAAAGTGTAAAATAAAGTAAATTAATTTAAAAAATAAAAAACCCAACTGCGTAGTAAAAACTAAAAAGAAAGCTGTGCCTTTTGTGTTCGTTTTTCTATTTGTATGTAATATTTGTGTTTTTTCCTGTGTACAATAAACTGTTAAATAAGAAAAAAACAAGTAAGCCCAGTAGTCGAGACTTTTATTATTTAATAACATAACGATTTTAACAGTAAGGACCGATGAAAAATCCGGCTTCCTAATAATGGGTCCCGATTAGCATATGTTATTCAATAATATTCAATAACCAATAGCCCCATAAACCTACAAATAACATACAGAATCAAATAATAATTTTCTTAGGAACGAAGTCCCGGGGGAAAGCTAGTTCTTACTTATTAAATCTCCGCGTGTTTTTTGAACACATGGTGTACGAGATTTGTATCGCACACGGCGTAAACAAGCACGCGACGGGTTAAAAGTAAATCTAACTAAGTACAGGATTACACGTAATTTAATCTGCTACTAATCAATGCTTTTACTACCTACACGAGCAAACTCCCCACCTGTTTCTCCAAATTAATATTTAATCAATTATTGCGTAGTTCACAAATTAATATATTAAAATTAAATTGTCAAGGACCGTTTTCACTTGACAACATTTTACTATAAGTACTTGAACCATTCGTTCGCCTAAGTTGGGATTGTAAAATTAATGGATATTTTTTTTTATCTAAAGAGAAAGTTACATTTTTAACAAAGCACAGATATACACATCAACACGGTCTAGGGATATTGCACGATTTTTCATACAAAAGAGGTCTGTTTGAGAAGCTTAAAAAATAAAAGTATACTCGAGATACATGGAGGATTTAGATCATAGTAGTGGATCGACTATTACACACAACAACACGGTCTAAGGATATTGCACGATTTTTCATACAAAAGAGGTCTGTTTGAGAAGCTAGAAAAGCATACTCGCGATACATAGAGGGCTATAATTATCAGACGAGCAAGTGCTATACCTGAATTTTAAATTCTAGTAAAAAATTTTTTTTTACTTGAAATTATTAAAACGTGACAGAAATGAAAAAAAAATTGCGTAAATTCGACCATTTTCATACAAAAAGCAGGCAAAAAATGCATTTTCACGTTTTCACAAATTTAAAGTAAAACAAAATTTATTTATTAGAATGTAAAATTCAGGCTTATCACTTTCTCGTCTGATAATTATAGCCCTCTATGTATCTCGAGTATGCTTTTCTAGCTTCTCAAACAGACCTCTTTTGTATGAAAAATCATGCAATATCCTTAGACCGTGTTGATGTGTGTAATAGTCGATCCACTACTACGATCTAAATCCTCGGTCATGGTTGAGCGTACCCCAAACTTGAAAGGGGACAGAGCGATAGGAAAAGATATTTGAAATGTAAGTCAAAATCAGAAAAAGCTTTTTTTCATAGAACATTCAGGATATTATTTGCCTTTTTTAACTCAATCATACTTTTCTTATTTTCAAATTTTATTTGACTTAAGAAATATCTGAATAACTCTGGAGCCGAACACTTTGTAGACAAACTAGCGCGTGATTGTACAGCAACAAGCAATCTGCAATGTAACACAATAATAACAGTTTTGTATTTACAATTATTTTTAATAATAATGGGTTTAAAAAAAAGTACATGGTACAAGGTTCTTAATCAGTGTTATTGATGTGTAACGCACTAGTGCGAGAAATGACACCTTGTTTGTAAATTAATTAGGTAATGAACAAACAAATTGATTTAATTAAGAGGACTACAGATTAACATTAATTTGTTTTAGGTTTCCGTTACATATCTTGGTGGAAATGTAACGCTTAAATTAATGAAGTTTATACATATAAGCGTTTATAAGAAAATTAACCAACAAGAAAGGAGATAAACTTGGTCTCATGTTTAAATGAAATTTAGAAAACAGCTGTAAGTATTTTTTTTATCCTGATCTAGTGTCTAAAGTAACATTACATAATTTTAAACAGATTTACAAAAATTTTAAAAATATATCTTTTCAAGCCGGGCTATTAACACACATACTTATTTTAATGGAGTAAAGTATGGGGTCATTTTAAAGTAAGCTAGTGAAAATTTAGGGGGTGAAAATTTGATGCTCCCTATGAAACTGAACAACTTTTCCCAAGCAACAGAAATGAAATTTAAAAAAAAATTGACTTCTCAGCCTAAGGCAATCAACTAATCGTTCAAGTCGTATCGAGAGGTGCAAATTTATTTTTATTATTCGACCTATGTTCCTTAAGAAAAGTTGTTGTTCAGTTTCGTGGGCTGATTCACATCCTTAATTTTCGCTAGCAAATTTAAAGTCACTCGATATTTGATAGTTATAGTTACAATACAGAGCAACAATGAAGAACAACTATTAAAAAATTATAAGTGAAGCATAGCTACCCCAAATGTGAAATGGGAGAAAGAAAAGTCAATGAAAAACCATCGTGTATTAAAAAAAATGTATACAGGGCTTTAGGTATCTCTCTTGCAACCTCTCGGGTGGTAAATCAGTTCATGAAACTGAACAACTTTCCTCAAGGAACATAGGTCGGTCAAACTACGAAAAAAAATTTTTAACCTCCCATACAAAATGCGCTATAAACATAAACTGATGAAGTTTGTATGGGAACACGTATTTCGACCTTGTTCCTTGGGGACAGTTGTTCATTTTCATGGACTAATTTACCGCCCGAGAGCTTGCAAGAAAGATACTTTAAAGCCCTGTGTATGCATATGCAAGCCGATTTAATAAAATATTGTTTTTCTAACTTCAACCTAGCAATTTTCGGCCAACGTCATATTAATTACGGAAAATATAACGTAACATATTTACAGATTTAAATTACATGATATTGAAATTACATGACTCTTCTCGCGGGCAGTCTCTTCATTAAAGCCTTAATTAATAGCAAATATTTAATATCACACACATTTTATGGACTGAAAAATGAGGGCTTAATTTGGAACGTGGATTAAAAATCAGTACTTCATTATTATTATTGGGCTTGTGGGGTCCTGTGTCAGTGCGATCTACAAAGGTATTGATCACTAAGGACCATATTGCAGAACGCGATTCAGACTCTGTTCTATTCTTAAGTAGCAGTCGTCTTTGTCACTTTGATTTTTTTTTGTTACGTGATGTGTTAACTCTTGACCTCAATCTTGACCGAGGTCATAGATGAGGTTGACCTATGGAGCGAGTTAACCTAGAAAATGCCTATAAAGGCACTGGTACCACCACGCACCGACGGAATACAGCAAGCTGTTTGGCGTCGGACTTCGGTAGGAGGGTGGTCGCGAAGCAGACGGCCCTTCACAGAGCCTACCACACCGCATGATACCATAGGACGACACCTAAGATTCAGAACAAATTGTGGTGTTGTTGCCTGGGGTGGATTAATAGGAGGCAGGTCTTATTTGTGTTTCCTTAGTCGCCTCTTACGACACCCACGGAAAGAGATGGGGTGGTGTTATTCTCAACCGATCGTGTGGTGTTTTTGTCTTTGGTTAGACTATTCAAACCTACTACTGTGTAGCACATTCCAAAACAAAATTTCACAAAAACAGAAGAGACAAATGTTTCCAGATTAAAATTAATTTCGAGCTTGTTTCTCAGTAAATCTAATATTGTTTATATAGTTAAACCTTACACAAAGCTTTGTAGAAGAAAATATTTTAATATTTCAAATGAAAAACATTATAATTCATTTGTAAGAGCTCTACATAAAAGATTTCTATGAAAACGGTGAGCTTTACCCCTCTAGTTGTTGCGGAAAATACTACGTTAAGAGGGATTTTAAACGCAAGTTGTTTATTTACAGAGAAACCTGGCAAATACGGAGAGAAATGGAATCTTTCAGAAATTGTTAGGAAATATGTATTTAAGTAAATATTTATTTTACCTTTAGAAGTCGTCGGTTGTTAAAAATTATACAGGGCTTTACGTAAATCTCTTTCAACCTCTCGGGTGGTTAGGTTAGGTTATTTTGAGTTCCCATACAAACTTCATCAGCGCATAGCGCATTTTGTATGGGAGATCAAAGTGTTTTTTTTTTCGTATTTTGACCTATGTTCCTTGGGGAAAGTTGTTCAGTTACATGGGCTGATTAACCACCCGAGAGGTTGAAAGAGAGATACCTAAAGCCCTGTATATGGAGTGACTTAGGTAGCGAAACTTCAGGGGATGACTGTCCCCATGAAGCGTAAATAAATAAATGCACACACTCAAAGGCCGAGGTCCCTTTGAACACACATAAAGACTGACACGAATACCTATGACCCGAGAACAAACATTTGCTTTTCACACAAGGAGAGGTGGAATTTTGTTTTTCATATTTTTACCTGTATCACATCCTACATTTTCGCTTACTAATTTAAACCATCCAGTACACTGGCATACGATCCTCAAATACGCTAGTACTATTATTTACTCTGTGCCTCAAATCCGCGTCAACAATTTCGTAATATGTTGTCAATTCGGGATTATTATTTCATTACTAGCTCTTCGCCCGGGAGTTTGTTCCCGTGGTAATTTAGCAAAATCTAGTAGCCATGTATTAATCCAGGTTGTCAGCTACCTCCATACTAAATTTTATCAAAATTGGTTCAGCCGTTTGAGCGTTAAGAAGTAACAAACATAGATACACTCACAAACTTTTGCCTATTTAATATTGAGGTGAAAATAGTATGAAAGTTTTTCAGTTCCATCTAGAATTACCCTCTAAGTTATTTTACGAAAAAAATAAAATTTGAGTTTCCATACAAACTTCGTCAGCATACCTATAGCGCATTTTTTACGGGAACTCAAAAAATTTTTTTTCGTATTTTGACCTGTTATTGGAGGAAAGTTGTTCAGTTTCATGGACTGATTAACCACCCAAGAGGTTGAAAGAGATTTACCTAAAGCCCTGTATTGTATACGTCCCCACCGAGGGGCACGGGCCTCCCTTCGAAACACGAAGGGGATTAAGGCCTAGTCCACCACGCTGGCCCAATGCGGGCTGGTGGACCCCGCTCGTCTTTCGAAAATGATTTTGTATATATATTTATATTTTGATTATTAGAAATCCGTACATTACCTTTAAATTGTCAAGGGCCGAACTGAATTGGAAAATATTTAATATAAGATGATATTCACCTTCGCAACGCAATGTCACAAAAGAGCTCAATTCAATACCTCAGCTCCATAAAGGACCTTCTGACTTATGACAACAATAGGCGAAAATACTCCGGGCATCTCCCAACCCGGCCTAGAGTTAGAGCAAATTGTTCTCAAACTGGAGGTAAAAGGGCTTTGACTTAATTTATAAGGGAAGCCTTATTGTGGAGCTTTAAAGCGTTGTTGTTGCTTATGTTATTATACTGACGAATTCAATGTTATGAACTTTATTTTTAAAGTTCCATTTCCATTCGCACCAAATATTGACGTATTCTTCATATAAATTGGCTTTTTTATTTATTTTTACATACTGAATACAAAAATAATTAAAACATATTAAAATTGGACCAAAGCAGTCACAGAATGGTGGCCAAGGGGAGTGACAAGGCCAGTGGGTAGACCACCAGCCCGATAGTCAAACGATTTCGTCAAATTGACGGGACCTCTATTTTATAAAAATTATAGAGTTTTTTTAAAAATTAATTAGTAGAAATGCGAAAAGTTTTTAGGGAAGAAAAATATTTTCTTTGCCTAAAAACTCTTGGTTTTACTTAAGTTACTTAAAATAGGTGCCGGGATGACAGTTTCGATCCTATACAAGGACCTTCATCAGGGAGTGAAGCAATGTCATGCTCCGGCGTTCGCGGCCCACCTTCGCAAGGTGAGTCAAACGGTTTAAAATGATAAAATCACTAATAAATCGATTTGAAGGAAAATAGTTGTTGTTATTACAAGCTTTCCATTAATGAGTTCATTAGCGTGAAATGATTTTACGAGTATAATGCGATGGTGAACTCTTTTAGTTCGTATTTGTGGTTTTGTGAACTGGTAGTCTTTTTAAATGGCGCACTGGTAAGGATAAGAAATCTTGATAGAAAGCGGCAGAATATCAGCGTCTGCACATTTATTGCGTAAGCCTGTTCTTCCCGCGCTGTAGAATAGTATATTATATGTGACTGTGTTCAGTAAAAAGTATAACATTAATATAATTCACTACATTAACTTATTTTAAGTAACATCCTTAATATTCTATGGTAAGCAGGTTACCTACCACGATCGTTTAAAAGCATTTCTGTTTAGGATCCAACCTTGAATTGCTTCGCAATTGGAATGTTTTTTAAAATGGTACCATGATGGCGCTGCTTTTGAACTGCTCGGTTGTCTATGGTCCGTTTTAAATGTCTACATAAATTGTCGCTGGTCTGCCTTTAAATCGCAACAACGCCAAAATTGAATCGCTTATAAGCCATCATGGTACGAATAAGCGTTGCAGACTTGTTTAGGTCGCTAAGCGATCATGGTAAATCTCCTGTTCTGATCTTGACTCTATAGTCAATCTTGACGACTATAGTGGGATACTACAAAATAAAATAAAAAAAGTTTGACAATCACTACCGTAAGGGAATCTCACGTTCGCCTTTGGTGAACTGCGAGTATGTAGAATTGTAGATTATATATGAATATACCATCACACCTACATGCCTCAGAAAATTTACTTACATTACCAACTTTGAAGATAAACTAACATCTTGCCGAAACCCTTTTCGCCAGTAAAGGGTTAAAATCATATTTTGTACCTTTAGCGGCATCCGGCAATCAAGGTTTAAAGGTTAGAAATGTTAGAAACACATTTTGTGGTTTTCCTGTTTTAGTAGGGTCTACTGAGTAGGGTAGAATACTCTGTTTAAGTAAAAGATGAATAATTCATCCATACACTAAATTTACGCCTATATTCCGTGTGGTATTTTTTGCCGTGTGGTGATTGGTTGAGAATAACACCACCCCATCTCTTTCCGTGGGTGTCGTAAGAGGCGACTAAGGAAACACAAATGAGATCTGCCTCCTAGTAATCCTAACTTAATTTTTTTCTGAATCTGAGGTGTCGGCCATCTGGTTTATTATTGAAATTATTTATTGCATAAAAAACACAAAAGCCGGGCTTAATACAAAAGTATTTTCTACCAGTCAACCCCTGCTGGGAAAAGAAATGTGCTGGTCGGTAACAAAAAAGAGTATTAACTGCCGTACTCAGAGACGTCAATTAAAGTTAAGTACTGTTAAACTCTGATGTTGTCTGTTTCACTCTTGTTGATGTAAACAAGGATAGCATGATATTTAATTACTTCTTAACTTTAATTGGTGATCGGTGGTGTGGTGATCGGTTGGGAATAACACCACCCCATGTCTTTCCGTGGGTGTCGTAAGAGGCGATTAAGGAAACACAAATGAGACCTGCCTCCTAGTAATCCATCCCAGGCAACGACACTTAACTTTTTTCTGAATCTGAGGTGTCGTCCTATGGTCTCATGCGGTGTGGTAGGCTCTGTAAAGGCCGTCTGGTTCGCGACTACCCTCCTACCGAAGTACGACGCCAAACAGCTTGCTGTGTTCCGTCGGTGCGTGGGAGTACCAGTGCCTAGGCATTTTCTGGGTTAACTCGCTCCATCGTCGACCTCATCTTTGACCTTTATGGTCAAGATTGAGGTTAAGAGTTAACCCATCTTATAATAAAAAAATAAAAAAAAATCCTTGACGGAGTAGGCAGTGCATCATATGGTTCGAATTATGACACCACGTTTATATAGGGTGACTTTAAATTAGTGAAAATTGAGGATCTGAATCAGCCCATGAAACTGAACAACTTTCCCCAAGGAACATAGGTCGAGATATGAAAAAAAAATCGCCTTTTCATACAACTTGCTTGATCAGCTGATTTGCTTATGTATAGAGAGTGAAATAATTATTTTTGAAAATTTCATATAGATAGGTCCCTTGGGGATAGTTGTTCCGTTTTTAGGTTTTAAGTTAACCCCAAAGTTTAAAACATGCTGGTATCTAAATGGTTGTTTATCCTGAATCTAGTTTGTATAAAAGACTACACACAATACAAAAAGTGGCGTTTAATGGTCCTTAAACCTTAAATTAAAATATTTAAAAAATATCTACAAAAAAAAACCGGCCAAGTGTGAGTCGGACTCGCGCACGAAGGGTCCCGTACCATTCTCTCATGAGATACAGTGACAGACGGACGGACGTGTTGGAATAGCAAAAACTATCTGTCCTACTCTGACTTATGGATTGGGAATGTATCCCTGTCGCACTTGAAGGAATGGTCGTAGACCATATGGCCCAATATTTATAAAGATTTTTTTCAGTAGAGAACAGTTAGTATGCCGTATACCAACAGTTGACATTGAAACTTATTAAAGAAAGCGCTCTGTAGGAAGTGTAACGTACCCCTTGTTACTTACCTAGGCACACCTCTCCTTATAAGATACGGAAATATAGACAATTAGATTTGAGTTCCGTAACCGTATATTTTATTTATCCCTCTAACCCAATAGGACGGATAGCGGAGCCTTAGTAATAGGGTCCCGTTTTTACCCTTTTGGTACGGAACCCTAAAAATGTCACCTTCCCTATTCTCAAAAAAAAGTCTAAACATTCTCCAAGGTCTCGCATAACGACCTCATCACGTCTAAACCGCGCTCCCTTATTTTTAACCCTTCGCCCGTCACTGTTACACCCGTTGGCACTTGACCTTGGCTTTAATTTGAGGAGATACGCTTGCAGGCGCTAATGGTAACGAGATACGCATGACGTCACTGATCAACGCCAGATTTGTTGTATTTATGCGAGAAAGTGAAGGGCACTGTTATCGCAATGCAGCCAAGTACCTTTAAAATAACAGTTCACTTAATATTATGATAGAATGTATAAAAAAACAGCTAATTCCTCCTCTTTAACGTGTAGGTAAAGTCAAGTATGTGTCGAATTTGAATAACCCTGGTGTCAGAGTTTTTGAGTATACCAACACGGTAAGAAGAAAAAGAAGAGATATTTCGAAAATTATTTTTGATTTTACTACTTGGTTATATTAACGAGATTTTTCATACAATTTATACATTTTACCTTTGATCTTTTAACTAGTACAACTTGTTTGAGGGGAAATCCGTTTCAATGCTTATTTTTGCTCTAACTCTTTTACAATTAGCACTTTCAGTAAACAAAATTTGGCCAAGTTGTCCAGTCCTAACCTTCCCACAAAGTTTTTTTTAGATTTGGATTTCACATTTCCGAAAAATATTCAAAAATGATTGTTTAAAAAATCAGTTTTCCAACAATGCTGTATGAAAAATAGTGATTTCATAGATAAGGGCCTAATATAGGTAAGAATTACAATTTCAAAAACTTTGTAACCAAAAATTATGTTCTTCGAATTTATTATTTTTTCATTTCATTTATTTTATGCTGTCATGTGTCACACTTGTTCATAAGTCTAACATGAAACCCAGTTAGGGCACTGCACACAAACAATATAACAATGTTTAAATAAATACCTAATAATGAATGATAAAAACAGTAACTGATAATTAGCCAATTAAATACTGTATTGAGTTATTTGCTGTATGAGTTCTATCTAGAGCAAGTGACCTGATTATTGTTTATTTGAATAAAAAATACTTTACTGCCGCATTATTATTTTGAATCGTATTATCGATTCTTGCTTTATTTACCATTGCTTTGAAACTTTGAGTAAATAAACGACTTTTCATAGCTTATTTTTATTAAAGCTGAATTGTTTTGTGCTGTTCTTTATAATTCAATTTGACAACTTTTTTTTAAATAAAAAATTGTTTGACAACTTTTTTTAAATAAAAATTATAGTAGTAGATTTACGTTTAATAGTAGAGGTAGAATTTCTCTATATAAGTTTTGTACACACGGCAGCACATCAGGCTATACAGGTTCACCTTGACGTCGGCTGTCGCCCTTATCTCGTTCGTAATAGGCGGCGCCGGCTTTGGTAGTAAAAATGGGTAAACTGACGTGCTGCTGTCTGTACTTAGGGGAAGTGTCAGAAAGTAAAAAATTACACACACATACACTTTAACCTTCGCCTGCCCCAATGGGCCAAAGAAATTCCTTATTCTTTTTATTATTTTATTACAATTTTTTATAATTATTTTAAAGTTCCACATAATATTCACAAGTTTTAACAACCGAATACGACACAAAGCTACAACACAAAGTATCGTTTTAATTGCTAAGCTAAACTGTTTCCACGTCGCGACTCCCCCTCCTCAAGGTCAGGGCCGCCGCGGCGAGGGGGTTAACGACTTCTACAAGGAAATAGAACTCTCGTGAATCACCGTAGTGTAGTCGTGCGTTTTCTAATTTTTTTCACAAGTTCTGTAGCGCATAGTTATCGGCTGTTGTTGAATGTTGTCGAAGTTAGGACATAAGTAATAAAATTAGGCGTAGAGTCAGTAGGGTCAAAAGAACGAATGCGTATGTATGTATTTAAATCGTTTAATGTATGTTTGTATGTATTTAATTGTAATCTTGACTTGTTTTAAGTGGCATCCTGAATGTCCTATAGAATAAAGATTTTTTCTATTCTATTCTATTGTTATATCTTTGAGGGTATCCGGGGCTACAGAGACACCAGTCTTACACTTACCAGGTTACCTACCACGATCGTTTAAAAGCATTTCTGTTTAGGATCCAACTTTGAACTGCTTCGCAATTTGAATGTTTTTTAAAATGGTACCATGATGGCGCTACTTTTGAACTGCTCGGTTGTCTATGGTCCATTTTAAATGTGTACATAAATTGTCGCTGGTCTGCCTTTGAATCGCAACAGCGCCAAAATTGAATCGCTTATAAGCCATCATGGTACGAATAAGCGTTGCAGACTTGTTTAGGTCCTAAATTGGATCGCGCTAAGCGATCATGGTAAACCTTCTGGTCAACATTAAAAAGGTTGTTTTTTTTGCGTACTTTGTATTTCAGCTAAGTGAAACTGTTTTGTGACTGTGTAAAGGGTATCTATCTATCTCTGTCTAATAAGGCCGCATTGTTGTACACTGTTTATGTTTAATGACAAATGGGGTGTCTTTCAACGAGTTAGTGAAGTTTTAGGGGGTGATCTTCCCTGTGAAACTAAACAATTTTTTTACGATTTTTATTATAAGATGGGTTGACTCTTGACCTCAATCTTGACCATAAGTTTAAAGATGAGGTCGACGATGGAGCGAGTTAATCCAGAAAATGCCTATAAAGGCACTGGTACTCCCACGCACCGACGGAACACAGCAAGCTGTTTGGCGTCGGACTTCGGTAAGAGGGTGGTCGCGAACCAGACGGCCCTTTGCAGAGCCTACCACACCGCACGAGGCCATAGGACGACACCTCAGATTCAGAAAAAAAAGAAAGAATTTCCCTAAACAATCCAAAAAAATTGTAGGGTCTAATAATCTCCATAGATATTCTTCTTATCGTAAAGATTAAAGAGTGTGGTGAATTTGACTAGGTACCTACCTACCTAATCTCTTTAGATGACCATAATCAATAAAAGAAACTCTTATCTCTTAATTTTAAACAAAAGTAACAGAGAAAACAACACAAATTATGAAAGTCATTTGTTTTATGCACAAATCCCGTAATAATTTATACAAATAGGCGTCTCAACATGTAAATATAATGGTCCAACGTCTATTTAGTCAATTCAGATTATAAATTACTCTGTTCTGGTGAATACACTCACTTTAATGCTCAAATTTAAATATTGTGATGCTAAATCTTCAAGAATATATCTTCATGTTCTTTCACTGGAAGTGGGAGGAAAACTTAGAATGTTCTTGTTGCCAACTCTTCCCAGGCATACTGTAAAAGTCAGTAAGTGGAACTCGAGGGTTTTGCTGTATCGTAGGCGAAAAACTTCTCACCACTATGTACAGTCACGGAATAAAAACTTTCGTCAGTTTTCAAATTAATTCCTTTATCGTGTCCCGAGCACATATTACCTTTTGAAAATTTGATACAGAACTGTCTGTTGCCTAGAAAATTAAGCTTTATTGTTTTTATAACAAAGTTCAAATTGATTTAGGTCAAGATTTTTGTTGGGTAAGAAGATTATTGTCATCGAAAAGTTCGCACATGTTATAATAAACTAAAAACTTCTTTTGGTTAGATCTATGAACAAAACTAGGTGTTGTCATTTCTAATATCTGTCAAAGACGTCAGACATCATATAGAATCAAGTCGAGTCCTTTTGAAAGCAAACTTCAAGCACTACTGTTTATGTCGGCGAGAATTATTCTAGCGCAAGTACAAGAGAAAACTGACATAAGATGACGAACCGTCATATTGATTTAAATGTTAGCAGCAGTTTTTGTTTTGGAATGTTGGCATAATTGATTCCTGCACTAGTGCAAGCAAAAATCGGCCTTAAGGTGACGAACCTTTTTATTCCTCCACTGTACATAATCTAACCTCAGAATGTATGTCAAACGTGGCATCAAATAAAAATAAAACTATCGGTCAAAGCCTCGAAAACATCAACTTTAGTGACAGCTGACTTGAAATTTTAAAGCTCGTTCGGCTTCTACTGTGAGTTAAGAAACGTAAGCAAAGTTAAAGAACCAGTTAAACCTTCAGGGCCATTTTCACCAAAATTAACCCGGTAAAAAATATGTGCAACGGATACAGATCTGCTAACTTGCTATTACTGCCAGTCTTGCTATAACTCCATCTTCGTCCTAACGGAAGATCAGCGCTATAGACCTCATTGACAGCATAATACTGAGTCAGTGTCTATCTTCACTCCGCTGGCACTCACTCTCCTATTCAATGATTGTTAATATTTGTTTAATTGTGTCACTTTGACCTATCGTTTTGTTTATGTATTTTATTGTATATACTTATATCATGTCATTGCTGTGAATAAAGCTGTTATCCATTTATTTGTCTAATGTTGCCAATAGATATTAATTATGTTTTTAACATGTGTTTTTCACTTATAGTATATGTTTTGTTTTATTTTATCTTATAACTAGATTTTCTTTTTGGTCTCTCTTCTATTTAATATTTTCTTTCAAAATTGAGAGTAACTACATTATTTATATACATTAATTCATGATAATCATATTAATAAGTCACCGAGATAAAATCCTCATTAATTTCAAATTTACATACGTCAACACAAGTCTTGTTAAACAAGGTTTGTGTAAACATTGGTGCGATGATACCAGCTATGTTACCACTCGTATGCATAGGTGTGTTGGTGTTAATAGTATTAGGTAACCAACCGAAAATAAATTATTTATTAATACAAGCTTTATGATGATATTCGACAAGATGACATAATCTTGAGTTTTAATTAATTACTACACGTTCTTGCGTCCTTACCAATTCAATTTCTTAACTTGAACTTGACATGGCAGTTTTAATTCTTATCTGGACTGCTACAGCTCTAGCACGATAACGACGAACTCGCGCTCGGCTCACGCTGAAACTTCACTTTGATTGCGCGAGGGTCCCGCGCAAAGGCGTAGTTAATGTTGACATTTTGACATAGGACCGCGATGTTGTCGCGGCGCTGCCGCTGTCACTATCGTACTCGGCCTGCTATTCCACTTATAAATGGCAGTATCTGTTCCGGGGGTGAAATTGGGAACTATCATATACGTTTGATGACTGCCACCCCAACCAGAAGCGCAACCGCGAACCGAACATTAAGTTGCAAATTTCGAAGGAAGCCATAGCGATATGTAGACTTGTATTACTTGGTATAAGCAGGAGGTGAAAAGTTGTGTTTATTAATGTAAATTATCCAATGGAGTGGCATTGTTAGTAAAATGACAAAACTCCTTAAACAAAGATTTAAAAAAAAAAGTTGCAATTATCTTCCAACTTAACATTCAGTTTGCAGCGCCGCCGCTAGTTAAAGCAATGTATGGGGTTTGGATAGTTCTCAATTTCACCACATGAACGGGTAAAATGGCGAATATTGACATTCAACCGCCATTGAGACGTCACTGATTAGAGGAATAGCCGCCTAGTTGTTTCTGAATATCTTTCTTCGTCAAAATTACGCGACGAAATCGTGAAATGGAAGCAAATCTGTTTTTTTAATCTAAAAATAGATTGAGGGTTCACCCAAGGTGTATATGTTAGCCTCATTAGAAGACTCATTAAAAAAACGAATAGGGAAACTCTTCAGCCCTATCAGTCTTTCAAAGCCTTTTTGTATGTTGATGATTTGCATTTGAAATTTGTCCCTTATTGACAGATAAACTTTGATCTTTAATATTTATATTGACACGATAACTAGATTTATGTTAATGATTAATTCATGAACAAATCAGTTTATTTCTTTCAAGATATATCTATGTATACTATAGTAATGTATGGTACACTGAATATGCATAATAAGAACAGTTACGATAAGGTACGATAAAAAATTGCAAAACATTGAACCTTGTGGAAGACATGCACTGGTTTACCTACATTAAAATTAATGAGGACTATATTCTATAATTAACGAAACAATTAGAACAAAAATAGAAGCAAATTGTTTAAACAAATAATAAGCGTTAATAATTGCATGCAGCAAACTATAAAGTGGAATGCGGAGAAAATCATGCTCGTATCAACAAACAAGTGGTTAGTTTATCTTTCAGTATTATAAACTATATCTATGACGATCTGCTAATAAATTAGAAAAATAACAAAGCTATCAATAACAATAATTTACATTGATTGTTTGTTGCAGAATTAGAGACGCAAAATGTGAGATAGCTAGCAATAGAAGCAAAACAAAACAATGTTATAGCGCAATCCAATAAGCAAAAGCCGGTATGAAAATGATAGATTGAATAGATAGTTGACAAACATCACCCATTGTGATAGCACGTTATTGCAGATTATTTTCAAATCATCGCGGAGATTTAAAAGTAACTGTTTATTTTCGAAGAAGTCTTGATCCGAAGTTTATAGGTCCACTTGTTGTTCCGTTACTTTTCGCCGAATCAGCAGATTCCTGAGAGTTTCGCACAGACAGGAGTAAAACACTCTCACCTTTTGTGGTTTGGAAGGAATTTGATGAGTAAACTAGAAAAAGCCGGCAACAATCACTTACCGTCTCAGAAAACGCGCTCTTAGGCCTCCTAGTCGGCGTCCCATTCATGTTTCACACTTGTTTGCACCAAACAAAACAAAACTGACCAATATCACTGAACTTTGTAACACTCGTGGAGCTATTCGAAGAGGTTGGAGATCATTTAGTAGGTTTTAAGTGATATAATTCGATCGATGAAGTCATGCAAGATAAGTTATCGAGTTGTGGAAACTTGGTGGCGCGCGGAATGCGAGTCGCCGGCGGCGCGGTGAGTTTGTGACTGGCCGAACGTTTGCTTGGAGTGGAGAGCCGAGTCCCGCTCTCGAGCCGTGGCGGCGTGCCTGCATTTTTTACAACGGACAATAGGTTAACATTTTGGAGGTTATGTTTTGAATGCACGCTCCGCTCCTAAAGAGCGATCGTCTGATTTGTCACGCGTTTTTTCTTCCTTTTACGTGCATCTGCCTTTTTCATCTTTCGGAGCATCTACGAGACTAATTTGTAAACTTACTAAAAAGTTTGAGAGTCAAGCAAACTTTTCAGATTTTAAACCGCAATTTCTCTCACAGTTTTCGAGTCATCCATGACAGATTTATAGACTTGTGAAATAGGTTTCATTGCCGCACAATGTTTACTTGGTACAGCTGAGGCACACATGATTCACTTAAGAGTTGTTTACATTCTATATTTAGTCGGTCGCCTGGTTGAACTTGGTGCGCCTGCGTCGATGACGTCACTGGTTCGACGCGCCTTTTTTATCTGTCCAATTATTGGCAATATCAAGTGGTTTGGTGACTCCACAGTTTTGTTTCTCTCAAGTGTTTTGCCATTAGATTACTTTATTTTGTTAGCAGCTTGATTACTTTCATTCATGTTTGTTTTTTCAATGATATGACAGTTAATGAAGTGTTATTTCCCATAGGTATTTCTTTACTAGGGGCTCATGGGCTCTACATTTGAGAGTGTGGGTATATAATAATAAACTAATTGTGAAAATTTTATCAAAGTCTTCTCGTTGAAAACTACATATATTTTTCTTCAATTATAAAGTAATAGCATTCCTCCCGGGACTTCGTTCTCGTGGGAATTTGGAAAAATTATGTAGTATATAGGGATAATGTAGCATTCTAATGGTGAAAGAACTTTTCAAATCGGTCCAGTAGTTTCGGTGCCTATTCAATGCAAACAAACAATCAAATCTTTCCTCTTTATAATATTAGTGTAGATCTTTATCTTTGGAGGCTATATTTGCCCAGAACTGGGATTGGATACGAAATGTTTCATCTCGTTGCAAGATGGAATTTATCTTTCTGAAACAATTTCTTTTAACAAAAGGACATCATTCAAGGCCCATACAAAAAATATCAACATTTTTAAAGTGGCGGCAAAAAATGTAAAGTCATTATTTCGAATGAACATATTATTGTAAACATATTTTAGTATGATAGCTAAGCTGTACGACCATTAGGTACTAGATTTGATCTTGACACTTATAAATCTGGATTTTAAATGTTCCGGCCATAGAAAATAGTGTTTCAATAGATTGTGATACAAAATATTCGTATTAGGTTAAAGGTTTAAATTATAGTTTTAAAAATGCATATAAGGTTAAAAATCTAGATTTTCAAGCTTAAAATAAAAAAAGAAATATCGTCAAGGTCGTACAGCTTAGCTGTCATAATAAAAAATATTAAGAATAATGTGTCCTTTTGAAATAATAACTTTACTTTTCTTGGCCACCACTTTTAAATTTTGGTACGTTTTGAATGATGTCCTTTATTAAAGTTTTTATTTAAAAAAGGGTTTTTAACACCTTCCTTTGCTATAGTTATGCTTATGCAAGTAGACATAGGCAAGATACCGTTGCCTTGTCCTTAGTGCTTAGCTAGACTGGTTCTAGTGCTCAGGCATTCACCTTAGGATTTGCTGACTTTTCCACCTAGGCATGCAGTTAGGTAACCTAATATCTATGTAGTTATTTAGGTTTTAATAACATCGAATATTACAAAGACTGATTGAATAAAACAATATCGATTGTCGGTGTAGGTAGGGACGGCCGCAAATCAGGTTACCACACGCGTGCACTCTGTGCTGTTGTGATAAGAGCGGTTTTGCATTGTAAATGGAGTAACCTGATGCGCTGGCCTCTGTGCATATTAGTTTTAACAAGAAAATTTATTCAAAGACCAAATAATGCCCCTCAGTAGGAACGTTTATGTGTTGGTAAAAAAATATATAATTTTTTTTTCCTAATCTTGTATAAGGTAACCTTTATACTCAGCAGCTCTAGCACGATAAGTCGATAACGACAAACTCGCGCTCGGCTCACGCTGAAACTTCACTTTGATTGCGCGAGGCTCCCGCGCAAAGGCTTGCTCGCCCTATGGCGTTGTCAATGTTGACATTTTGACGTAGGACCGCAGTGTTATCGCGGCGCTGTCACTATCGTACTCGGCCTGCTGTTGGAGAAACGTTAAACTTAATGCGTCATTAGATGTAATGCCGTCCTTGCTTACACTAACAAGACTGAAAGAAACGGTAAGTATGATATTTAAAGTAGCATTAAACTATTATGATGGTTTCTGCAACTAAGTTGTCAGTTTTCATACTCTTCTAATAGGCCTTTTTATAATTCCAACGGCGCACGGCAAGGCAAAATTTGAATCACCATTGCCCCCTGTGTTCCCATCTTCTAGTGTAACTAGTACATACGAGTCAATGGTAACACAATTTTGCAGTGCTGTTTTCGAATTATAAAAAAAATATGGTGAGAATAAGTATATTAATCTTTTTTTAAATTTTTCTTCAAAGGTAGGTGTTTCAATCACAGGTTAATTATTAATCCTTTTTCAAGCATCAATCTCACTTATACAACATTGTAATTAGGACTAAGTAAGGTAAACTGTACCTTTTATGTCTTCTTCTTATCGTGTAGGTACAGTCAGGTGTGTGGCGAACTTGGCTAATCCTGGTGTCTGACTTTTCAAACCGCACAATGGCCCCTGACTTGGTTTTAACGACTGTAGACAATCGACAACAGCCGGGACCGACGGCTTAACGCACGGAAACGCTCGTTATAAATTGCCACTTTGGTCACCCATCAGGTTCCCTGCCTGTGTGTACGTTGCTTCATCAGCGTTGCTTCGTCACTGATCGGTTGAAATCAGCGAGAGCCACTGGGCTACGAGCTAAATAGTGTTGTGGGACTTGTGGGTGAGTGGCAAATAATAAATAAATAAACGCTACACACTCAAAGGCCCACATTAAGGTTTGCCCTTGTGTCATAGTCCCTTGGAACATACACAAGGACAGACACAAACACCCATGACCCGAGAACAAACATCTGCTTTTTACACATAAATTTTCCCCGACTGGGAAACGAACCCAGGACCCGTCGATCAAGAGGCTGCCACTGCCACTTAATCGCCACTGCCACAAATATTGTTAAACAAATTGTACCAAATATTTAATGAATATCAGTTCATGACCAGGGCATAAAGCCTTCATTCAAGAAATAAAACATATCAATTACTTAACCTATACCCACCACTAGTGATTGTACAGAGGCCAACGCATCAGTTACTCCATTTTCATTGCAAAACCCCTCTTATCACAACAGTACTGAGAGCACGCGTGTGGTAACCCTGTGTTGCGGCCGTACCATTGTCAATACTACACGGGAAGTGTCGTTCAGTCCATGGACAGGACAATTTCCGGTCCTCTTTTTCAATTTCCTTCCCTTACATCTATTTTAAGACTTGGATTCTATTATTTACAAAAAAATCTTGCGAATCTTTGAGAATGCTGTGTTCTCCTATAATTAAAAAACTAATTTAATTCACTATTTTGACTTTTTTTAAATAACATCCAAAAAGAAAATTATTTTTGACTTACACTTAGTTTTTCAAAACTAGCTTTCTGCCTGGGACTTCGTTCCCATGGGAACTTCGGGAATGCATTGTACACGTAAACCTTCCTCTTTAATCAGTCCATCAATTAATTAGTCTTTGCCTTAAACTAGATTTCGTTCATGGGCAAACCCATTTTTTAATTAAAAACACCGTTTCTCACTTATGTATACAATACAGGGCAAAATGCGCTATATGCTGATGAAGTTTGTATGGGAACTCAAAATTTTTTTTCGTATTTTGACCTATGTTCCTTGGGAAAGTTGTTCAGTTTCATAGACTGATTAACCACCTGAGAGGTTGAAAGAGAGACACCTAAAGCCCTGTATACAATATGTATAAAGTGAAGTTTTTAAAATCCTTGTTTATTTCTTACTTAATTGATAAACTTGACCATCTTAAGAAATTGGTACTGGTCCACCACGCTGGCCCGCGGGTTGGTGGGCGTGGTCCTTTCGAAAACCTTATTTTCTCGGACTTGCGGGTTTCATCACGACGTTTTCCTTCCCCGTTGAGTAAGTAATAATTGTTGAGAAATCTGCACATAAACTCGAAAAGACGAATTCAGTGGTTCAGGCTCGAACCAGGATTTGAACTGGTTCTATAACCAACTGGGCTATGACTGCTTATAAATAAACATACAAAAAAAAAACCGGCCAAGAGCGTGTCGGGCCACGCGCATTGTAGGGTTCCGTAGCAGCATGGTTCAAATATGCAGCTGGTTTCTTAATTCTACGAGCATATTATCATAGTCGATGTTAAAATCCCCAAATACCAAAAAGAAATGTATTAAAAAGTTTGTAGTTTCAGAAATAATTGTAGTTTTGGTCAAAATATAACAGAATGGAAGTATTTAATGCGCGAGCGAAGCGAGCGCAATTTTTTTTATATTTTTTTATATTTTTTTTATTTTTTTGGTTTTTAATTTTTTTGCGATAATATTATTGTTAGGGATAATATAATAATATCGAGCTGCTGCTAAAGCAGGTCGCGTGGTGATCGTGTATAATTTTGATGTCGTTTTCGTAATTAGCACCCCCAAAAACCTATTAAACGACACCTGAAATGTCAATATGTTACAGCTTGGCTTTCGGCTCGCCTCATTTTTAGCGTGGAACCTTGTATGGCGGCCATTTTGGATTGAGGTACACTTCGTCGTAAATGCTACCCTCGTGAATTATTCCACATTTTTTTCATTATAAAAATTAATGTTTCTCAAACGGATTGCTGAATCGAAAAACGTTTATAGTAAACCCCTTCTATCTTTTAAAAAGCTATCCTATGATAACCTACTCGATGATATCGGCGAGAAAAAAAAATCCATCGCCCTTTCGCGTGTATGGGAAACACCGGAAAAACAATTTTTTTCCACTATTTTATTTTGTAGATCTGTCAGGACAATCAATATGTATGACCATGCCAAATTTTAGCTCTGTAGTACCAGGGATCTAATATTAGTGAATATATTCTTATTAATCCCAACAACGTGTAGCACTTGGTCGACTATTACTCACAAGCTTGAAGGGCCAACTTATGTGTGATAGTTTTCCTTTTAATTTTGTTGTATATTCTATCATCGTTAATTTTTCCACATTTTAAAAACATTCGTTTTGCTTGTAGTGGGGGACACTTGTTTTTAATAAAAAATTTCACTTTAAAAATTAATTTTTCGCAAAGGGAATGCTGAATCGAAAAATGTTCTTAGTAAAACCCTTCTATCTTTTAAAAAGCTATCCTATGACATATCATTCGATGATATCGGCGAGAAAAAAAAAACCGTTGCCCTTTCAAGTGTATGGGAAACATCCGAAAAATTGTTTTTTTCAAAATTTTATTTTTTCAATCTGTTGGCGCAATCAATATGTATGACCCAAATTTCAGCTCTGTAGTACCAAGGATCTAATTCTTATTAATCCCAACTAAGTTTGGCACTTGGTCGACTATTACTCGCAAACTTGAAGAGCCATCTTATGTGTGATAGTTTTCCTTATAATTTCATTGTATACACTACCACCATGAATTTTTTCACATTTTTAGAATCAACCGTTTAGCTGGTAGAGGGGGGGGACACTTGTGTTTGACAAAAATTTTCACTTTAAAAATTTATATTAGGCAAACAAAGTGCTGAATCGAAAAACGTTCTTAGTAAACCCCTTTTGTCTTTTAAAAAGCTGTCCTATGACACCCCATTTAATGATATTGGCTAGAAAAAAAAAATCATCGCCCTTTCACGTCTATGGGAGATACCCGAAAAAATTTTTTTTTCTAAGATTTCACTCTACAGTTCTGACGGCGTAGTTAATATTTATGACCATGCCAAATTTCAGCTCTGTAGTACCAAGGGTTTCTTAGGAAACCCGCGGACAGACGGACAGACGGACAGACGGACATGGCGAAACTATAAGGGTTCGTAGATTACTACGGAACCCTAAAAACTATGTTACCCCTTGATAATTCTAGTGTGGATGAGTCGAAAGTACGCTCATAGGCAATTTTTCCTTCAAGTAATTACATAAACTAAGGGGTGTTATCGCTAGAAAACAAAGTTCTGTTGTTTTTGTCACTAAGTCACCGGTGATTGAATCAGACGTGATGGCGCCATCAGGCTTCGGACTTCTCTTTAAACACATTTTCTTTAGCCCATACGAAATATTTTCATTGTGTCGTGGGTCCCTTGGAACATACACAATCACAGACACGAACTTCCACGAACCGAGAAGAAAAATCTGCTTTTTTGTAGTACCTCTATTTGAGTATTGCAATAGGTTATTTTTCTTTCCACTTAGAAATTCGTTCCTTTTCTAACACCTGATTCCAAAAACCAAAGAACTTGAACTTTCCTACCGGTAGAAGCCACTTTTAGGCAGTATACGGCCGTCTTTTGCGTCTTTTTTGTTTTTTACCTTCGTGTTGTCTATTATACAGACAGCAGCACGTTAGGTTACCCATTTGCACTACTAGAACCGGCATTGTTGCGAGCGAGATGAGGGCGATGTCAAGGTCAACATGAATAACCTGATGTGCTGCCGTGTGTAAATTTTAAGTCGGTTGGTGACTTCGATCAACTATAAAAAACTTGATCTAAGGTTGGTGAGCAATAAAATAATATACACTAGCTTTCCGCCCGGGGCACTACAGGTTATATCGTACTCAACTGTGGGATAAAATGTAGCCTATGTCCTTTCCCAGGCTCTAATCTATGTCTGTGCCAAATTTCATCAAAATCGGTTCAGTAGTTTAGGCGTGAAAGATGGACAGACAGAGTTACTTTCGCATTTATAATATAAATATATACTTAGTAAGGAAGTAAGGTAATAATCATTCAAAGATCTTATAAGAATCAAATAAGAAAGTCCAAAATATTCGCGACAATCTAGAATGGCACCAGCATCGCTCGAAACTCGTTCCGAGTGAAAGTCAGGATAAACTTTCGAACGGAGCACGGCTTATCTTATTCAACTGTTGTGATCAAAACTTGCTGTTTTATTGATACAAACTTACGATCCGAATAGTGACAGAAAAGAGGAATTTTCTCTGCATTGGGGGAAGTACTGGAACACGAAACAGGCCAGTAAAAAAAAACAACAGATTGCACTCCAGGAGTGAAAACTTCAACATACTCGTATATTACTTCCTTGCGGTTTACTCTCCCTCTGTCTTACGAATTTTCGATTAGGTCACGTGTCCTGACGCGAGTTTAACATTTTTACCCGTCCCAAAAAGTGAACCACAAAAAAGTTTTCACCCCCCCCCTTCCGTCTTACGAATTTTCGATCAGGCTCACGTGTCCTAACGCGAGTTTAACATTTTTTCCCATACTTCAAAGTGCACAACGCCGCTAAAGAAGTTTTCCCTTAAAAAAAATTTAACCTATTTTCCTGACCTTAAATTAGGTAGCGATAATTAAGGATGTGAATTTGAATGAATTGAATTGATTGCTTAAGATACATAATACCTTTTTAAAAAAATTCAGATGTGTTTCTTGAGGAAAGTTGAAAAGTACCCCTAAAGTTTCGCAAACAAAACTGTTACCCCATGGTAAGTAATGATGGATACTTCGGACTCGGAGCATCGTAAGTCGGTGCTTTATTGTGTCAAATATATCAATTCAATTCAATTCAAAGTGTTTATTGCAAATCTCATTAGGTATAAGGTGGTACATAACATCCAGATTGATGAGACGCCCTGTAAGGGTCAAGACTTACATTTATTCTGTAACTCTAGTGGACTGATTTATATGCCCAGTTTAGTTGATTATTTCTTGATTCAGTCAACTAATGTTTGCATTAATCATACTTGTTGTTAAGGCATTTGATGAAGCATTAGGTAAAACGCTCGTAGCCCCGTCACTGTCTGGAATCGATCCATGTGGTTAAGCAACGTATCTGGGGACAGAAAGCCTGATGGCTGACCATAAAGCGTTCAAGCGTTTTCATTGTTTGGAGGCCACGCCACATTAAGCCGACGGTTCTGACTGTAGTCAATTTGAAAAACTCTGTCAGTGTTTGTCTGAATACTGTCATCAAGATGAAAAAGAAAGGACATTCCGGGGCTTGTGGACTTGTGTAACATCTTATAGCTATCCTTATAGCCTACTGTTCAACGGACGAAGTTCTGAAGTACTAAATTTGACGGCCGGTTTGGTCGAGTGGTAGTGACGCTGCCTCTCGATCGGCGGGTCCTGGGTTCGATTCCCAGTCGGGGCAAATATTTGTGTAAAAAGCAGATGTTTGTTCTCGGGTCATGGGTGTTTGTGTCCGTCTTTGTGTGTTCCAAGGGAAAACCTTAACGACACAAGGGAAAACCTTAATGTGGGCCTTTGAGTGTGTTAAGAAAATAATAATAATAATAATAATAAAAAACCCGTAAACGGTTTCTTTACTTGAAATTGGTGACTTCGATATTCTATATTTTTATTAAAATACTCAAACATTGGCAAAATCAGGATTGTGGATGCCATTTTTAAAAGAATAGAATTCAAGGGAAATTTCATTACGAAAACGACCCAATATTGTTATCCCGACATTTATAAAACGTCTCTTTATTCATCTCGCTAGATGTGGCGTAGTGGCGCAGGCGCATAGATCGGTCAACGTAACGGGACCCAACAACTCGGTTTATCGATTCGACGCCGCGCTCTAATTACTATGATACGTCTACGCGGATATATTGCTCTAGATTCGAGACGCCTTTTATTCGCAAGCAGAATGGATATAAGAAGAAGGTGTTTGACTCGTGCGAATGTTTCCATTCGAATCCATCTAATCCGTACGAAACGCTTCTGTTCATCTTTTATATTGCGCACCGCTAAGGAATGGAATTCTCCACCTGCGTCTGTGTTTCCGGGCTCATACAACCCGAGTCGCTTTAAAGTTCGAGTGAATAGGCATTTTCTGGGTGAGCTTGCTACATCCTCGACTACATCTTCGCCCCTAAGCTAGATTGTGGTCAAGAGCTATCAATTCGTTATAAAAAAAAAAGGTAACAAAATTCCTTTCGGAAAGTTCTTAGCGCTTTTGCCCCTTTCTCATTCGATGTATTCTGCGATTTGGCAAGTCAACTCATTACATTGGCAAGGCTCCGTCACCACGCTAATAGAGGAACCTGATCATGTAGATTGGATCATTGGTTAAAAATTCAGTTGCCTAAATGAACAGGTTTCCCCAGAATGTTTTCCCTCGCTCTATAGTTTACCGCAGCGGTACCCGAATTATTTTGTCTACAGAACCCTTTTTGCGTCATCGTTTTTAGGTGGAACCCTACTCAAGTAAGAATTTAACTAACTGTAACATTTTTTTTAAAGTGAAATCACACCATACCGAGGCTTTGTGGCTTAGTATCCCATTGTGGCTTAGTAAGTATAGTTTGACTTTGAATATAGGACTTTTTACGATAAAATACCTAAATATATCAAAGGTGAAGCGATTTACTGGACTAGAAAGAAAACATCGAAATCTTGAATTTTCGCAGAAACCCTGAGAGCTTCTTACGGAACCCCAGGGTTCTGCGGAACACCATTCGGGAACCGCTGCTGGTTTACCGCATACAGTGCTGATTATTAAATTTGGATTTCTTTATGTTATATTCTTTAGTACACTTAAACTACCAACATGGCATGCAGAAAATGAGAAAAAGTTTACACAGGAATTTTATCATAGTGATCTACTGATAAAACAAGTGCAAATCAAACAGCAAAATACGAGTATTTATTTCGTTTAAGGTCATGGTTTTCAATGTCCCATAAAAAGAACGTTATCTTCGACTGGGGACGTTTTACGATTCCACGGCGATACTTAAGCGTGAGACGAGATGTAAAAAGATTGCATAAGTAACGCTTAGTATTTACTATGGTTATAAACAAAGACCTTGAACTCGAGTTAGACTTGACCAATTGACCATACAAACAGCTAAACTAATTGTTACATAAACATCTCAGAGTTTGTTTTGTGTTTGTCCGCATTTCAGATTATATTTTACTAAGAGTATTACACAATAAGTAATCTTCCACGTTAAAAAAATGTATGAGTCACCGACTGCAATCCCAACAACAGTTCGCACAAAGTAGATAACTAGTATTTATTGCAGACTACAATGCCTATTGGCAGATAACCACAAACGAAAATGTCACTCATTTATTTAGATGATGTTCTGGTTTTTAGTATTTATTGTTTTTGTTGATTTTTTTTAAAGTACAAAATCATTTCCGATAAAATTTATATGGGACCACCTCTGGGGTATACTCTTTCGAACAAAAAAATAATTTTGAAAATTGGTCCATAATTGGAGGAGAAATCAGTGAACATACATAAAAAATATATATACAGTCCTCCTTTTTTAAAGTCAGTTAAATTACTCTTCTTCGATATTTTACAAGAATATACCCATTGCAGGCATACTGTAAAAGTCTGTAAGTGGGATGCGAGGGTTTTTCTGTTTCATGGTCACGACAACCTTTCACCATTATACAACATGTTCCATCCGATAACCGTAACAATTTGTATCAGACGTGGCATTAATTGATTTGCAGTGATGATCGTCTTTCGAAAATTTTCTTGGACGGGCGGGCAAGTGATAATTAGAAATCCGAAAAGACGAATTTAGTGGTACAGGCCCGCACCAGGATTTGAACCCACGACCTTCGGATTACAAGTCTAGCTCATTACCAACCAACTTGGCTATCACCGCGATTTATACACGGATTTCTAATTTATTATCACTTACAGCATGACCGCTTCGCAGCTTCACGAAAATTCGTTTTCGAGAGACCACCACCCCGCATTGGGCCAGCTTGGTGGACTATGGCTTTAATCCCTTTAGAGGCCTGTGCCTCTAGGTGAGAACGTATATGGGCTGGTAAGAACATGTTTATTTACAATCTACCAATCCTGACTGTATCAATTCGCTTCTCGGAATCTTTCCACAAATAATTTAGCCAATGCCGGAAATTGGCGTCTTTTTTGGAGTCTTTTTTTTTTCGAGCAGCCATCAACCAAATCTTGTTTTTCTAGTACAAAATAGTGTAACGGACCAAACTTTCTTTCGAAGGATACCTCTGAACTCAGTCCGGACTGAGATACGAGAGTCGGAAGTTTGCAGGTCTTTTTAAGGCTATTTTGTCTTTTAGGCCTTAGCTATGTTATTATTATTATTATTATGTTAGAAATTGCAACAAAATACTGTCTTAGTATGTGCAAACATTCAAAACCATTAAGAGCTCCTAACCAATGATGTGAAAGAAGGACGCCGCTATACAAAAGATATATCCTTCTCTTTTTCATTGCACTAATCTTATTTCACATCATTAGGTAGGAGCTCTTAATGGTTTTGAATGTTTGCACATACTAAGACAGTATTTTGTCACAATTTCTAACAAAACCTTCGCCTAAAAGACAGATAAAGCCCGAAAAATTGCAAACTTTCGACTCTCGTAACTCAGTCCGGACTGAGTTTAGAAGTATACACTTCAGTAAGTTTGGTTCTTTGCACTATTATGGACTAGAAAAACAAGGTTTGGTTGATGGCCGCCCGAAAAAAAAAAGACGTCACCTCCCATACAAAATCCGGCATTGTCTTTTATTGGTCAAATATATCTTTGTGAGCTCTACCAAGTCGGCAGTTGCTCTTGATTCCCACCAGATTCCCTAAACAAACCTAAGGCCGGCCTCAAACTAATTACTCCAGTTCGATAAATCTACATAGGTTTTGCACTCGCGCTTTGGATTTCAGGTATTTGCTTAGCTTACAGAGATGGACTTAGGGAACATAGCTAAGTCATGGTAATATACCAGCTTGCTTCACTGAGGGTAGATTGCCATGGAAAACATTCTACGATTTTTGTGATTTTGTCAGAGTATTATAATGATTCTTAAAATATAAAATGGCAAAGTTGCCAATTTGATTTACTTGATGTAAAGAAACTTTTTACGGTTGTAATACGCCAGAACCTCGTCTGTTGCTCAGCAGGGTGCGCCGATGACGATTTTAGAGCACAGCAGAAATTTATGATTATAAAATGAAGAAATAATTAAATGTGACAGAAGAAATTTTCTTTTTTTTGCATTCAATTGATGTTGACTGATGATTTTTGATTGCTAAAAGGACATATGTGTACAAATAATGTACAAATTCAAACTAAAAAAAGATTAAAACTTCTGTTAAGACAAATAAAGTGTCAATTTGGAAGTCTGTTATCATGAGAGTGAAGTCACTTCAATTCACTTCTTTGAAAAATGGCGTCCACAACCACAGCGAAGTGATTTTGCTAATGTCTTGAGTATTTTAATCAATAATTTTCCACGTCAAAAACGTAAGAGTCACCGACTTCAATCCCAAAAAGACAATTTTTTCGAGAGTTTCCCTCATTTTCTTCAGGATTCCACCATCAGATCCTAGTTTCCTTATCATGGGACCACCCTTGGGATAATCCCTTTCCAACAAAAAAAGAATAATCAAAATCAGTTCATAAACGACGAAGTTATCCGCGGACATACATAAAATATATATATATATATATACGGTCGAATTGAGAAACCTCCTCCTTTTTTGAAGTCGGTTAAAAATAAAATATAGAGAAACCCTTTACGGGTTGTAGTACGTCACAGCCTCGTCCGTTGATCAGCAGGGTGCACAACTAGCTTTTTTTTTATCTACTTAGTGTTGTCAAAGGCCACGTGACTGATTTATAAGGCTAGTTTAAAATGGAATATACCTTTAAATACTGAGTCCAGCCCAGACTTCGCTCCAGTTTCTCATTTCGCTTGCCTGCTCATGGTTTATTTGCACTTACACAGGGTTATAACCACAGAGTACTAACAGCTTTAAGACAGCCAAGTAAGTAATGGAAGACTTGCAAACAAGTCGGTTACGTCATAAAAACAAAAGAAGGTAGTATAGTCGGGCTCTCTTTTCGTCTATTACACTATTTCTCACCGGTCAGGTTGGCTTGAAGAGATCTTCTATAAAGATAAGCTCGCCTTTGTAGACTATTTTTCTGTAAATTCTAAGTTTGTTTGTGCGATAAAGAATATTATTACAGTCATAAAACATAAACTTCTTTTGGTGACGTGTACCTGCCCAAATATGACCCTTCCCCAAGATTGACTTATTTAAAACTTAAATAAAATTTAAAAATGGTATCACCCCCAACATACGATTATTTAAAACATTTAAACGACTGAACCAATTTTGATCACACACACACAAGGAAAAAACTTAGTGTGGGCCTTTGAGTGCGTAGCGTTTATTATTATTAAGTATATAACTAAGAACCATCTCGATTACGTCAACTTTCAAACAAAAAAACATTTTTTTTCTGCTGTGTCATTTATAACTATCCTGTGAATGATGTGTTCAATGTTCATCTATAATTGCCATATACAGGACTTTAGGTATCTCTCTTGCACTCTCTCGGGTGGTAAATCAGTCCATGAAACTGAAAAACTTCCCCAAGGAACATAGGTCAAAATACGAAAAAAAAATTAACCTCCTATACAAAATACGCTATAAACTGACGAAGTTTGTATGGGAGCTCAAAATTTTTGTTTCGTATTTTGACCTATGTTCCTTGGGGAAATTGTTCAGTTTCATGGACTGATTAACTACCCGACAGGTTGCAAGAGAGATACCTAAAGCCCTGTATATCAGTGTAAAAAAACTTTATTATACATATGTAAAAGTAACAATATTGTAACTATATGTGTATTGTTGGTGATCCTTTATAAATGAATAAATAAATCTTCGTAGCAAATCTCCTGCCTACTGCTATCTCCTCTGTGTCGCATCTTTGTGGTTACAGTCATAAGTCATATCCACATACGTAGATCACATAAGCCTTTGGATCAAGAAAAGCTCGCAAATATTTCCTCAGCAGAAAATGTATATTTATGTTAATAAAACCCGCATATGAGTTGGGATGAGATTTTTTGCGTTTTTTACTTTTTACAATTAATATGAATTCATGAATTCCTGACTCATTGATTTATTTATCAAAATTCAGCCCAATACCTTGGACTTCAAAAGCTGAAAGGCATAAAGAAAACTGAACAACTTTCCCGAAGGAACATAAGTCAAAATAAAAAAAATAAAAAAATTGCCTCTACATACGAGCTGTGCGATTAGCTAATTCTCCTTTGTATCGGAAGTCGACATTTTTTAATAATTTCAAATAGGTAGGTTCCTCGGGGAAAGTTGTTCAGTTTCTTGGGTAGAATCACCCCCTAAAGTTTCGTTTACTTATTTAAAGTTATAATTATAACTTACAGAGACAAACTCTCACCGCATACATCATATTTTATCTTATTTCCCTCTGATTGTATGTCAAACGTGGCATCAAGTGGTTTTAAACTACTGATGCTCTGCCTACCCCAATGGGGATTATAGGCGTGAGCTTATGTATGTATGTAACATACAGAGACCGACATAGTCCCGCAAAGCTATCTGACACTTGAAAATCCAACCCTGCGTGGGTTAATCTGTGTTTCATATAACCTCGTTAAAGTCCAATACCGTGAAACCAAGTGAAGCTAAGTCATGTTTCATGCTCCCCTGAATGCCCATTGCCCAGCGGTCTAGCTTGTGTTAATCTAGTTTTCCAATGCCTTAGTATTTCAGTACAGGAGCGGACTACATTCTGTTGGTTCCATATTTACTCGCATAAATTGAAACGCATAACTTTTTACGCATAACATTTTACGCATAATGATATTTTGTCATAATCAGTTCATCGTTATGACAAAATATCGTTATAGCGAAAAAGTGTTTTGCGTAAAAAAATTTGGGCTTTCAATTTATATGAGTAAATATGGAAACAATTCTATTACCGGACCTCTCATACTAAAAGTGATTTTATATAAGTTAGTTTATTCTACCTATAAAACTGAAAAACTTTTCCCAAAGAACCTGGCCGTGTGAGTCCTCGGCATGGCCGTGTGAGTCCTCGGCAGAGTAGAATAAGACCACCCTCTTTTTTACCGAGGTGTCGTACAAGGCGACTAACGTAAATATACAAGCAAGTTCATTTGCACACAGAGAAGGAAAACTCTGCAATTATATCAAAACCCTCGCCAACCCGTCTGCCAAGCGTGGTGAGTATGGCATTTACCCCTCATGTTATTGAGGGAGGCCCGTGTCCCAGCAGTGGGGACGTTATGGGCTGATGATGATGATTTAAATGAATATATTCATCTAATGCTGATAATTGAAGAGTAGATAATTATGAATTTATGCTATTGTTTCTTTTGTTGCGTTTGTTTTATGACTTAGGTCATAAAACCTGTAGATCATAAAAATAAAACCTTATTGTTATGTTATTAAAAAGTTTAATAAATAACATTTTTTTGAGAACTTCATATAGGTTCCTTGTTTTATTTTATTATAAGATGGTTTAACTCTTGACCTCAATCTTGACCATAAGGTCAAAGATAAGGGCGACGATGGAGCGCGTTAACCCAGAAAATGCCTATAAAGGCACTGGTACTCCCACGCACCGACGGAACACAGCAAGCTGTTTGGCGTCGGACTTCGATAGGAGGGTGGTCGCGAACCAGACGGCCCTTTACAGAGCCTACCACACCGCATGAGACCATAGGACGACAACTCAGATTCAGAAAAAAATGAAGTGTCGTTGCCTGGGATGGATTACTAGGAGGCTGGTCTCATTTATGTTTCCTTAGTCGCCTCTTACGACACCCACGGAAAGAGATGGGGTGGTGTTATCTCAACCGATCACCACACGGTCACCACAAGTTGTTTAGGTTTCATTTATTTATATTTTTTTAACATACAGTCGTAATATTGCAAACTTTAGCATGATTCATGGGGAGAATCAAGTGTTGTGTCAAATTTTCTGACGCCTCCATTCCCTAAATCCGGCTCTGGCTGTGCAGTAAATTTGCAGCTGACCTGAGTAATGGAAGCTCTTCATATGGAAATCCGATTTAAACCAAGTTACAGTATCATACACAGAACTTGTCTAACTAATAACTGTGTGGCAACGAGCAACCATTTTCAGTTTCTAAACAATGAATGATTTATTTCACAAATCTATACTTAATATAACGAGGAAAGATTTGATTGTTTGTTTACATTGAATAGACTCCGAAACTACTAGACCGATTTGAAAAATTCTTTCACTATTAGAATCCTACATTATCCGTGATGGACATAGGGTACATGATTTTCCCGAATTCCCACGGGAACGAAGTCCCAAGCGGAAAGCTAGTTGGGTTATAAAAAGAGTTACAACAGCGGGCCCTGCACTAAGCAAGCTTGTATCGCAGGCGCCTGTAACTGATTACCTACCCGTGTACAGAGTTTAAACAAATGGATAAACATAAGACAATTTTAAAAGTTAACAAATTAAACAAATTATATGAAATTAAATTAATTAAAAGAAAATAATAAAAAACAGGAACAAAGATGAATGTGAGAATGTTGGCATGCAAGTGTGTGTGTGTATGTGGGTGTGTATGTGTGTGTGTGTGTGTGGGTGAGTTTGTATGTGTCATTGTGTAATAATAGCGCTGTTGTGTTTATTTAACGATGCTTAAAGAGTCAAGATCCGGGTAGTGGGAGTAAGTTGTGAAAGAATTTTTCAAATCGATCAGTAGTTTTGGAGCCTATTCAATGCAAAAAAACAAACAATCAAATCTTTCCACTTTATAATATTTGCAGATCTCCGTGCTGACAATCTTCTTTAAAAGTATTGCCATCTGACGTATCTGGGGGCACGGCAGTGCCCCCACCAAGTCGAGCAAAAAAGCGTCACGGCCGTACCATCCTTTTCTCGAAGCAATTCAGACCATTTTCGACCCCCTTTAACTTCGTTGTGGATAAAACTAGAAGACTGAAATTTTCAGTAACCATGCAGGCATTGTAAAGACACGGTATATTTCAAATTTCATTCAATTTGAACCAGTATTTTAAGAATTATAACGGGTCAAATTTCTTAATTTTGTCACTCACTGACTCACCGATCATCAAAATTCTAAGGCACTTCTAGCAGACCTAGAAGCTTCAAATTTGGAATATAAGTAGTGTTTGGTGTATGAATCAAGGAAAAACTAAAAAATCTAGAAAAGACCGCAAAGAAAATTAAGCCCATACAGCCAAGTCTTCAGTTAAATTTTTCAATATTGGCTTTATTCATAACGATGTTTTACGGCAGTTATTATTATTGCGTGCGAAGCCGCGGGTTTAAGCTAGTCCCATATAAATATAGGCGCATGGTGGTGCCTCTGCCAAATCGAGCAAAAAATGGGTATTCCCGTCATGAAAAAACGTGTAAATTAAATTATTTAATGCAAAAAACGTACCTACGTGCGTATTCGTACTTATTACGAGTGCGTAAGGTTGTAAATTAATTATTATACCACGCGCTGCGATGCTAGCGAGTGAGCGCGGGCCGTTACTACGCGCTGCGCGGTGCTAGCGCGAGGGCGCGGGGTGGGGACAGTGGCGGGGCGCGCGGAAAGGTGAATGTCGCCGAGCGAGCAGCAGCCGCGATCATACGCGCGAGCGACCCAATGCTGTTCGGATACAAATACAAAATACAAAAAGAAATGAGATACAAATACAAAAAAAAAATACAAATACAAAAAGAAATGAGATACCATCAAAAACAATGCTTGTCAAAAAAACCAAGTCTCGCAACTCAGTTGTTCTGCGGTAAAAAGTTGTGAGATCCGTGTAATACCAAGTCGGTTATTAATTTATTCAGTCTCTACTTAAGCGACTTTCTGTCTTAATACGTCCAGTCTCTAAGACCACGATCGTGGTCCATAACAATTGAAAATCAATTGTGTCTGGAATCTTCGTACTCGAAGCATTAAGTCGTTACGTAATAATTAACAGCATCTTATAGTGACGCATATCAATATTAAAATTCTTTAATGTTTTATATAAATATATTGAGACTTGGCCATCGCCTGAAAACACGTGTAAATTCAATCGCCTGAAAACACATGTAAATTCAATTATTTAGTGCGATGGCCAAGTCTCGATATATTTATATAAAACATTAAAGAATTTTAATATTGATATGCGTCACTATAAGATGCTGTTAATTATTACGTAACAACTTAATGCTTCGAGTACGGAGATTCCAGACACAATTGATTTTCAATTGTTATGGACCACGATCGCGGTCTTAGAGACTGGACGTATTAAGACAGAAAGTCGCTTAAGTAGAGACTGAATAAATTAATAACCGACTTGGTATTACACGGATCTCACAACTTTTTACCGCAGAACAACTGAGTTGCGAGACTTGGTTTTTTTGACAAGCATTGTTTTTGATGGTATTGACTTTAGACCGCATCAGAGCAAATAAAGATTTAGAAAATGGAATCTACCCTCAATAACGTTTAGTGTACACACGGGAGAGAGATCACAGATTAAGAAATCGCATACAAAAAGGTTCGCTTGTCCTTACTGATTGATATTGGGTCCATACCTATGAAATTGCTCTTTTTTTCAGACAAGTATATTCTTTTTTTTTCATTAAGTAGCTGTTTCTTAAATTGCTTTTGATTTTAATACTGACTTTATTATACAGGTTGAAAAAGAACCTCCTAGCTTTATTGAAAATCCTGAACCAGTATCACTTACAGAACACTTTCTTTTCTTAGTTTATTTTTTTTTTATCGGTGGGATTTTTTTTCCTAAACGGAGACACTACTCGGGTGCACCCCCCGAGCGCTTCCCGTACCCCTCGCGTGCCTGGTGTAATAGTATTGTCTACCTTTAGGCAAAAAATGAACTATTCCCATTAAAAAATATTAAATAAAAATTTTTTTTTTCATAAATGTGTTCTTTGAGTGATACTGATTCAGGATTTTGAATATAGCTAGGAGGTTTTTTTTTCACCCAGTATAATCGAGATTTTGAAAACAGTTTATGCATCGTTTCATTTTGCATACTGGAGACAGCTTAAATGTGCGAGCAAAATTAAATGTAAAACTGACAACTGTATTTAAAAAAACACACCACACTCAGCGAATGAAGACATTTGATTTGATACATTTTTGCATTGGGTTTTTAACTGATAACCAGGCTCAAATACAGCTCATTTGACCGGATATCCGTATCAATGCTAATTTTCGCTCTAATTTATTTACAATTGGCACTTTCAATAAACTAAATCTGTCAATTAAAGCTGAATGTTGTCCCAACCTTCCCACAAAATTTTGTTAATTTCTTTTTGTTTGCAAAAAGATTACTTTTGCTATGTTGGTACTGTGGCGCAGCTCTGAGGGAGCTGGTGACCGGGTCGAGGTGGAAACTACCAGGAAAAGTCTGATAATCTCTTTTTTTAAATCTTGTTTAACAAAAGAAAACATGAAAAAAAGAAAAAAAAAATGAAAATTAAAATTTATTTATTTCTAGAAGTAATTTTTACATTTTCACTTGAGGCCAGCCCAGTAAGCATTAATTTGCTTGTGTTGGGTGTGCCTCGCACAATCCCAGTTTAAATAACAAAATTTCTTAAACAAAACAAAAATATATCTAAATTTACTTAAATCAAAGTGTGTGCAGATGTGTATGTGTGTAAGTGCATGTGTGTGGGTGTGTGTGTATGTGCGCCGGTGTATATGTATGTGTGCGTGCGTTAGCCCTACGATGTGATATCTTGGGAGCGGAAGTTGTGCCAACGACAACTTCCACTAAACATGATGTTTATTACTCAGAATGCTAACTTGCATGGCCGAAGCCACGTAAGGGACTACGTCAAACATGCACAAAAGGCGCCAAATGACCCGAATCATTTGAAGTTGGAACTATTGGCTAAAGGTTTACAAGAAGATGGTAAACGTAGGGGTAATAGAACCTCTACAGTACCTAGTAATATCATGTATTCTTTGAAATTGTATTGTACCGTGTTGTGATCGGTTGAGAATCACACCACCCCATCTCTTTCCGTGGGTGTCGTAAGAGGCGACAAAGGAAACACATTGAGACCTGCCAAACAGCTTGATGTGTTCCGTCGGTGCGTGGGAGTACCAGTGCCTTTATAGGAATTTTCTGGGTTAACTCGCTCCATCGTCGACGTCATCTTTGACCTTATGGTCAAGATTGAGGTCAAGAGTTAACCCATCTTATAATAAAAAAAATTTATAAAAAATCTCTGAAAAAGATCCCGTTATGAGGATGTTATGCATGAGTATAATTAAAAAGAAAATTAACATTTATTTTCTTTGAAAATCTTAAAATGCTACGGCTGACATGTATAACATTAAACGAAAGCTGATACCTACTGAAACATGAAAATATTTTTTTATGTTAATGAAGATGAAAATGAATAAAAATATTGTTAGGACCGTTTCTTTTGCGCTGTCTCTCAGTAAATATATGAAAACAAAAAGTAAAATTCATATTAGGTTGGATCCTCACCAATGAAATTGCTGTTTTCCATATTTGGAAAACTGATTTTTCATAGAAAAGCTTTTAACTGTTTTTCGAGGATTTAAATTCTTATTTTTCTTATCGTGTAGGAATAGTTAAGTGTGTGGCGAACTTGTGGAAAACTGATTTTTCATATAGAAAAGCTTTTAACTATTTTTCGGGGATTTAAATTCTTCTTCTTCTTATCGTGTAGGAATAGTCAAGTGTGTGGTGAACTTACCTAGCCTGGTCTCAGAGTTTTTTAAACCGCACAATGGCCTCTGACTTAGTTTTAACGACTGTAGTCAATCGACAATTGTAGTGCCCTCCGAAGCACGGAAACGCTCGTGATAAATTGCGACTTTGGTCACCCATCACTGCCTCTGTGTACGTTGCTTAACCTCACCGATCGGTTGAGATCAGCGCAACCTAACAAAACGTAGTAGGAAGATGAACCAGCTTGAAATTGAAACTGCACGTAGGCACTGTCATTAATTTGGGTATGTAAAAAATAGCCTTTCTAATCCATCCATACTTAATACATATTATAAAGCGAAAGTAACTCTGTCTGTCTCTCCGTCTTTCACGCCTAAACTACTGAACCGATTTTGATGAAATTTGGTACAGAGATATATTAGAGCCTGGGAAAGGACATAAGCTACATTTTATCCCACAGTTGGGCACGATATAACCTGGAAAGCTAGTTTCCTATAAAAAACCTTTTATTTCCTTATGTCAAAATTCTTCCACGCTGGACTGGGATTGAAATAAAAACTTAGAATTTGCCAGCTATCAACAGATTCTTTCCAGGTATACAGTAGAAGTCTGTAGTAGGATGCGAGGGTTTTGCTGTATAATGGGCGAAAGGCTGACCACCTCTCACCATAATGCAACTTGTTCCATCTGATAACCCTCACAATTTGTGTCAAACGTGGCGTCTAGTCGTTCTAGAACCACTGATGCTCTGCCTACCCCGTTAGGGATTATGGGCGTGAGCGTATGTATCTATGTAGAATTATTACATTCACTTTTTAATAAACTTTTTTTTCTTACATAAATATTACTTTTGCAGCTCTACCAACCCCATATTACTGCTAAAACTCACCATAGCCATTTAAAATTTGAACCCAACACAAAATAAACTACAAAATATTTGGCGCAAACAAATGAATCGAGTGGTCAGAAACATCATCGATCGTCATTTGTTACAATACATTAACCGCGTTAAAAAATACATTAGCAAAACAAGTAAAAAACAAAAATACATAATTGCAAACTGTACTTCGGCTCAGATACGATTTGCTTGGTGGACACAGATGAGTTAGAGTTATAGACACCAAAAAAAAAATACTCAGCTTTAGTTTTAATTTTATAAAACAGCTCAGTTTAATCAGCTTTAGTTTAATTTATTTAATTCAGACATCGTTTACACATTTGTTAGTAAGTAATCACCTAGATACAGAAACGTCTTTTAAAGTAAATGTTACATAAATAAACTTTTTAAGAGAAGAAAATAAAACCGACTTCCAAAAACCGAAAAATGAAGACAAAATCATTTAATGTCCTACGTAGTACCTACTGATCGATTTGAAGTCGGTGCGAAGGCGGCATGTCAAGCTTATTTTGCTTGGCACCGACTTCAAACAGATCAGTAAGTACTATTTTGTCTATTTTGTCTTTATTTTTTGGTTTTATAAGTCGATTTCATTTTTTTATTGAAAAGTTTATTTATTTTTCCTTTTTTAGTGTAAATAATACAAAGAACATGAGAAGCATTTTAAGTGACTGTTTAATTCAAGGGTTTTCCTCGATTTCCATGGTGATAAATTCGTAGCGGAATATGGTAAATAGAGAGGAATGTTTTTTTTGACGTCGGTGCCGAGCCATGCTACATTGCTACATTATCTCTGAGTAACATGGGTCACATAATTTTCCTGAATTCCCACGGGAACGAAGTCCCGTGTGGAAAGCTAGTAATGTTTAAATTCAGGCAGCGATGCAGGACCACCCACCTCTGGAATACATCAAAAGTTAGATAAAGTTGGACAATTTTATAATCGGGCATTTTATATTGTATTGGTAATTTTTCTTGTTGCAGAGGTTTTGATAGGTCAGAGTCTGTAAAGATACCTTTTTTGTGCTTATTATGACTCACTTATTTTTTCAAACGGATAGCGCCCGCGCACTGTTCGGTAAAAAATAAACCTGAATCAGGGTTGGCAGTGAAAAAGTAAATTTATGTTCTGTGATTTCGCTAAAACTAAAAGGCCGAAATATTACGCCATTTGTATTCAAGCATCTGGTGTGATTAGCTTAAGTTTTTTATCAATTAATTATTATTTCACTTAGACCAAATTGGTGATGTACTGAGAAAAGGCCATGTTAGGAGTACCCGAATCCGAAGATCATGTATGAAGCAAATTATGAATGTAGAGGAAGCGAAAGAGATTTGTTTGGATCGTAGCAAGTGGCAATCAGTGGTCTCTGACTACCCCAATGGGATAAAGGCGTGAGCTTATGTCTGTATGTGTATTATTATTTCAAAATTAAAACGGTAGCAACTCTAGAAATCACCACGGTTTTACATCTTTCAAAATGAAAGTTTCATATAAATAGCATGACATACTTGACATCTTTAAAGTAGAGCTGCGCATTAATTTATTTTTTTATTAATTTTGCATTTTATTTTTTTGGGTTTTTGAAACATGTTATATAAACTATTTTGATAAAGTGACGGACAACAACGTCGACGAGGCGGACCCACATCCGATAACAACTGGACGAAGCTCGCCCAGGACCCAGAAAGGTGGAAAAATGCAGGGAAGGCCTTTTCCAGGCAAATTTTTCGATCTAACTGTAGGGTAGCTATATAAATGAGCCACGGCTCAATCTGTATGAGGGTAGTGCGAGCCATGGCCACTGTATAAACACGGCCGGAGTTGCCAATTAACATTCATTCATTCAACCACACTAGTAAGCGTTTCTTTGATTCTGCCCGGCACCACCGCAATTCCCTGGTGGTGGCTGCGACCACATATGACCCCATTCTTAACCAACCCCGCAAACGCCGTCCGAGGAACGTCCTCAACGACCCCGACGATCCCATCACCATTGCGATACAGGCCGACCAACAACGCGCAGAGTCTCGTATACACCACACAGACCGTGGTTCCGACCTTCGTCGCGTATACCCCATCACCTCCGCCCCGATTCGCGGTACCGGTTCGTACCCGGCCGCTTCTCTCCACAAACGTATGTCCGACTCCCCTCTCCCAGTAACGCCCTAAGTCGAGGTTCGTGCCAGGGGGCGCCCTTAGGCCTGTTACTTAATTTTTTTGGCTGAGAGCCATCTGCGCTCGCCACTTGTTCGGTGAAGCTTAAAAGGCCATCAGCGGCCAACAGTGTAGTCATTTAGAAAAAAAAAACACTTGTAAGTTTCACTGCCACGCTCCTACTCGACCCTACTACCGTCCAACGCTGGGACTGTTGCTTCGACGAAGTCAACACCAATACACCGCACCAGCTCCCACATCAGTGACCCTGACGTAACTTATTACAACGAAAGGGGTTTGAACATTTTGGCATAGTGGTAAAATAAAGTTTTGGAATTTTCTAAAAAAAAACGCGACGCATCATGAAACCATCAGTGTATATCGATAGAGGATTTACAGGTTTCGAGGATGCGGGATCTTTAACATGGTCTCGAAACCTGTACGATTTAGGACTTTATGTCCTAAACAATTTTTGTTCTTCTTATACAAACTGTAAATCTGCAGGGTTGCCATATTCTCAGGAGCAAATATACAGCTGATTAGAATTGAAATCAATAATAATATAAAAAACCTAAAATTTTGACAATATAATTTATTTTAATTTTTTTATCGACAACTCGCGTGCACATCATTAATTCACCGAAACCTTATGCACATCACTAAAATAACATGGCACAGATGCGATAATGTTGGGGTATTCCCAGTGCACTACATTTTTTATTTCAGCCTAGGTAGGTTATTTTCTAGAGCTCAAAACAAAGTATTGTTTTTTTTCGTTTATAGTTAAATGTTCCGTTTTCGGTATTATCGAATTAAGTTGGTACCATACCATACTATTCCATCATTGAATATGGCAATCTTGCAGATTTACACCCTGTATATCCTCTATCGATATACATTGGTTTCATGATGCGTCGCTTTTTTTAAACAGTCTCGTAAAATTATGGTCACCACTGTGCCAGGCTCCCTTATAAAGAGGTTCAAACCCTCTTATTCATATATTCTGAGCAAAAATCTTTCAGAAATTAATTCACAGCCCTACTCAAATTTTTCACGTTAGTTGCCCACAGTTTCATTTTGTCAGGTCTCATAGGACATGACAGTTTGACGCTCCACCTCCCACTGTGTTGCCAGCATCGAAAATGTTACCCCTTTGTGTTACCAGCGTTTACAATTTTTACCGGAACGCTCTGTAAAATTAAACCTCGTCACATGGGACCAATTTTAGTAAAACTCCGGTGTTTGGGTGTGTTTCATTGTGTAATGTTTGCTTTAGTAGACGTTTTTAACCCTCGACAAAAAAGAGGGGTCTTATTTTATTTTTTAGCGCTACACACTCAAAGACCCACGCTAAGGTTTTGCCTTGTATCGATGGTCTCTTGGAACACCAATAAAGATAGACACGAACAGCCATGATCCGAGAACAAACATCTGCTTTTCACATAAATATTTTCCACAACGGGGAATCGAACCCAGGACCCGCCGATCAAGAGGCAGCAGCGTCACTACCACTCGAACAAACCGGCCGTCAAGTTTGACATGTGTATTTGTGTGTCTGTCTGCGGCAGCTCCTAGACCAATAGACCTATTTCGATGTGTTTTTTTTTGTTTGAAAGCTGATGTAATCAAAAAATTGATTCAGCCGTTTAAGAGTTATAAGTTATATAAGCGACTAGCATTTCGCCCGGGACTTCGTTCTCGTGGAAATTCGGGAAAATTATGTAGCCTATGTCCTTCGGGGATAATGTATATTTCTAATGGTGAAAGAATTTTTCCAATAGTTTCAGAGCCTATTCAATGCAAATAAACAAACAATCAAATCTTTCCTCTTTATAATATTAGTATTATAGATGAAAGCCCGGGGTGATACAACATTTTGAAAGAGTTATAATGCCAATTACAGCGTTTCTATTTTTATTATTATGTTTCAGTAAATTTCGAATAAGTAAATTGAATTTCAAAAGACAAGAACAAGACAGAAGACAGACACTGTTTGCCGAGAGACATTAGGAAAATCTTCTTCTTATCGTGTAGGTATAGTCAAGTGTGCGGCCAACTTGACTAACCCTGGCGTCAGAGTTTTTTAAACCGCACAATAGCCTCTGACTTGGTTTTAACGACTGTAGTCAATCGATAACAGCCGGGACCGAGGGCTCAACGTGCCCTCCGAAGCACGGAAACGCTCGTGATAAATTGCCACTTTGGTCACCCATCAGGATCCCTGCCCCTGTGTACGTTGCTTAACCTCACTGATCGGTTGAGATCAGCGAGCGTCACCACTGGGCTACGAGCGATACAATACTAAGAAAATAGAATCAGCGTTTTTTTAGTAAGAAAGGTTTTCAGTCACCAAGAGACCTAAAACACAAGGAAAACGGTCCTTTGAGTGTGTGGCGTTTATTACAGTCATGAAGGAGAGCTTTTGGCCGGAGGGCGTGGTGTTCCGCCGTTTTCGAGGGAGATTCCCGATTATAGACACCCCCGGAAAAACACCCGGGAAATAGTGTTAATTAAGTTTTAATTTTGTTAAATAATATTTTACATGTATGTTAGTCTGTAAGGTATTTATCTATGGGCCTAGTTGCCTGAAAATAAATGATTTTATTATTATTATTTTTATTATTACAGCCCTAGTAATTACGCGACCACAAAATGATAGAACGACGGAATCTATTTCGAATGAGACGAGGTATGAACTCACACTTTTAGAGATCATTATCGCAAATGAGAAACTCAATTTTTGTTTTTATAACTCCTGAAATTTATTGCGTATAACTATTAAACGGCTGATCCGTTTTAGATCAAATAAAGTTAAGAACCATCTCGATCACAGCAGCTTTCAAACAAAAAAAAACAAATCGAAATCGGTCCCCTTGTTTAGAAGCTACTCGTACAATGCCAAACACATATTTACAGATACACGAGTCAAACTTATAACACTCCTGTTTTTTTGTCGAGGGTTGAAAACCATACAAATGTTAACCTTGATAAGAATACCTTTTTACCGATTGTTGTAAGCGCTCATAGCCCATTGGTACTCGCTCATCTGAGCTGATCAGTGAGGTTAAGCAACATACACAGGGCTATTTCCCTGCTTCGGAGGGCACGTTAAACCGGGTCTAGACTGTTGACAGCATTTAGATTTGATTTTATACGTCACCCGTTATTTGGTGTATTAATGATTCAAATCAAATCATTTATTTGCTGAATATGAGTACAAAGATGGGCCTATTTTAAAATGTGGTTCTGTCATATTCGGCCACTGCCTGGCATGCAAATATTTATAAATAATAATGGGTCTAAATAATTAAAAATTAGTGAACAATTAAAAAATATAAGTACAGTAAAATTAAATGTCAAACCACAAAAAAAAGCATAAAAATAAAATAAAATGTCAAAACAAAATTAACAAATAACATGTCAAAAGAAAGAAATTAATGGAAAATAAAACAAGTTACCAAATAGAAAAATAATTTAAAATGTCAATCAATTAAATGTCAAAGCAATGTACTTACTTAAAATGTCAAATAATTAAAATATTAAAAGTTGTCACAAATAAAATTAAATGATTGAAGACTAGAATGGTCATCTCAACAGTTTTATCTATACGAGCTCAATATTTCAATACCTATTGATATTTTGTTGTACTAGTCTGTGGAATCCCACTGCTGGGAAGCTCTTTCTAAGCCTCTAATAATATACAGAACCTTCAATGGTTAAGATAAACACATTACGTAATATGTTATTTATAAATTGTAACCTACTATAGAAAGTATAGTATTTATAGTTAACTAGCTTTCCGCACGGGACTTTGTTCCCGTGGGAATTCGGGAAAATTATGTAGGAAAATAATGCAAAAAAACAAACAATCAAACCTTTCCTCTTTATAATATTAGTGTAGAAAAGCAAGTATCAACAAGAGAACTTAATCTATGCAGACAAGAAGAGCACGGACAAAATGTCTGTGGATGATGATAATAACAAAAAAATCTATAATATAATCAATACTCGTTTCAACGCTATGGAACACCACTTTTATTTTGTTCTTTACTGTTATTTTTTCCTCGGTTTTTTTCGCTGCGCAATTCGTCAGTTAATGATGATGACTTCATCTAAATATTGTTTGGAATCCCGATAATTTGCCCCAGAATGAATATGACCTCGCTCCGTGCCCACCTTTACGTAAAATTGGTAAAATTACGCCAAGCAGAGCTCTTATTTAGCTTGAATTTATCAAATTCCGTTCCTTCCATGCTGGACTAGAAGTGAAAGAAAAACTTAGCATGTGTCAGCTACCTACTCTTCTTCTTCTTATCGTGTAGGTATAGTCAAGTATGTAGCGAACTTGGCTAACCCTGGTGTCAGAGTTTTCAAACCGCACAATGGCCTCTGACTTGGTTTTAACGACTGTAATCAATCAACAACAGCCGGGACCGACAGCTTAACGTGCCCTCCGAAGCACGGAAATGCTCGTGATAAATTGCCACTTTTGACCTACGCTTCCCAGATAACAGTGTATGTAAGAGGGATGCGAGGGTTTTGCTGCTGTATAATAGGCAAAAGGCAGACCACCTCTAACCGTTATACAACTTGTTTTATCTGATAACCCAAACAATTTGTGTCAAACGTGGCATCAAGTAGTTCTCTAGAACCACTGATGCTCTGTCTACCCCGTTAGGGATTATAGGCGTGAGCGTATGTATGTATTTATGAAATTCCGTAGTTTTTCTTCTTACCAGCCCGTATACGTCCCCACCAAGGGGCACGGGCCTCCCTTCGAAACACGAAGGGGATTTAGGCCATAGTCCACCAAGCTGGCCCAATGCCCAATGGACCGTGCCCGTAGTTTTTACCCCCTATAAAAAAGAGTGGTGTTATAAGGCTGCAGAACCCCCCGGAAAAACACCCGGGAAATAGTGTTAGTTAGTTTTATTTTGTTTAATTATAATTCATATGTATGTTAGTCTGTAAGGTATTTATCTATGGGCCTTAGATGCCTGATAATAAATGATTTTATTATTATTATTATTATTATAAGTTTAACGTGTGTATCTATGTATCAGTGTGTCTGTCTGTGGCATTGTAGCTCCTAAACGGGTGAACCGATTTCAATGCGGGTTTTTTTTGTTTAAATCTGACGTGATTCAGTTCTTATCTATATTAGATCGGAAGCTGATCTCGATTACGTCAGCTTTCAAACAAAAAATACGCATCGAAATTGGTCTATTCATTTAGGAGTAACGATGCCACATACAGACACTCAATTACTCAGACATACAGATAGACAGACACACAGATACAAACACACAAAATTATAAAACCCCTCTGTTTTTGTTGGGTTAATAATAAACAATCCACTTCACTGAATTCTGCTAACATACAAATGCTGCATATTAATTAATCTACGCCATACCAAAATAATTCAATAATCAATATTTCATTGGACCCGCAAACAAAATTAATAGTAGCAGTACACACTGAAAATACATAATCGTTTCCATAGATATTAAAAAGATAAGAGTTTGGAAAGGCTACGATAAATCGAAATGATTTTAAATTACTGTTATATTGGGCCTTTTTATAATTCGAACGCACGGCACGGCACTTCAAAATTTGAACTACCATTGCCCCCTATGTTCTCAGCTTCTAGTAGGTAATACTATTACATAGGAGGCAATGGGAATACAATTTTGCCGTGCCGTTTAGAGCTGTGATAGTAATGAGCCAGACTGGTAATCCGAAGGTCGTGGGTTATCCTGGTGCGGGCCTGTACCACTAAATTCGTCTTTTCGGATTTATGTACGGATTTCTAATGAGGGATTTTCTTTTTATTTTTTTTTATTTTTTCCCCAGTCGCCGGATAGATGGCGCTAAACTATGTACGTTACTGCAAGGAACGGAACGTTAAATTATTTTTGATTAATTCACTTGAACGTAATTTTGAGATCATAAAACGAAACGTTATAGTCATATCACATCAATATCACGTCTACCATACGTAGTTAGGCGATTTTACGAAAACAACGAAAAAACAAAACTGAATTATAACAAAGCGCGAGAAAACTAGAATGATTGGAAAGCCAAAACAAACTCAGAATATTTGATGCAATGTTTTTCTCCAAGCCTTTTGGCTTTGGCACCTAGTAACGGAGTCAGTTCAGCGCCATCTAGAGAGCTCTGGGGAAATACTTTTTTTTTTAATACCCAAAAAGAAAACCTCCCATTATCACTTGCTCAACGGTGAAGGAAAACATCCTGATGAAACCCGCCCGTCCAAGAAAATTCACCAACCCGCCAACCCGCATTGGGCCAGCGTGGTGGACTATGGCCTAAATCCCCTTCGTGTTTCGAAAGGAGGCCCGTGCCCCTCAGTGGGGACGTATATGGGCTGATAAGAGTAAAGAGAGTTTTCGAATTATAAAAAGGCCTATTGGGACTTTAAATTAGTTAAGTTATGTTAGGACACTTGGCTAGGAGGGACGACGGACGGTGTACCAAAGCAGTCACAGAATGGTGGCCAAGGGGAACGACAAGGCCAGTGGGCAGACCAACAGCCCGATGGTCAGACGATGTCGTCAAATTGACGGGACCTCTATGGATGGGGTTAGCACAGGACCGTGACGATTGGCGCTACAGAGAAGAGCCCTATACAGTGGGTTGATGTGGGCTGAGTATGATGATGATGACTTTTGAATATGAAATAGTGCACTAACTCAAAAACTTTCACCAAGGAACTTAGCCCCCCAATCGTGGTAAGTTTGAAACGTGTTTACCAAAGGTAAGCCTCTCACGTTTCCTTTGTAGTAAGCCCAATAGAAACGTTGTTGAATACAATAGAAAAGAGAGCGATTTAGCTTTGGTAAACACAGAAATATGAAAAAAGCGTTTCTACAAAACTTCCAGCTATCAACTAATATGAGAAATGGTTTTTTAAATTCCTTAAGGTCTAATTTAAATAGAGAAATGGTTCATATGGTTTAATTATTTTTTTTGGGTTTTTTTGAAACACCTTGTATTGTTTTCTAGGTGGCTGATCAAAAAAACTGTCACGCTGAATGCACGCAACCATATATATTCATGAACGGCACGTCTAGGGTAATCGATCTGCATCAGTTTCATCTTGCCACCTGATCTATACGAGAAGTTAAAAAAAAAACTTCTTCCAGGATATGCGATGGCAAACTACTAAAATTCAGTGCTCTTAAGTAGTATCTATCACTACATTACATTTCTGAGCTGCCACCTCGTGAGGTAGGGTTTTGTGCAACGGGAGCTCGGTCTATCTCGGTGTTTTGGTTTTTCTCTGTTTTTTTGAGAATCCTAATTAACCCATATCATGGAAATTCTTTGTGTGAGCCCTTAGAGTATGTGGGGTTTTACAGAAAAAAACAGAAAAAAAAATAGGTAAAAAAACTTTTTAAGTTAAACGGTTTTATGTTAAACATACATTGCAATGTTTAAGATAAATGTACTGAAAACCAAAAAATAATAAAATAGATACAGTCGTGGGAATTATGAACATATGCATAGACTAGACTAAAATAAAACCGTGGGGCACATTAAGTCGATAATTTGTAGACAATTGACGTGCCCCACGGTTTTATTTTAGTCTAGCCTATGCATATGTTTATAATTCCCACGACTGTATCTATTTATTATTTTTTGGTTTTTAGTACATTTATCTTAAACATTGCAATGTATGTTTAACATAAAACCGTTTAACTTAAAAAGTTTTTTTTCCTATTTTTATTTTCTAGTTTTTAGTTTTTATTAAAAACATACATTTGGTAGCGGCGGCCATCTTGTATTTAAATTTTTTATAGTATATTGTATTCTGCTTGTTGAGCCCTTTCATTTGATACCCATATTGATGGGATTGATAAAACCTACGTTATCCGCCATTTTGTAGCGGCCGCCATCTTGGATTTCAATTTTTTATAGTATATTGTATTCTGCTTGTTGAGCCCTTTCATTTGATACCCATATTGATGGGATTAATAAAACATAAATTATCCGCCATTTTGTAGCGGCGGCCATCTTGAATTTATAATGATAATGAATAAACATTATTGTATTGTCACCAAAATCCAAAGTGTATACAAAATTCCAGATTAATCGGTTGACAGGAAGAGGGTGAAATTTGAATTACTAAATTTGACCCAAGAATAAATAAAACAAACGGGGTGAGCTAAATAAAACCGTTTAATAAAAAAACAAAAAACAGAAAACCACCGATTCTATAAATATCTAAAAACCAATTATCTTATGAGCTTTGAAGTGGTTTACAGAAAATGAAACCCAGCTAATTATTTTCTTGTCCTCTCTACCTCAAAACATTTCTATGGACTTTTCGATATACTCAATAATTTGCTGCCAACAAAACCATCAAAGGTAAAGTAATATGAAAGAGGGAATATTTTATTATTGCTGTATTTCAATTTTCTGTATTTAGCCTACGTACTGCGGTCAACAGCAACTACATTGTTATACAGCTATTGCCATCTGGCGTTGAATAGCCGAACTAACAATGCTCGTTACGATTCTTCTCATGGGAAAATGGTTCACGTTTGAGTTTCAACTCACATATTAGTTCCGCTATGATTGTGTAGATGGCGTGTAAAGGCTGCCAAATGTTTTGATTTGCCCCGCAATATTTTTAGCGAAACTTTAGAGGATGATTGTCATCATGAAATTAAACTTTTGAAATTAAAATGAGTTGATAGCACAATTCGTAATTATCGTGTCATCTATGTTAGCCTAAGCACAGATTAGGTAATAAATAGTTACTAGCCTAAGACTGAAAATTCGATGCGTCGTCGTATTTTAGGTCAGTACATTGTTTTTTATTATTATTATAAGATGGGTTAACTCTTAACCTCAATCTTGACCATAAGGTCAATGATGAGGTCGACGATGGAGCGAATTAACGCAGAAAATGCCTATAAAGGCACTGGTACTCCTACGCACCGACGGAACACAGCAAGCTGTTTGGCGTCGGACTTCGGTAGGAGGGTGGTCGCGAACCAGACGGCCCTTTACAGAGCCTACCACACCGCATGAGACCATAGGACGACACCTCAGATCCCGAAAAAAATGAAGTGTCGTTGCCTGCGATGGATTACTAGGAGGCAGGTCTCATTTGTGTTTCCTTAGTCGCCTCTTACGACACCCACGGAAAGAGATGGGGTGGTGTTATTCTCAACCGATCACCACATCTCTATCTTATGCTATACTTACATATGAAAGTGACAATTGTCGGTCGTCTGTCGATCGTAGACACACAGAGTGCATTAGGTAAATACGCTCACGCCTGTAATCGTATACGGGATAGGCAGAGCCCTAGTTGTTCAGAACCTCTTGATACCACACCACGTTTGATATAATTTCTTACGTTTTTTTTGACATAACCCTCAGTTTGACATAACGTCACAGAAATGTGACGTATTTGAGTTCTCACCTCTATTGTAATGTAATAAGGTCCGTATTACAGACAGCGACTCATATTCTGATCAATACTTGAGTAGCAATCGTTTTTGTCATTTTGATAGTGAGTGAAATAAACAATCAATACTTAAGTATAGGTCAAGACTTGAGCCTCCTTCTGTTATCATGTTAATATTGAAACTATCAGCTCAATCATTAGCATTATAATTTGCTGTTACTATTTGAAAATAAAAATAAAGTAAAAAAATTCACCCAAGAATTCAATCTGCAGTTCATATTTCATATTTTTCTTAAAAATGCTGACTGCATAGTTGCAGGAAGCTAATAACACGGGCCCCGATTCTGTAACTTCTGTTGTGTGTAGATGAAATGGTCGCCATTTTATCCGTTCAATTGGCGAAATTGAGAACTATCCAAATGTCATACATCTAAAAACGAGGCTGCTTTGACTAGTGGCGCCAACGCCAACTGAATTTTCAGTTGCTAGGTATTAGTTTGCAACTTTACGTTCGGTTGGCGGTCAGCAAGTACCTATATGAAAATTAAATAGCTCTCAATTTTGCCACCTGAACAGACAAAATGGCCTCCATCCCATCGACTCACAACTGAAGTTACAGAATCGGACCCGACTGTTGCAGCTTTGTTTACTGAAATAACGGTGTCATATTGAGTCCAGTTTCTCAAGGGTCGCATTACATCATCGATAGGCCAGTTCCCGTGACGTCAGCATTGTGACACAGGAGAACAGTGGACTGTGTTTTTATTGTTACCTAGTTTATTTCCGTTGTGGCTCATGTAAAAATAAACATTTTAGGGATGCGAAATCAGAGACTACTTTCCCAAGAACCATAGAAAGAAAAAATCGAATAAAACTTGTTCTCTTTGTTACCAGTGCCTTTATAGGCATTTTCTGGGTTTACTCGCTCCATCATCGACCTCATCTTTGACCTTATGGTCAAGATTGAGGTCAAGAGTTAACCCATCTTATAATTTAAAAAAAATCTTCAACAAGTACTTTGTGTTCTGAATGAAGCATATGTGATGAGCTGATTTCAGCCTTGTTATGAGAAGACAAATAAACAACACGGTTTTCATACAAAATCTGATACATACGAAATACACAATGCTAGTACACTGCGCATGCACAGCTAGAGATTGAAAATCCGAATCTCTCTTGCAAATCAGTCTATGAAACTGAACAAACTTATGTAGCTATGATTTTCTCTGTTATATGTGTTGTGATTAATTTGTTTTCTTTCTTCTAACTCCTTGGCATGAAGTTATCAGCTAACCTTATCTTCGGCACCTCCATCGCATTCAAAGCTTAAGCTGCGGCCAAAAAGCTGGGCATCCTTAGTAGGGTTAAGCGATACTTCACGCTCACGCCCGATCAACTCCTTTCCCTTTATAAGGCACAGGTCCGATCGTGCATGGAGTATTGCAGCCACCTCTGGGATGGTTCGGCCAAATATCAGCTAGCCGCTCTGGAATCGGTGGACCGCAGAGCCAGGAAGCTTATTGGTGACAAAAAGCTAGTAAAAAATAAACTAAAAAGCCTAGCTCATAGACGCAAAATAGCTTGCCTATGTGTTTTTAACATATAACCCGAGTCTCTTTAAAGTTCGAGTGAATAGGCATCTTCTGGGTGAGCTTGCTACATTCTCGACCACATCTTCGCCCCTAGGCTAGATTGTGGTCAAGAGCAAACCCATTAGTTATAAAAAAAAACTTTGCCCAAGGAACATAGGTATGAAGAAAACAATTTTCGCCTCTCCATACAATTTGTGCAACCAGATCATTCGTCTTTGTATGGGAAGTTGATTTTTTAAAATAATTTCATATAGGTTCCTGGGGATAAGTTGTCACTCCCTAAAGTTACGCTAACTAATTTTAAGTCACCCCATAGATGCGTGACATATTTTTGTCAAAAATATGTCGTTCCCTCTTGTTCTATCGCACAGAGTCAGTGCGAAACAGGCAGAACGATATTGACATTACAAAATTATGTCACGCCGCTCTCTCAAACCATGAAAAGGGAGCTCTTGTACAAAAAGTCAAACAGTCTACTGGTCGATTTTTTTCTATTTTATCTAATCTAAAGTCGAGCACGTTCCACTCCCAGTGTGTCCCGGCTTTATCTCAACAAACAACTACTGCGGCTACTTCAAAGCGGTTGGTTAGTTTAAATAAAAACTTCTATTTGAACCTTGGGCGGGTATTCCGCTAATCAGTGGCTTTTCAATGGCGTTTAAGTGGCGGTGGAATGATCGAAATTTCATACATTTGGTAACAGCTGCCTATTGATTAGCAGCGCCACCGCCAGCTGAGTTGCCTACTTGGCTTATCCTTTGTCGAAGGAAGCCATACACAGGGCTTTAGGTTTATCTCTTTCAACCTCTCGGGTGCTAAATCAGTTTATAAAACTGAACCACTTTCCCCAAGGAACATAGGTCAAAAAACGAAAAAAAAATTTGATCTCCCATACAAAATGCGCTTTAAGCTGATGAAGTTTGTATGGGAACTGGATTTTTTTTCGTATTTTGACCTATTATTGGGAAGAAGTTGTTCAGTTTCATGGATTGATTAACCATTCGAGAGGTTGAAAGAGATTTACCTAAAGCTCTGCAGATGTATAGAACTGGAACTGGAACTGGATTTTTTTTCGTATTTTGACCTATTATTGGGAAGAAGTTGTTCAGTTTCATGGATTGATTAACCACTCGAGAGGTTGAAAGAGATTTACCTAAAGCTCTGCAGATGTATAGACTTGTATCTCTTTCCGTGGGTGTCGTAAGAGGCGACTAAGGAAACACAAATGAGACATGCCTCCTAGTAATCCATCTTAGGTAACGACACCTCAGTTTGTTTTGAATCTGAGGTGGCGTCCTATGGTCTCATACGGTGTGGTAGGTCTCATACGGTGTGTCTGGCCGTCTGGTTCGCCACCCTCCTGCCGAAATCCGACGCCAAACAGCTTGCTGTGCTCCGTCGGTGCGTAGGAGTACCAGTGCATTATTTGGCATTTTCTGGGTCAACTCGCTCCATAGTCGACCTCATCTATGACCTTGGTCAAGATTGGGGTCAAGAGTTAGCCCATCTCATTATAAAAAAATAAAAAACTTGGTATAAGCAGGAGGTGAAAGACTGTGCTTATTTAATTAAATTATCCAATGGAGTGGCATTGTCATTGAAATGACAACTGCTTAAATAAATATTTTAAAAAAAGTTGCCTACTACCTTTCTAACAGCCTTTCATAAGGTGTGAATAACTACATACGCTTAGATACACATACATACATAGACACACACACACTCACATACACATAACACACACACACTGTCCTTAATTTTACATTACTCATCCAATCTATTTTGTTTTGTTAATCATATATCTATGCTACCCGTTAATCTAAATCTACAGTTTATAATATGTTTAACTTCTTAATTGGCTGTATACATTTTTAATATAAGGGCTATGTAATGTAACATGTATAAGCTGTGAAGTTTGCAATAAAGTAAATAAATAAATAAATAATGAGTTGTCGGGTAGTTTGCAGTGAGGGATTTTCTGACATCTCAGGATTTTATTCCACAAAAGTGCCAACAGATGGCGGTATAAAATGAATGTAGACAACTTTACAAAAATCTTATACGGTAATGAATAATATAAATAAGGATTTAGTTTATCAAATAAATCACGACCTGTTTATTTTATTACACTCGATGACTAATGTATTAAATTTCGATAATTCTCAATTTCATCACCTGAACGTACAAAATAGTCATTCCCGTCATTCCAATGCTATTGAAAGGCCGTTGATTAGCAGAATAGCTGCCCTGTTGGAAATGATTCTCGTATTTCCTTCGTTATGCTTCAATGAAACTAATTATTGATTTGAATTGGGTGTAGGATGATATGGGATATTGGTGTTTGGAAATGTGACTTTCAATCTATTGTAAATAAAGAAGATGAACAACGAAATCTCAGGAGCTAAAGGCGCTTGAAGCCTCGAAAGCTTTTGAAAAACTACAGCATTGATTCCCAAAGTGGTTCAGGTGAACCCCCAGGGGTCCACGAGAGACGCGACGGGGGTCTACGTTGGCGTGACAAAAAATGGGGGTTCACAATTCGTAAGCTGGGGTCCACGTTTATCTGATTTCGATAGTGAAGAACTTAATGTTGGTCTGATTAAACTAAGAATTAATTAGTTCCTTGTGCTGCGAGTAGATGTCAAAAAATTAAAATTGGATGGAATCACCTTTTTGATTGCCCAACTTTACTTTTTTGAGATCCACTCACAGCACAATCACTTCTCACTTTTTTTTCCGAAAACTGTTAATTCGTAGTTGGAGTTCAGCCGCAAGCCGCAACGCAAATTTCCATAGTTATATCTAATCTTCACATTTTTTTTAGAGTTTTGGAAAAAATTTACAAATGTAGCTACAGGGGGTCCACCGGAACCAGCAAAATTTTAAAAGAGGTCTATGAGAAAAAAAAGTTTGGGAACCGCTGAACTACAGCAACGAAACTGGCAAGAATTTTTGTATAAGATTTAAATATTTTATTTTTCTATACTCGTCCCAGGTATACAGTAAAAGTCTGTAAGTGTAAGTAATTTGTGTCAAACGTGGCAAGTGGTTCTAGATCCACTGATGCTCTGCCTACCCTTAGAGATTATAGACGTGAGCGTATGTATGTATGTGTATATTATTTTATTTTTAAATTTTATCTATATCTATACATATTATAAAGAGGAAAGATTTGATTGTTTGTTTGTTTGCATTGAATAGGCTCCGAAACTACTGGACCGATTTGAAAAATTCATTCACCGTTAGAATCCTACTTTATCCGGGATGGACATAGGGTACATGATTTTCCCAAATTCCCACGGGAATGAAGTCCCGAGCGGAATGCTAGTTTTAAATAATTGGGAAACATACAGCATTTGATATATTGATCGGTCATAGAATAACTTAATTATCAGTTATCACAGAAGCCAACAAAGTTTCCACTAACATCTATTACATTGCTGTTTTGAGTAAGTATTAGTTTACGCAAGAGAACTCATATTGGATGACTTTAAAATACTTAGCACAAATAAAGGATGTGAAATAGCCCACGAAACCAAAAAACTTACTTATCATTTGACGGGTCCGTTGCAGAATGGAATCCTTCAATATTATGCCTTTTAGCTCGTTTTTCGGCTAAATTGATAAACCAGGCAGTGTCCTCCATTGTTTTCCTCCATTTAGGTCAATATGAAATATGTTTTTCGCCTTTCCATACAACTTGTGTGATCAGCTGATTTGTTTATGTGCGGGCAGTTTGAACTGTTGTCATTGGCGTATCTAGGGTTATTTTCAAGGGGGGGCCTGGCGAAAATTAAATGTACTCTAGCTTAATACTCTGTGTATTCAAAAGTAACTAATACTGTATTAATAGTATGTAATAATAAGTAAGTTAAGTATGTAGATTTCTTAGCTGTAGATAACTATAAATATATTTTTTTATGATTTTTGTGTGAAGTTATCAGTATTATGGCATTGGTAGCCCAATATTCTGAGGTGGGCTCTAGACCATACTGGGGTGGGCACGGCCCACCCGGCCCTCCCCCTATATACGCCTATGACTGTTGTCCATCAATTTCACAGGTTCCTCGGGGAAAGCTGTCCAGTTTCGTGAAGAGAATCAGCCCCTAAAGTGTTGCCAACTAATTTAAAATAAACCACACTACATTTTATTAAAGAATTACTTTAGTGGGCGCATGTCACGTCCGTTATTTTAAGTCCTATCTACTAATATTATAAAGTTTGTGAGGTGAGGTTGAATTGACGATCGGCACCCCTTCATTTAAAAAAAAACTCGACCAAATGTGATTCAGTTGTGAAGATAAAACATCAGAATCACAGCTAGGCTTCCCTAATCCCACAGGAAAAAATCCCGAGTGGAAAGCTAGTCATCCATTTGTAAAGATTTTGAAATATTTTTTTGGAAATATTTTGTAAAAGTGTGTTTGTACAATCAAATCAAATCATTTATTCAAAATTATTGTTTACAAATAAAACTTAAGGCTAAGCATTATTAATTTAGAACGAAAATAACATAGGTGCCTGAACTAGGTTAACATAATACCTGTATCTCAGGCAAAAAGGGATCTAATTTTTTATATAAACAAACACTTACAAATAATTAAATATCTTAATGTTAAATTAATTCCTTACACCTAGTTAAAACACATAAACAATAAAGTGTTTATGTTACAAATTCAAAGTAAAAATTGTTTTATTTCATACAACATTCAGGATATTACTGAAAAAGTCAAAATTTGAGCCTACAAAAAACTTAAGATTAGCCGACCAAACTTAACACAACCTAAGTTTAGCCGACTAATCTTAAGTTTAGTTCACATCTCAGGCGTCAAATTTACATACATAAGCCTCCTACGTTAAGATCTGCAAACCCCGACGGGGAGTATAGCGTGATCATTATCACTATCAGCCTCTTACTCCCTAGATACATGATAAACCACAATCTCGTCCTTCATTAGGGCCGGCGCACGCGCAGTACCATCTGTTATCACTGACTTGTTATCAGATTACGGTAAATGATCCGAATTCTTATGTTATTGCATAATCATAACGCGAATGTGATGCCCACGTTTGGACTGCGAGATCACGGTGTGACCATTTTTAAATTTGGTTTTTATGCGGCTTGAATTTCGAATAGGGATGTTGACTATTTTTTTATTGTTTATCTTAAAAAGGAACTGAATCCAAAACCGAAATAATTTTTGAAAACTATTGAGAAATAAAAAGTTACAATCTATTAAATTTCAATAGAGGGGAAACTGACAAACAACGAAAAAGAGATGCACTTACTGGCATGTGACGTCACTGCCATTTGTTTGTGTAGGTAAAAATGAGATAGCTAGCTCTCCCCACAAAACGAGATAGCTAGCTCTCCCCACAAAACGAGATAGCTAGACCTTACGATAATATAAATGCCAATAACTTGTTCATTTATAAACCAATTTTAATGCTGTTTTCGGATATTAATATATTTCTAGCATTATTTTTTGTTTCACATACAATAATTCATAAAATCAAACACTGTCAACATCCCTATTAGGTCTAGGCCAGAAGTTCCCAAACTTTTTTTTCTCATAGACCACTTTCAAAATGTTGCTGGTTTCGGTGGACCCCCTGCAGCTACATTTCTACCATATTCCCAAAACTCGACAAAAAATGTGAAGATTAGATCTAATTAAGAGAATTTGCGTTGCGGCTGAGTTTTAACCACGAATTAACAGTTTTCGAAAAAAAAGCGAGAATTTATTGGTTTATTCATTAATTGATTGTGCTGTGAGTGGATGTCAAAAAAGTAAAGGTGGCCAATCAAAACAGGTGATTCCATCCAACTTTACATTTTTGACATCTTACTCACAGCACGAGGAGCATTTTAGTTTTTCACTATCGAAAACAGATACATTTTTGTGGACCCCCGCTTATGCGAATTGTGAACCCCCATTTTTTTGTCACACCAACGTAGACCCCCTTCGAGTCTCCCGTGGACCCCTGGGGGTCCACCTGGACCACTTTGGGAATCGATGGTCTAGGCTAAACTAACTTTTCAAAGTATCCGCAAAGCTACCAGAAAGTCGCTTGAGGTGGTACGGCCACGTGATGCAAAGAAACGATGAGCAGGTTATGAAGAAAGCAATTGTTTTGTAAAATGTAAATATTAAGGTCAATTAAAACCAACAAAAAACTCAAATCGGATTTAAATCGTACAAGATATTTTATTGCTTTAATAGCTTCATTGACTATCCTAAGTTTTCCCGCTCGGGGGAGGTGTGCTTATGGCGACTACAGCACCCGATAAAAGCAGCACACATAGGAATAGTGCCATCTCCGTCTCTCAACAGGCCTGGGCCGGCAGTCCGAACAGTGTCGATACACGAAGTTTACGGACTATGAAAGCGTGCGTGCGTAAAAACATGTTCGAAAGTTAGAAAAAATGAGATTTATGGAAAGGTAACAGCTTAAATCGAAAAATGCGTTAACTGCTTATCGAGATTGTTCAATCACGAACATTTTGATAGCAAATTCAAGTTCCTGTGTGCATTTTATTATCGTTTTTATAGCTTAAAAGATACACAATATTGGTATTTAGAGGTGATTTTGTGAGCTTTTTCTATCGAACCAAAAGTGCTGAATCATGTTTTCAGCAAACTACTTATCTAGTTTATGTCCTGAATATTACTGTTGTATTTTTTTTTTCGATTTTATGCAGTGCGTCATGCTTATCCACGCATCATAAAATCGTAATTTAGGTACTGTAGTCGCCTTAAGTGGTGGCGGGTAAAAAATGTATCCCAAAAGGGGTATTTTTGCGATTTTTCGGTTATATCTCGAAAAGGACTTACAATATCGAAAACTGTCCTTTATTAAAGTTGGAGGGCATTTAATCCTGCATAGAATAAGACCAAATTCATTGTTTTTGGACAACTCGTTCTCATGCTTCAGCTCAAAGTTGGATAAAGGGTCTAGTAGGCTAAGCGAACAAGAGTGGCCCCCCAACGACAGATTTGATCAGTCTTTCAGTGTACAACAAGGCGGCTTTATTGCTAGGTAGCAATTTCTTCCAGGTAGTCATATTTGGCAACAAATTTAGCTATTAAATCAATAAAATCTCTTGTAGGATTTAAATCCGAGGTGATAACGTGACCTTAAAATGTGGCTTTGAAATTCGAACACATTTCTTAGAAAACAATTAAATTAAACGATAATCTCTTCTTTAGGTTATCGAGTTACGACGAATTATTTATATTTAAAACACAAGCATAAGCTCATGCCTATAAATATATATTACCAGTGACCTCGAAGTAAAAAATAGTATTTAGGGAATTGTATAAAGAATTAAATTTTCAGGTTATCTTAAAAATTGTCGTAAAATTCCTTGTAAGCATTTTAACTCTGATTTGAACACTATATTGGTAATAATAGGCTGAGCTACCGGAAAACAAAAGAGGCACGCAGGACGCCATCTCTCCACCTGGTGGATCAGCATGTCCAAATTAATTAAAAATAATAAATTACCCAACCCGACAACCAAGGGTGGATCCAGCTTTGGCGCCAGGGGGAGGTCACATAGTCGGGTCAAGTCACAAGAAGTTATAATTTAATTTTGATGATATAATAATAGATACAAGTATCGTGGTCTGGATCATTATTGAAATCGCCGCATAGAACGATTGGAGTCTCCAAATTTGTTTGAGAGCTCGGTTTTTTGCCGTGTGGTCATCGGTTGAGAATAACACCACCCTATCTCTTTCCGTGGGTGTCGTAAGAGGCGACTAAGGAAACACGATCTGCCTCCTAGTAATCCATCCCAGGCAACGACACTTCATTTTTTTTCTGAATCTGAGGTGTCGTCCTATGGTCTCATGCGGTGTGGTAGGCTCTGTAAAGGGCTGTCTGGTTCGCGACCACCCCCCTACCGAAGTCCGACGCCAAACAGCTTGCTGTGTTCCGTCGGTGCGTGGGAGTACCAGTGCCTGTATAGGCTTTTTCTGGGTTAACTCGCTCCATCGTCGACCTCATCTTTGATATTTATGGTCAAGATTGAGGTAAATAGTTAACCCATCTTATAATTAAAAAAATAATAATTAATTTGTCATGTTCTCTGAATATGGCAGAAATGATTGATAAAATCGAAGAGATGCTCGCGGAATCGACGTTGTTCACTGAACGTTTGAGACGAAAGGCGTTTTACGTCAAAATATATAAAAAAAACATTTTTTTAAATAATTTTAATTAGTGGTTCGCCTAGGTCCTGGACCCAGCCCAGGGGGGGTCATGACAACCGTGCCCCCCCCCCCTCTGGATCCGCCCTTGCCGACAACCCTGGACAGTATGTCCTGACGCCGCAAAAATTTGCAGAGCCGACCCCACCCGATGTGGGAAAGTGCCAGGAAGAAGAAGATGGTTAAACTAGCTTTGAGCCCGCGACTTTGTTCACGTGGAAAAGAAGCCTGTCATTCTTCAGCCCTTCAACCATACACGCCTTTGAGTACCAATAACTATTGAATGAAGTGTCACAATTTAGGAAATACTAGCTTTCCGTCGGGGACTTCGTACCTGAGGGAATTTGAGAAAATTATGTAGCCTACTTGTTGATCCAGGGTGTCAGCTACCTCTATAATAAATCGTATCAAAATTGGTCTAGCCGTTTGAGCGTGAAGAAGTGACAAACATGCATAAACACTCAAAATCTTTAGCCTTATTTTTTTTTAAATACTAGTGTACTAGTATACTAGTGTATACTAGTGCCTTTATAATACTAGTGATACTAGTGTATACTAGTGCCTTTATACTTTTATTTTTCTGAAATTTAACAAGTTGTTAAACCTTTTTTATAGGTAATATATGATTTAATATTGTTGCTTTAAGAAGTTCAATAATTTTATATTTTTTTATTTGACAATTATTTTTAAGTGTAACTTTAAGCGTCATCTTTAAATTGTATATTTAAGCGTCATCTTTGAGAATGCTGTGTTCTCCTATAATTACTGGAGGATTCACAATTTTTATTTTGTGTAAGTTCTTTTAAGATGTAAAATGTCTCCACTGTTGGAGACCCTAAACTAAATAAATAAATAAATAGTAACTTTCTTATTATCTGTTCGAAGATAGTAACTTTCTCATTCTTGTTTGTTGAGTATTTCTTTTTTTAATAAATATCATCTTCAACACTTCCATGCTGGACTGGGACTACTGGGAGTGAAAGGAAAACCTAGAATGTGCCAGCTACCAACTCTTCCCAGGTATACAGTACAAGTCTGTAAGTGGGGTACGAGGATTTTGCTGTATAATGGGCAAACCCATTAATATTTGTATAACTGTATATATTACGTGTATTTTACAGTGGCCAGCGCATCAGGTTACCCCATTTTCATTGCAAAGCCGCTGTTATCACAACGGCACAGAGCGCACGACTGGGGTAACCTGCGGCCCTCTGTACATTTCATGCTACCTGCCGACTACTGCTACCTCTCAAACACTCAATGGGTTGACTGGAAGAAATCCCCTTATGGGATAAGTCCGCCTTTGTACTGTTTTTCTTATATTGTGTCTTGTGTAACTTATGCTCATGTACAATAAAGAATAAATACATACATACATATAAAGACTGACCACCTCTCACCATTATGCAACTTGTTCCATCTGATAACCCTTAGGATTTGTGTCAAACGTGGCGTCTTGTGGTTCTAGAACCACTTATGCTCTGCCTACCCTGCGTGAGTGTATAAATGTATAGATATCTCTTCATACTAAAACGTTACTACTACCCATTTATTCTGTAACGTAAATAATATTATAAAATCGGTTTTTGATTTATTTATTGGTGCAATATAATAAAAGTCAAAGTCAGAGGCCACTTAGCCTTAGATAGATAGATAACACGTTTATTTGTCTGCAGTCACACACCGACAAACATTTTTACCTTTTTACGCCTTACTTTTTTATTATAAACGCTACACACTGAAAGGCCCACATTAAGGTTTTCCCTTGTGTCATAGATCACTCGGAACACACATAAAGACAAACACAAACACCCATGACCCGAGAACAAACATCTGCTTTTTACACAAATATTTGCCCCGACTGGGAATCGAACCCAGGACCCGTTGATCAAGAGGCAACGCCACTACCATTCGACCTTTATACTCTACAAGTGCTGTACATAAATGTATAGTTGCAAGCAAAACATCCTCCAGCGCTTCAAGTAATGTATATCATCTCATAATTAAATCCACACTGAAACTGAAAGAAAATTAATATATGACACGTACTACGCAAACTCACGGAGAAAATTCGTTCTACTATGCCAGTATTACAAGTCAGTCTCTACATACCGTTCATACTGGCCGCACGCGCGCGCGCTCGCGTTCCAAAACCGGCACTTTAAAACACCCAATTTAAAAACATAAATTAAAAAGTTATCACCGTGACATTTTCCGACGAGTTCCTTTTTTGAAATTGATTTTTTTTCTGTGCAGTGCTAAGTGAGTGTTGCCACGTGACGAAAGGTAAATATGCCGGCTTATCGGTTTACTTAGGATGTAACCACATGTCGTTTGGCAATTGTTTTCTAGAGGTAAGGTGATAACGTGACCTTAAAATGTGGCTTTGAAATTCGAACACATTTCTTGGAAAAAATTGAAACGATAATTTCTTCTTGAGGTTATCGAGTTACGAGGAATTATTGAGTAATTTAAATTTTCTGGAATTTTAAACACAAATATAAGCTCATGCCTTGGTCCCATTAGGGTTACCAGAGTATTTAGGGAATTTTATAAAGAATTTAACAAGTTACCTTTACAATTGTCGTAAAATTTCCTTGTAATTGTTTCGAGTCTGATTTGAACACTATTGGTAAAAATATCATACCTGTTAGTAAACTCAAAACTGTTAGCAAAGCTACATTTTTTTCAATAAACCAGCTCATTCCATATTTAAAATCCCTTGGGATTGGCTGTAGAAAATAAAAAATAAATAATCATTACAGTGTTGCCATAAAATTTGCTTACCCCATAAATGGTAAAGCTAAATTATGCACCGGTTGGAAGTGGTTGCAACCGTCATAAAGTATAGAAATACCTGAGGTAAGCTGGTTAGATACCACTCAGATCTACTGCCTCGTTAGGGAGTTTTGATAGTGTTTCTTGGCTACAAAATTATGTTATGAATTAAGCATAGATATTGAAATTCTTCGTCGCAATGGTTTATACAGTGTCCCTAAATAAAGCGCAGCCCAGAAGTGAAGGTCACATTATGTACGAGTAGATCTGAGAATAATGGCAATAAAATTGGAAAACAGACTCTCTGTTGCACCTCTGTTACGGATATTTAAAGGACTAAAACTAAACGAATAAGAATGGAATGGGCCTTTTTAACCGACTTCAAAAAAGGAGGAGGTTTCTCAATTCGACCGTATATATTTTATTTTATGTATGTCCGCGGATAACTTCGTCGTTTATGAACCGATTTTGATTATTCTTTTTTTGTTGGAAAGGGAGTATCCCAAGAGTGCTCCCATGGTAAACTAGGATCTGATGGTGAAATCCTGAAGAAATTGAGGGAAACTCTCGAAAAAATTGTCTTTTTGGGATTGAAGTCGGTGACTCTTACGTTTTTGACGTGGAAAATTAGTATTTCGAACGACACACCACGGCACTTCAAAATTTCAATTACCATTGCCCCCTATGTTCTCAGCTTCTAGTATTACTATTTTATAGGAGGCAATGGTGATACAATTTTGCCGTGCCGTTTTCGACTTATAGAAAAGCCCAATTAAATGAGTTGTGAATAGAATAGAATAGAATAGAAAATTATTTATTACAAAGGACATCACAACACAGAGACATTAAAGGAAAGTATAATGGCAAAAAAAAACACAAATAACAAAAAACAAAAAATACAAATTAAAAAAAAAAACTTAATATCTACACAAAAAAATAACAAATATTTATAAATAGTTAATTAAATTAAGAGTGAGTCTTCTGCGTTGTGACGTGCCGTGCAAAAGGGTAGCACTCAGCTAAAACCATGACTTGAGACTACCACAAGTCATGGCGCTGGTTGAAGTCATGGAGGTAGAAGTATCCTATAAGTATTTGGTGGTCACTTGATTCTGTCTTCTTAATAAACCGCACCACAAAGTGCACCCCAATCTTCTCCCCTATAGCTACATAATCTTTTATTGCCACACATTACGTACACATAACTACCCTCAACCTATCTGATCCACTAGATATAATCTACTGAGGATTCCATGGATATTTTGATTTTAATTAACTTTTATTCATTAGCAAAGCTCTATCTGGGCTACGAGACGGTTTCACCCAGTTCCACAAACGTTAATTAAAATTAAAGTACCTTTAAAAGACGGAAAGTGAGAGTATAATAGTTAAATTACCATTAACTTTAATGGACGTTCCTGCAACTGAGTGTTACAAAGTCCCGCGCCGCGTCTGTCTGTTCGACTGTCTATATAAACGCGATCAACTCAAAAACTACTGAACGGATTTTTATACGATTTTCATCAATGAACGGATTGATTAAAGAGGAAGGTTTGTGTTTTTTTTAATTATTCCCGAAATTCCCGCGGGAACGAAGCCCCGGGCTAGTACAGAAGCTAGTCATTAAAGCAAAATAAAATTGTGTCATTAAAACTTTTTAAATCCTTACTTAATATTATAAATGCGAAAGTAACTCTGTCGTCTGTCCATCTTTCATGCCTAAACTACTGAACCGATTTTGATGAAATGTGGTACACAGATAGATTAGAGCCTGGGAAAGGACATAGACTACATTTTATCCCACAGTTGGGCACGCTATAACCTGTAGTCCACGTGGGCGGAGCCGCAAGCGGAAAGCTAGTTTTCTATAAATTCTTAAAGGGTAATATAACACGGATTATAAATAAATCCTTGTAAATAGACATAATCCTAACGGTCAGTATAAAAATGCCAAAGACACTAATGTTGTTATCATGGATATCAAGTTTAATCATTTGAATACGAAAATATTCATCTCGTAGATGTCAATGTGCTGAATGGTATAATCTAACAAGTGGTTTAAACTGCCATTTATAAGTAAATGTTGCTTTCACATTACTTATATGTAGCAGAGCCGTTAAACTGTAAAGTTTAACGATTAAGATCTTAAAATTTGACAAAAATTAATCAAAAACTTGGTGTCCTTAATTGATAAAATAAAAACACATTTAACTGGACATATTATTTAATTTTTTGACATTTATTTGATATTGTTCAAAATTTGGGCAAATTTTTAGCAAACTTACTTCATCGAAAGCAACAAGTGTGACAATGGTACGTACACCAAAAATAAGCAATGAAACGGACAACGCATGAAACGATCAAAGCTATGTTTGAGCTTCGTTTTCACTCAATAAATCCACAGTAAATATTGATTTACTTTACTCAAAATCTCCGTTATTAAGAATAAAATAAAACTTAAAAAAAATATGGAATTTCATAGTTAACCCCTATTACTTGTTTCTAGTCTTAGGATCTAGAAGAGGGTCTCTCATTTTTTAATGAAAATTTAGGTGAATTTTTATTGAGATCGCGGAATAAGTATCTATAAAATATTCATTTCGAATACTATGTTTTTTTGTATATGTTCTAAGTATATTGATTTAAGTGTAAGATATATCAAAAACCCTAAAAACGGTCATTTTTGAATTCAGTTGAAATCTAACTCTCACTGATCTAAAGCCTTGTGAAAATGTCTTTATGAACTAAACCCCCGTACTAGAAGGACTAAAACATTTTATTGCAAACTAGAAAAAGGAATAATCTGCGTAAAGAAGAATTACCTATGTGCCTTGAAATGGGATTCTTAGTATTTGAGATGCCACGGGCAGATCCTGGATAAAAACCCCTTTTGTACGCAAATAACCTTGACATCGTCTACCAACTCAATCGATCCACGTGCACGTGGAGATGGGGACAAAACATATGAGAACATTGTATAATGTACGTCTGTACCTCCCTATACATATGTATTGCGTCTCGACTTTCGACATTTGTTTTTTTTTAAATGGCGACCTGTTTCTTTGAACCCAGCCTGCCTCCGAAACGGCTTTTGGCAAACTTTAAAAATAATACTCGAAATCGTAAAATACTTCGCTATTCTTATTATGTATAGCAGTCATTATGAATCAATTTGCATGATAACAGCTTTGTATGTTTAGATTTACATAACTTATGTTAATATTGCGTTTGAAATGAAAACTTTGGCGAAAACAGATTTTGGCGAACTATTTAGAACATCCCTAATTACACTGCCGGGTAAAATTGTAAGGAACTTAAAAAATATATGACATCTATAGGGGAAAGTAAAAATGCGGTTAACCTTTCTCGAAAGATGCTAAACTTATGAAAAAAAAACACACACGTGTGAAAACTAATCGCTGTATCATTTTTCACAGTCTAACGACTTAGACTGAAAAGCTACGAGAAATAGTAAGCATAGCGTGACGAAATGAGTGAATGACTCAATAATACGATATGATAGCATCTCACTACGCGATTTTAATTAATAGACTAGTGTTTAATGATCCATTGACATGATTTTGTAAAGATGTATTCATAGAGTGCGACCTTGAAACTAAATTAATATATTTATTTAAAGAAAAGCTTAACAATGTAATGACTGGCCTGGCTCAGTCGGTAATGCCCTTGCCTACCGATCTGAAGGTAGCGTGTTCGATTCCCGATCAACATAAATATTTGAAAATCGATTTGTGGGGAATCTGGGTGTTTATGTAAGTAAGTATAAAATGTATGTCTTTATAAAAAAAGGATATAAGTAGTAATTCAGTTATTTACTAGCACCCATAGTACAAGTCTTGCTTAGTTTTCGGTTACATGTGGAACTGTGTGAATGGTCCAAGAACATAATTATAAAAAATTGGTTAGTGATTAAAAATGCACCCTGCATTTATCAACGTACGCCATGTATACATATATGTTGCAATCATGAATAAACGTTGTCTAATTCTATTTTTATAACTGCGGTCAATCACGTTATTTCTCGCAAAAACACATTGGCTTTCAAGAACACATTGTAATTGCAAGGCGTTGCTATCGAGATATTTCTGATTGTAAAAATACCTAGCAACACCCAACTTACAATTTTACACTGCCTATTAAATTCCGTGACAAATTCATTCACACAAGTATACGATACGTTCCGGCCATGTACTTACTCGTTATTTACTCCATACGACACACGTGCAGTAAAGCGCCAAGGTCTTTCGTCTGTAAGATACGATTTATTTTTTTCATGAATGACTGAATAGTTACGAACAAATGCCTTGTTTTTTAACCGACTTAAAAAAAGGAGGAGGTTTCTCAATTCGACCGTATATATATATTTTTTTATGTATGTCCGCGGATAACTTCGTCGTTTATAAACCGATTTTGATTATTCTTTTTTTGTTGGAAAGGGAGTATCCCAAGGGTGGTCCCATGGTAAGGAAACTAGGATCAAATGGTGGAATCCTGAAGAAATTGAGGGAAACTCTCGAAAAAATTTTCTTTTTGGGATTGAAGTCGGTGACTCTTACGTTTTTGACGTGGAATTAATCTAGTGTGTGAATGAACATAGAGTCAAACCAGACCATGGTCTGAGGAGTCAAATAGGTTCTCTCTTTTCTAATCTACCGGCAATCCAAGCTAACAACCTAGTCTTACTAATATTATAAATGCGAAAGATCCCGTGTGGTTTGCCTTGTGGTGATCGGTAGAGAATAACACCACCCCATCTCTTTCCGTGGGTGTCGTAAGAGGCGACTACAGAGACACAAATGAGACCTTCCTTCTAGTAAGCCATCCCAGGCAACGACACTTCATTTTTTTCTGAATCTGAGGTGTTGTGCTATGGTCTCATGCGGTGTGGTAGGCTAAAGGGCCGTCTGGTTCGCGATCACCCTCCTACCGAAGTCCGACGCCAAACAGCTTGCTGTGTTCCGTCGGTACGTGGGAGTACCAGTGCCTTTATAGGTATTTTCTGGGTTAACTCGCTCCATCGTCGACCTCAACTTTGACCTTTATGGTCAGGATTGAGGTCAAGAGTTAACCCATCTTATAATAATAAAAAAAAAGATTGTAAGGATGGATAGATGTCTGTTACTTCTTCACGCAAAAACTACTAGACAGATGTTGATGATATTTTCCAGTAATATAGTTTAGACATTAGAATAACGTATAGAATCACAATTTAATTTTCGCGAACTACTTACAGCCACCTTTTCTTTATTTCGTACTATCTTTCCGCCCGCGGCTCCGCCCGCGTGGACTACATTTTATATCGTGCCCAACTGTGGGATAAAATGTAGCCTGCGTCCTTTCCCAGACTCTAATCTAAGTATCTCTGTACCAAACATCAAAATCGATTCAGTAGTTTAGGCGTGAAAGACGGACAGACAGACGAGTTACTTTCGCATTTAAAATACTAGCTTTCCGCTCGCGGCTCCGCCCGCGTGGACTACAGGTTATATCGTGCCCAACTGTGGGATAAAATGTAGCATATATCCTTCCCCAGGCTCTAAACTATCTCTGTACCATATCAGAAACGGTATTAGTAGTTTAGGCGTGAAATACGGACAGACAGACAGACAGACGGAGTTACTTTCGCATTTATAATATTAGTAAGGAAGTAAGGATTTCCACGTAGTATTTACCTACTATCCTGTGTCGCATTTCATGAAATTCACAGCATTCAGTATAGCTCCATAATTCAAAGTCCATACTAAACGATTTAGTGTTAAATAAAATATGTCTTAGGGGGCGTCCATTAATTACGTGAGGCGTTTTGGGGGGGAGGGGGTCGGGTCGGATCTCACTCAATCTCACGTGGGGGAGAGGGGGGGTCTCTAAAAATATCACGTAATATTTTCCCCCAAAAGAAATAGTGTTAAATTGTGGGAAAGCTAAGTCAAACCAACTAAATCATGTTGTTCCAGTAGCCACTCTGAGTTCCCGTGGACTGAATTATATTAGAACAATCTTTTTTTTCAAATTTAAGTTGTTTTTTATTGTTCGATTATTAAAAGTTTAAAAATAATTAGGCAAATTATGTAAATTTTCAAAATAAATCATCAATTAACATACTTACACTAAAACTAAGCATTTTCATAAAACTCACGTGTGATAAAGGGGGGAGGGGGGTGTCGGACCAAATCTCACGACATCTCACCAGAGGGGGTGGGGGGGTCGAAAAATCGCCAAAAACACCTCACGTAATTAAGGGACGCCCCCTTATCGTGAAAAACTGCCGGTTGGTTAGTTTAAAGCATTTATTTATTTATTTATACTTTATTGTACACAAACATTTTACAAAATTTTTTTACAGAGAACAGGATACACAATGGCGAGCTTAACTCAAAGTGAGTTCTCTTCCAGCTAACCTCTTAAGTGAGAGAGAAATGGTATTGGAGCGGGCAAAAGTGTACAACACGGGGAACAATAATAGTGACACGATAATATAATACCTTATTGGAATACATAGTCAAATAACATAAGCTAATTAATTAAATAAATATCTTACTTACCATACTTATATACTCATATATTATATATATGTATATAAAGTATATATAATAAATATTTCCAATACATACATATTATATCAATATAATATTTAAATATATAAACATACATACATACACTATACCTGTAGGATAAATAAGTTTATGTTGACAGATAATGCTCTTTCAGTTGTTTTTTGAACACGTCCAATGATCGACTCGCCTGGATCGAAAGCGGCAGAGAATTCCACAAACGAACAGAGTGTACCGTGAAGGAACCCCCATAACGGGAGGAGGAGTGTGACTTAGCATTTTTATTTTTTGGTTTGAAAGACGATGGAGAGGCCACACACGTGAATCGCGATTGAATTGCGATGACTGCCTTACTTGGCTGATATTAGTCGTATGCACATTGGTGGTATAAATAAATAAAAAACATCCCCAAGAAACCTATATGTATTTTATCAATATATATACATATTCATATTTAAACAATTCCTCTTATAAGCTACGTCTACACTAATATTATAAAGAGGAAAGATTTGATTGTTTGTTTGCATTGTATAGGCTCCGAAACTACTGGACCGATTTGAAAAATTCTTTCATCTTTAGAATGATAAATTATCCCTGAGTAACATAGGCTATATCTATACTTAATATCTATACTAATATGATAAAGAGGAAAGATTTGTATGTTTGTATTTTTGTATGTAACGAATAGGCTCCGAAACTACTGGACCGATTTAAAAAATTCTTTCACCATTAGAAAGCTACATTATCCCCGATGGACATAAGCTACACAATTTTCCCGAATTCTCACGGGAACGAAGTCCCAAGCGGAATGCTAGTACTTAATATATATACTAATAGTATAAAGAGGAAAGATTTGTATTTTTGTATGTAACGAATAGGCTCCGAAACTTACTGGACCGATTCGAAAAATTCTTTCATCATTAGGATGCCACATTATCCCTGAGTAACATAGGCTACATAATTTTTCCGAATTCCCAAGGGACGAAGTCCCGAGCGGGACGCTAGTAATGTACCTATATAAGTAAATCCTTTATTGTACAATAAATATTCTTACAAGAGCACAATATGATAATGACTTCGTGTGGACTTGTTTTACTCTATGACTTCCCTGTTATAGGTGTTGTGATGTCCGAAATAATACATAAGTATGTCTTTCTTTCTTTCTTTCAAATTTTCCAACAAACTTTCATGTTTGTAAGGGTGTTCAGTCATTCGATGTTTTTGTGAAGTCAGCCTTAGTATCGCGAAAGTGCATCTCAGATAGCAGACTGCATTGTTTAGACTACAACTAGTTCTTACCGAGTCATGCATACTAAAACCTAAGTACAATGACTCTTATTGCGATAACTAATTGTTTTTCTAACTGCTTCAGGGCAATCCATATATTACGTCGTCTTAAAAGCATTTGTGGTGCGGTTTCCGACGTTCATGGTAGAGACAGTCATGAAGGAGAGCTTTTGTCTGGAGGGCATGGTGTTCCGCCGTTTCCGAGGTAGATTCCCGGTTACACACCCTCGAAAAAACAACCGGGAAATAGTGTTAATTAATTGTTATTTTATAAGTTTTCATTATATTTTATATGTATGTATTTAGTATTTATCTATGGGCCTAGTTGCCTGATAATAAAATATGATTTTATTTAAGTATATTATTAAAAGCCGCCGTGGTTTCCTAAACCACTCATCGATAATCCAGAAAAAATCACATAGTGCAACGCTGGAGCTCTGGGCTGAGAAGTACCCACAAACGGGTCCCAGATTCCTCTTGCGGAACACCTGCCTCCAGGAGACCGTCTTCCATGGGCAGCAAGAAAGGCGCTGAACGGAATTCAGGCAGGTGTTGGCAGGTGCAGGGCAAACCAAACTTACGCATTTTATAATATTAGTAAGGATAAGGAGGCACATTTTTTTGTAAAACTACGACACGGTTTGTAAACAGACAAATTAAACAATCTGCCTGAGATGCATACACGAAGTGTCGAAATCTAATTAGTTACCAAGCAAGGGTTGTCCCTACAAAAACCGACTATAAATCGTCCAATTCGATTGTTGACAAGTGTCCGACCCAATCAGCGTTTCACATTGTTCCTCTATTGTATCGGCGACTGTGAAATTGATTTATACTCCTATTGTCGATGCGTAAAATATCTTTGTTGGATTATTAGCTCGAGATCGGCTCGTGAATGGATGCCTTATTTTATCAACCATAAATGGAATCGATAGTCAAGATAATTTTTGAAATTTTATCCTTTCTAATCCCAATTTGTATCCTTCGCTTCGTACGTTTGTACTGTCGGTTGGGTAGTAGAGTAATTAAATACACATAAATACTGTGAAGATTCTATCCCGAGGATAAAAATCTACTTCGAACGCCTTTAGCAAAAGGTTCTAATATAATCAAAGTGATTCGCAACTTTTGGGGCGCTTTTCTATTCAACTGGCTCATTTTCTCCCGTAGCTCCAGCCACGCAAGACAGGTTCTGAAATAAATACTTTGACAGTGACTCTTTGTCTTTTCCTGGTCTTCATCAGCTCGATCCCTGGGCCCCGATTCTGTAACTTCAGTTGTGTGTCGATGGAATGGAGGCCGTTTTATCTGTTCATGGTACCTACCATGATCGTTTAAAAGCATTTCTGTTTAGGATCCAACTTTGAACTGCTTCGCAATCGGAATGTTTTTTTAAAATGGTACCATGATGGCGCTGCTTTTGAACTGCTCGGTTGTCTATGGTCTATTTTAAATGTCTACATAAATTGTCGCTGGTCTGCCTTTGAATCGCAACAGCGCCAAAATTGAATCGCTTATAAGCCATCATGGTACGAACAAGCGTTGCAGACTTGTTTAGGTCCTAAATTGGATCGCGCTAAGCGATCATGGTAAACCTCCAGGTGGCGAAATTGAGAACTATTTTTTATTATTATTAAGAATGGGTTCGCTCTTGACCACAATCTAGCTCAGGGCAAAGATGCGGTCGAGGATGTAGCGAGCTCACCCAGAAGAAGCCTATTCACTCGTACTTTAAAGATATTCGGGTTGTATGAGCTCGGAAATACAGACGCCGGCAGAGAATTCCACTCCTTGGCAGTGCGCAATACAAAAGTTGAAGAAAAGCGCTCAGTACGTATCCGAGGTATCTCGACAAGATAAGGGTGATACCCCGCAGTGCGTCTGGACGTCCGATGGAAGAAAGGGGCAGGCGGAATGAGCTCATGCAGCTCCTGAGCACACTCCCCGAAGTACATCTTATAAAAAACACATAGGCAAGCTACTTTGCGTCTATGAGCAAAGTATTTTAATTTTCATATACCTAATTGCTGACAACCACCCCGACCAGCAGCGCCACTGCCAACTGAACGTAAAGTTGTAAACTGCCTTTGGCGGTGGCGCCACCAGTCAAAGCAGCCGTCATTAGATGTATGAAATTTGGATAGTTCTCAATTTCTCCACCTGAACGGATAATATGGCGACCATTCCATCGACACACAACGAAGTTACGGAATCGGAGCCCTGGTCGCTAGCTCTGAGCTACGCTACGGTATGTAAAACTACTGTTAGTTCCAAAACACACAGAATTTTCTTTTTATACTAACGTGTCCATCGATCCACGATCTTTGTATTAGCAATCAATGTACACTGAAGAACACAAATGCTTCAGACTTTAAACCTTTCTGTACGCCTAAAGTAATAATTAGAAAAATACATACGTAGATGGTTCAATGTCAACCCAAACAGTACTGATTATGTCAATTTCAATAAACGAATAGAGGTAGTGATTTTTAACCTTCGACGACAAAATATGGGTGTTATAAGTTTGACGTATCTGGTGTCTGTGTATCTGTATACCTGTCTGTGGCATTGCTGGTCCTAAACGAATGGACTGATTTCAATACAAATTCTTTTAATTCGGAAACTGACGTGATAGAGATGGTTCTTAGCTCCATTTAATAAAACCTAGTTCAGTTTTGGGTGATACAAAATTTTCTTAATTTTAGAGTTATGTATTTACTAGCTTTCCGCCTGGGACTTCGTTCCCGTGGGGATTTGTTAAAATGATGTATCCTATATGTTAATCCAGGATATCAGCTACCTCCATACCAAATTTTATCAAAATTGGTTTAGCCGTTTTAGCTTGAAAGAGTAACAAACATCTATACATCCTCACAAACTTGCGTTGCGAATTTATAATATTTATTAGTAGGACGCCTTATGAAATCAACATTTATTCGCACGAAATGAAACATGATACGAACAGCTTTGCCATTCACACAACACTCCTGCCTCTAAACACCATTAATATTGCCATTATAGCACATACGTGACCATTTCTGCACTCCCCCGCATGATCAGTACGATCAATAAATTCATTGAAGGGCACCCCTGGACGTTATGGTGACAGATGTGTTGACTGTTTGCCTGTCAGTCGTAAATCAAGTCACCCTCATTGAAGAAGGATATTAGAAGTGTTAAGTCAGAATGAGATGGGTAATGTAGAGAATGTAGAGCGAGGCAGAGATAGACGATTGACGACTTTCATGAACCGACTTTTCATTAGCACTAAATTAAAGTTCTTACCACGGTTTTTGTTAAAATACCCGCGAGACTAAATTATTCACGAATGTTTCGGGAACACATTACTAGAATCAATATTCGGATTAATAGAACCAATCTTCGCATCACTAGAACCAATCTTCGCATCACTAGAACCAATCTTCGCATCACTGGAACCAATCTTCGCAGCACTAGAACCAATCTTCGCATCACTAGAACCAATCTTCGCATCACTGGAACCAATCTTCGCAACACTAGAACCAATCTTCGCATCACTAGAACCAATCTTCGCATTACTAGTACCAATCTTCGCATCATTAGAACCAATCTTCGCATTACTAAAACCAATCTTCGCATTACTAGAACCAATCTTCGCATTACTAGAACCTATCTTCGCATTACTAGAACCAATATTCGCATCACTAGAAGCAATCTTCGCATTACTAGAAGCAATCTTCGCATTACTAGAACCAATCTTCGCATTACTAGAACCAATCTTCGCATTACTAGAACCAATCTCCGCTATGCTTACAATTTGCAAAATACTTAGTGACCTATTCAACGGAATCAGACATAATGTGAATTAGCTATGAAAGTGGAGAAACATGACGAGTCAATGGTTTAATCTCTTAGATAAATACAGCAGGGAATATATTTGTCGACTTTAAAATTTAGCAAATATTTAGAAAGTGATACTGAACAACTTTCCCCAAGGAAACTATATGAAATTCTCAAAAAAAGTTTTTACTTCCTATATTTAGGCCTAGGCATACACTTGATCGAAAAACTTGTAAATGGAGGGTCGGAAATATTTTATAAAAATTTCATCCTATGTTCCTTGGGTAGTTTAATGGGCTGATTCACATTCCTTGATTTTTGCTAACTAATTTAAAATGACCCAAGTAAAAATGTAAAGGGAATGGGGATGTTGACAGTGTTTGATTTTATGAATTATTGTACGTGAAACAAAAAATAATGCTAGAAATAATATATTAATATCCGAAACCAGCATTAAAATTGGTTCATAAATGAACAAGTTATTAGCATTTATATTAACGTAAGGACTAGCTATCTCGTTTTGTGTGGAGAGCTAGCTTTCTCGTTTTTACCTACACAAACAAATAGCGGTGACGTCACGTACCAGTAAGTGCATCTCTGTTTCGTTGTTTGACAGTTTCCCCCTCTATTTAACTTTAATAGTTTGTAACTTTTTTATTTCTCAATAGTTTTCAAAAATTATTTCGGTTTTGGGTTTTGGATTCGGTTCCTTTTTAAGATAAACAATAAAATAAATTATCAACATCCCTATTTGGATTAAGTGTAGTAGACATTTCAAGTTGCTACGCCAATGAAAATCATTTGTAACTGTGAAAATGTACAACTATTCAGAATTATTGTGATGTGATTTGTAAATAAGACTGTCCCGGAAGTTGTACCTTTTAGTAAACATAGGCACTTTTAAGTTTTCGGCGCGAATGGGATTAGAAACTACGACCCCTCATAGATCTCCTGGTGCTCTAACCAACTGAGCTATCATGCCTTCAGCGGCGAAACCGCTTGATCGCTTTTTTTCTTCCCTAAAATGATTTGTAAATATCCATCCCTCACGCGGCTAAGTGTTTCAAAATACTAAAACAGACGCATTTATTCGTTTCATTGAAACATGGCCGTTGCCTGCTCTTAACTATATTTTCAATTAAAATTTTGATTTACAGCTTTAATGCCCTTTAAATTTACCAGCCCTAAATTGCTGGACAACTAATAGTGGAACCCCGTCAACACCATAAACGTCAATATCTGCACAACTTTATAGACATTTTACTTGACTTGTAACCCTATGTATCATATCAGTTTGATAGTTAAACAGTCAATTCTTTGACCAAGAACCCGGTTAACATCATTATAGGTCTGATTTATGGTTTGCTATCAATTTGAGTTGATTTGTAATTCGGGTTTGACCTTTTTATTTCTTTTTTTAATTTTTATAAATTTGACCTGTGTAGATGTGTGTCTGTCTGTGACATCGTTTCTCCTAAACAAATGGATAGATTTCGATGCGGTGTTTTGTTTTGAAAGCTGACGTTATCGAGATGATATTTGATCAAAATTTGTTCAGCCGTTTAACACGTTGGCTGCCCACCATACTACACCTTCAGTAATTGCTCCCATGCCCCATACAATTTACTGATCCCACCGGTGATGCTCAAAGCATCGGTCTATTGCTGAGGTGTTTACACTACGTCGGCTATATTCGGTTCAAAATAACATAAGACAAAACTTTCATTTGACACATTCACAGTTTTATTGAATAAAATACCCGCTATTCAGTTATAAATTTTTTATATTGAAATTAAAAGTCCTTTTGCCCGAGAAAATAAAAAAATACAGATTACTTCTTATGAAGTAGATAATTAAAAGTCATCATCTGAAGATCGAATGTTGGGGGTGATACAACATATTTAATTTTCGAACTATTATTAAAGTCATACAATAATTTCATGGTGATTTTCCTTTGGAATAAAAATAATATTCAGTTGGTTCGGAGTAATTTAAAATTCCCTAGATTCTAAGTTATAAAGAATATTAAATAAAATAAAAATGTTGTGTGCAAAATGTTCTTTGTGTTAATGTTAACATGAATTCAGTCGCTAGGTGCACTAAAACGTGAAAACATGAGAAAGCTTTTAGAATAATGTTAAAAATTTAAACAGAATGTACAAAGCTATTAGGAAGGGTTACAGATGTAGGTCACACACAGCGGGGTAATAAAAAAAATATTTAAATTACATTTTATGACTCAAATGTTTTATAACAAAAAGATAATAATTATGAAAAATTAAGTTGATTATGACCTATTTTTAAACCCCGACAAAGAAGAGGGGTGTTATAAGTTTGACCTGAGTCTATATCAATTAAATCAATTAACTGATTTCGATGCAGTTGTTTTTTGTATGAAAACTGACGATATCGAAATGGTTCTTAGATCTATTTCATCAAAATAAATAGCTAAAACTGCCTTTTAACAAAACACCACTAAACTGACATGTCATTTTGTTGTTGTTTAATTTTGTAAAAAGATTTTATGTCCATACAGCAATTTTTAAATATTGTCTAAGTTTTAGTTTTATTTTTTGTTTAAGGCTCTAAGGTCTGCATTACAGGACGCGACTCACACTCTGATCTATACTTGAGCAGCAGTCGTCTTTGTCATTTTGATAGTGAGAGAAAGAGACAATTAATACTTAAGTATAGATCAAGACATGAATCCCCTTCGGTAATACGGACCTAAATGTCAAAGGATAAATAAATAAATAAACGCTACACACTCAAAGGCCCACACTAAGGTTTTCCCTTGTGTCGTGGGTCCCTTGGAACACACATAAAGACAAACACAAACACCCATGACCCGAGAACAAACATCTGCTTTTTACACAAATGTTTGCCCCGACTGGGGATCGAACCCAGGACCCGCCGATCAAGAGGCAGCGTCACTATCACTCGACCAAACCGGCCGTCCAGGATGTACCAAATTTTTAATTTTGGAGTTATTAAAACAAGTAACAGACAGAAGTCTGTATTTCTCAGCGATTATCCTCCACTTTGTTACCGAAAGCCACGTCTCGAGGACTATTAAGAGACAATGGCGTCTGCTGCTAACGAGCCAGACCTCCTCAAATCTACATTTGAGCACGTTTTGGTCCCGTCTGCTTATGAGAAATAAAATCCAGACGCTATTTCTAAATTACTGACACTTGAGACGCCATTTGAGCGAAGAAAAATAGAATACATATGTATACATTTCACCGTTTCATATTTACTGTATTCTTAATTACGTATCGGTACTGAAGGATTGCTTGATAATAATAAAGTTTAAAGTGTGTTTCATGATTTACTATTTGTCTTTCCTTCATGCCGTTATAGAGAAACGGTTCGCCTTATCTTTTAAGGCGACTACAGCACCTAAATTACGATTTTATGATGCGTAGATCGGCATGACGCACTGCATTAAATCGAAGAAAAAAAATGCTACGGTAATATTCAGGACATAAACTAGATAAGTAGTTTGCTGAAAACATGATTCAGCACTTTTGGTTCGATAGAAAAAGCTCACAAAGTCACCTCTAATACCCAATATTGTGTATCTTTTAAGCTGTAAAAACGATAGTAAATGCACACAGGAACTTGAATTTGCTATGAAAATGTTCGTGATTGAACACTCTCGATAAGTAGTTAACGCATTTTTCGATGTAAGCTGTTACCTTTCCATAAATCTCATTTTTCTAACTTTCGAACATGTTTTTACGCACGCACGCTTTCATAGTCCGTAAACTTCGTGTATCGACACTGTTCGCACTGCCGGCCCAGGCCTGTTGAGAGACGGAGATGGCACTTTTCCTATGTGTGCTGCCTTTATCGGGTGCTGTAGTCGCCTTAATCAGTGCATATAAGTGCCAACCGAGGGGCACGGGCCTTCCTTCCCGTGCCCGTCAGTGGGGACGTATATGGGCTGAATGGCTGATAAAAGAAAAAAATATACAATTGTCCTTTCTTAGGTTCGCGTATTGTTTCATCAGTTCTTTCAGTCTGGTTTACCTCAGAAAACACAATTATTTCTATGAAATGCATTGTCTCTGAAATTGGATTATCTCATATCACATGTTGGGTATCGTATTATGTCAACTGTAAAAGTGATAACGGGTCTTAACGTGCAGATACTATGTATGTGTGTAAACATTTTATTGCACATAAACAAAGGTATTTTAAGATACAATAGGTGGGTAAAAACACAGATCAAAATGTACATAGGCGAACTTATATGCATTATAGGGATTCTTCCAGCCAAACTTTCAAGTTTAAGTTAGGTTAGGTTAGATTTCTAACTTCTCCAATGAAAATTTGTTGGAATATTGTACATCTGTAATCAGTATTACCTAACTTCATCACATGCCAAATTTCAGAGACGGGGGAATTTTTCGGGTCCCATATGCCCCGTTGATCGGTCTAGGCTTTGTTTGGACTTCTAAACAAGGATTTCTGTCTAGTAAAAATTCTGCTTTGTAGATCTATTTCTCTTATTTTGTGACATAATTGACATTTTGTGAGATATTTGTCATAATCGATTAAAATTCATTTGGTGGTTTGAAAACTGAAAATTCTAGGGGAGTTAAGTATATCTATGGTTTCCGTAATATTGTTTTATGTCCTTCACTGTTGCGAAGGGAGGCCCTTGCCACTTCGTGAGGACGTATATGGGCTGATGACATGACATGTCCTTGTGTGCAAACAGAGTATATTGTTTTATTAAACATCTTGTCTATGATTATCATGCTAAGAAGAATGAATGTCACTAAAACGACATACAAACTTCAGCTCATAGCAACACAATCTTTTCTACCTACCACAATCATTGATTTACGAGAGTCTGATTTAATTGGTGTTGACATGACATAGCAAAATATTAAGGAACTCACATTACATTAAAATCAGACGACATACCAGCATACCGAATTGATGAAGCTAATTTAGCCAATAGATTTTACGACAATTTTATGGGTTTTCTAGAGGTTATTAATCGGAAAGTTTGTTATCATGTAAACATGTTGATACATCAGCCCCGATTCTGTAACTTAAGTTGTGTGTCGATGGAATGGTCACCATTTTATTCGTTCAGGTGGCGAAATTGAGAGCTATCCAATGAAACATACATTAATGCCGGCTGCTTTGACTGGTGGAGCCACCACCAACTGAATTTTCAGTTGCTAGGTAGTTTGCAACTTTACGTTCGGTTGGCGGTGGCGCAGCTGGTTGGCGGTAGCGCAGCTGGTTGGGGTGGATGTCAGCAAATATATAAAAATTTAATAGTTCCCAATTTCCCCACCTGAACAGATAAAATGACCTCCATTCCATCGACACACAATTTAAGTTACAGAATCGGGGCCCAGGAAGCAATCACAAACTAATAGCAATGGTTTTTGTTCTTTGGAATAATGTTACAATGTAACATTACAATAACACTATAAGCTCGTCTGAAAATAATAATAGTCCACGTTAAAAACGTAAGAAACAACTGACTTCAATCCCAATCCAATGTAAGAAAATACATAAAAATTAACAGACTTCCATCCCAACAGTGCCTATCAACAGATAACCACAAACTAAAACATTATCTAAATAAAAAGTGCCTATGCTTTTTAATTTTGTTGATTTTTTAAAATCCGTTTAAATAAAGGGATAACTGCAGGAGTAGGTATTATACTCTTTGAATAAAAAAAAGAATTATTTAAAATTTTAAAGGAAGAACCAACGGTTTTTTTTAATGCTTAAAAAAATCAACAAATACGAACAAATTATACACACTTAGGCCCGTGTTCACCAAAAACATAACCAACGGTTAAACCGCGGTTAGAAGCTAATCAGGCAAAATGTCAAAAAAAAATGTATGAAAATGACAGTGTCAAATCTCTGGTTAGCTGCTAATCGTTGGTTAAGTTTTTGGTGAACACTGGCCTTAGGCCCGTGTTCACCAAAATATAACCAACGGTTAAACCGCGGTTAGAAGCTAATCAGACAAAATATCAAAAAATATATATATGAAAATGTTATTGACAAATAGAAATTTCACAATATCATTTTCATAACCAGAGGGTTAGCTGCTAATCGTTGGTTACATTTTTGGTGAACACTGGCCTTAGATGACGTTGCGATTTGTGGTTAAGTATCTGCTGATAGGCATTGTTATAAGTACATAATTATTATTGGAGCCTTCTTTTAAGCATGTGGTATGCCTTTATCAGAAGATTGTTGGGATGGAAGTCGGTTAATTCGTATGTGTTTCTTACGACAAAACCTAATTAGTATGTATGTTATGGACCAAGTGATAAATTGGGCATTATTCATAATGACCGGGCATTATGAAAAATGCCCAACATGAGAGGGCAATTTGATAATAATTAATCAAATAATCAAATTGACCGGGCATTATACATAATGCCCATCACCTTTTGGGCAGAGTAATACAAACATATTTAATTGCTATTTTATTATTATTATAGTCATTTAACTTCAAATAAACTAAATGTTAAACAATTTAAATAATCAGACTCATTATTTGGATTAAGTAGCAAGGTAAAAGGCGAGGCCGAAGGCCGAGCTCCGCATAGGGCGAAGCCCGGAGCGTCTCCCTCCCCCAATCCAAGATGGCTGCCATACGAGTTAAGATTTTAACGGTGAGGCGAGGTCGCAGACTGAGCCCAGCTTCGCGTAGGGCGAAGCCCGGAGCTTCTCCCTCCCCCAATCCAAGATGGCTGCCATGCGAGTTAAGATTTTAACGGTGAGGCGAGGTCGCAGACTGAGCCCAGCTCCGCGGAGGGCGAAGCCCGGAGCGTCAACCTCCTCAATTCAAGATGGCGGCCATACAAGTTCAGATTCTGTAGGTGAGGCGAGGCCGTAGGCCGAGGCGAGCTGCGTTTAGGGTGAGGCCGAAGTCCAAATTCCGCGTAGGACGACGACCAGAGACGACCCAAATTCAAGATGGCCGCCATACAAGTTTAGATACTAAAGCTGGGGTGAGGCCGTATGCCGAGGAAAGCTGCGTATAGGGCGAGGCCGAAGGCCGAGCTCTGCGTAGGGCGAAGCCCGAAGCGTCACCAAGCAAGCGTCTTACCCGCCGACTGCCTTCCAAAAATTTTATATCCGCCAACTTTGATTTTAGTTGGGGGAATCGTGACGAGAAGGGCAAACCCCGGAGCGTCGCGATTCCCCGCACAAAAATTCCAAGAAGGCGGATATTAAATTTTTGGGCATGCCGACATGGGTATCGTTTAATAGATTGTCGGGGATGCTGATTCCGAAAATGTCGTTCATTTTGATATCCAAGATGGCGGACGTTTACATTTTTGAAAAAACTGATATGTGTGTCGTTTAACAGGTTTTCGGGAGTGCTAATTCCGTAAACGACAACCATTTCGAAATACAAGATGGCGGACATGCATTTTTTGTAAAAATCCGTCATGGATGTCGTTTTAGATTTTGAAATCTAAGATGGCGGTCGTGAAAAAATAACGAAAACTTTTATAAATTGCAACGAGGGCATTTCCCTCCCCGCACCGCTTCCCTCCCCTTACTTCCCTCCCCGCACCACATCAAACTTAGCTTTATTATCAAATTGCCCAATTGTCACGTAGCAATATAATAATGACCGGGCAATATGATAAATAATGAAGTTTAGATAGTAATTAATCACTTTGCCCGATAGAGCTAGACATTATGAATAATGCCCGGGCATTATTCATAATGCCCGCATTAATCACTTGGTCCATAACATGTATATGGTTTGACAAAATTAGTTCAGTACAGTTTTGTGTCAAATAAGTAAAATAAATAATGCTATGAACATTTTGAGTTCGTAAACAATCCACGGCATGCAAATACCAAAACGACTCTATATAATATGGGAACATGAAACAGTAGCGTTATAAAATGTGATAGACACAGACAGCTTTCAAGATTACCAGCCAGACTACAGTACAGTCACGACAGACCTCGGCAGCAGAGACTCAATCAGGATTTGAGGCCCCTGTGAAAGTCCCTACAGTAGAAAAGACAGCTCATAAGCTTATTTCGCCAGTCTCTTTTCTCTACCGGACGTCCAGACGTCCTTTCTCGGATTTATACTCAGCGCTTCTCTTATATTATGACGCGTAACCGAAAAACTGCCTGCGTATGTGTTTCTTGGCTGGTATAACTCGAATATCTGTCTTCGCGCGCCAAATGTATACCCTGGTGTACGAGATTACTATCGCAAGCGGCGTAAACAATCGCTCGACGGGTTAAAGTTTGAATGAATAGAATAGGCCTCTTTTGAGTGATATTGCCTCTTCCTTGACCACATTTTCGCCGCTAAGCTAGAATTTGGTCAAAAGCGAACCCATTCGCTCTATTAAAAAGACATAAAAAACTGTGAATAAAAACTAAAATCTGCAGTAGAGATGTGACTACAGTTCCTAGCCTAAAGATGGTATTTTTATTACATCTATCTATATAGGTACATGCTGCATCCTAAGTCCGTGCCTCCAGGAATCGCCAACTTGGAAAGATACTGCATTGAAAACCGTTTTCCATTGTTTCTCTTAGCTATAAAACTTGCTTGAGATGTTTCGCGTTGCCTTTTGAGTTGTCTCCTTTAAAATGATAGTTATAGCCTCCTATGAGCCTGGAAAATAAAAGAATATCGCAGAAGTTAAACATAGCTAAAGAGTGGCGTACCTGAATAAAAATCTAAGAACGATTTAACAAGCACTCGTTTTAGATAAAGAGAATTTGAATTATTTGGTCTTTGAATTTAACTCTTATGAATCAATCTGCTACCTTGGGAACGCTTGTAATCATCTATATTATCCCATTATCACCGAATTAATTTCCGAATTTGATGATGTCAAATATCATCACTTTACATCACCTTCACTTTTAGCTTCTTACATTCTGTGTCGATTTTTTAAGCGTTAATTTACGCTTTTATATCAACCTCATTGAAGACTTTCAAGCGAAATAAAACGCGAGGAACAAGTGTAATAGGAATTTATACCGTGTGGTAATCGGTTGAGAATAACACCACCCCATCTCTTTCCGTAGGTGTCTTAAAAGGCGACTAAGGAAACACAAATGAGACCTGCCTCCTAGTAATCCATCCCAGGCAACGACACTTTTTTTTTCTGAATCTGACGTGTCGTCCTATGGTCTCATGCGGTGTGGTAGGCTCTGTAAAGGGCCATCTGGTTCGCGACCACCCTCCTACCGAAGTCCGACGCCAAACAGATTGCTGTATTCCGTCGGTGCGTGATTCCGTCGGTGCGTGGGAGTACCAGTGCCTTTATAGGCATTTTCTGGGTTAACTCACTCCATCGTCGACCTCATCTTTGACCTTGGTTAAGATTGAGGTCAAGAGTTAACCCATCTTATAACAAAAATAAAAAAACTGAGATTTGTAATGCCCTACCCGACTGTATGGGTCACTTTTATTCTCCCAAAGGAGTCATACATAACGGTTTAACTCGTGCGAGATGTTTGCCCTCAGATATGCAATCTCTTGAATCTTCCGGGATATACAGCTTAAACAGCGTCTAGTTGCATAATAATTTTCTTAGTCCCTTTTGCTATTTTGTGACTCGCACGTTGTGACATCCTTACTAATATTAAAAGGACATAGGCTACATTTTATCCCACAATTGGGCACGATATAACCTAAAGTCGATATAACTTGGCTACCACGTAAAAACGTAAGAATTAACATAATTTATACCCAACAATGCCTATCAGCAAATAACCACAAACCAAAACGTCATCTATGTAAATGTAATATGCATTTATTTTTTGAAGTGAAAGCTTCTTGAGCGGCGTTGTGCACTTTTTGGATGGGTAAAAAATGTTAAACTCGCGTCAGGGTCACGTGACCCTGATCGAAAATTCGTAAGACGAAGGGTGAAGTGAAAACTTCTTAGATCGCAAGGAAGTAATATAATGTTCAGGTTTTCACTTCTGCCGGCACTCCCGGAGTGCAATCCGTGTTTCTTTTTTTGATTTTTTTTTTGGAATCAAGCAAAACATACAGTGGACTTGAGAACCTCCTCCTTTTTTACACAAACATTTACCCGGGAATCAAACCCAGAACCCATCGATCAAGAGCGTCACTATTACCACTCGACCGAACCGGCAGTCACCAATTTAAAGTCACTGATATCTGTTTCTAGTTACTTTAATGGTTTAAAAAAACCTTCAAAACTCATCTGGTACGCATGTCACGAATCGTCTGTTTCGGTCGACTGACCTACATCGTAGTCGCAAAAATATGAATCACCGACATGAATGAACACTGTCTCATTCCCACGCCGCACCAATAAAATATGTATAGGGTTGAGACATAATTTTTTAAAGTTGAAAAATACACACATCAACGCGATCGAAGGATATTGCACGGTTTTTCATACAAAAGAGGTCTGTTTGAGAATCTATAAAAGCATACTCGAGATACATGGAGGGCTATAATTTTCAGACAAGAAAGTGCTAAACCTGAATTTTCAATTCTAGTCAATAAAATTAGTTTTACTTGATATTTGTGAAAACGTGACGGAAACGAAAACGAAAATGCACTTTTTGCCTGCTTTTTGTATGAAAATAGTCGAATTTACGCAATTTTTTTTTTCATTTTCGTCACGTTTTCTCAAATTTTAAGTAAAACAAAATTAATTGATTAGAATTGAAAATTCAGGTTCAGCACTTCATAGTCTCAAAATTTTAGCCCTCCATGTATCTCGAGTAAGCTTTTGTAGCTTCTCAAACAGACATCTGTTGTATGAAAAAGCGTGCAATATCCCTAGACCGCGTTGATGTGTATAGTTTAAAAGAATTAACCTAAACCAAACTTCGACACAAATCCTTGAGTGATGCACATTGATAACTTTCAGCAGCTCTAGCACGATAACGACAAACTCGCTCACGCTGCAACTTCACTTTGATTGCGCGAGGGTCCCGCGCAAAGGCTTGCTCGCCCTATGGCGTTGTCAATGTTGACATTTTGACATAGGACCGCGGTGTTGTCGCGGCGCTGTCACTATCGTACTCGAGCTGTAGATACGAACTCCGTGGAATTTACGCCTGAATACTCAAACGTCCGTTACAGCAAACAAAAGAAAGATAATTGGTTTATATGGTGATTAGGTATGAAAACCACCTACTTACAAATTAATTGTAAACAAAAAAGGCGTAGAATTAAATTAACTAATGTTATTTAGTACTTCAATAAAAAAAAACGTACCCGAAACAGGCTTCGCCATAACTAAAAACTAAGACAAAATTAATCAGTAACATGCTTCGTCAGCCCCGAAAAAAAACCTAAAAATATATACAAAATTAAAACCCTAGTCAAACAAGCCCCCCCGAAGTTCACCCCGCTCAAAGGTTCCCATGATATTGGCCACATTGCCGCGCTGTATAGCCAAAGAAATCCTTTGAGCAAGGTACGTCCTTAGTACTTCTACTCATGATTAAACAACATACTAAATCCCTATTAATTTTGTAAATGCGAAAGTAACTCTGTCTGTCTGTCTGTTACGCTTGCACGCCTAAACTTTTCAACCGATTTTGATGTTTGGTACAGATATAGATAGACCTTGAGAAAATATATGAGCTATATTTTATCTCACAGCTGGGCACGATGTAACCCGTAGTCCACGCGGGCGAAGCCGCAGGCGGGAAGCTAGTATTCTCCATATAAAATAAAGCTATTTCGACTTTAACTTTTATTAACACCGCTGCGCAGTGGCGCATTTGAGTAGCTACTATTTATTCTACCAATCTCAAAGGAACGTCTACCAAAAACTGTCCGAGCTTTCGAACGAACTGACGGATGAGTGAGCAAGATAAAAGAATTGAACAAAATAATGAAAGAGTGAGAAAACCTATCAAAAATAATTCCCAATCGTTGTGATGGGCATTTATTTGCCGCGGACACTTTTTGAGGGCGATTGGAAGTCTAGCTGTTTATTGTAGGTCAATGAATACACTCCATTTTGCAACAAAACAAACAAAATCACAGTTTAAAACCCGAAAAACAGGAATGTAATCGCATTCTAATAGCGGATAGTGGTACCTTTTCAAATTCTGAGTTCCCATAACTATCACTCTTAATTATGTACAAATATCTTATCTGAGTTAAGGTAAAACTAAGCTTATTAACAGGAAGCGGAAACGCCATCTTACAGTTAAACCCGCAACTTGACACTTACTTAAATAAGCAGAGAGTAAAGTTAAAATAACTTGTGAGAAATATGATACGGGTACTTTGGTCCGTATTACAGAACGCGACTCAGACTGATCTATACTTAAGTAGCAGTCGTCTTTGTCATTTTGATAGTGAGGGAAAGAGATAATCAAAACTTCAGTATAAATCAAGACCCGAGTCTCCTTCTGTAATACGGGCCTTAATTTGTTACGTGTATAACTGACTCAAGTCTTGATCTATACTTAAGTATTGATTGTCTCTTTCTCTCACTATTAAAATGACAAAGACGACTTCTTTTTTTTTATTATATATACTTTTTTTATTATAAGATGGGTTAACTCTTGACCTCAATCTTAAGGTCAAAGATGAGGTCGACGATGGAGCGAGTTAACCCAGAAAATGCCTATAAAGGCACTGGTACTCCCACGCACCGACGGAACACAGCAAGCTGTTTGGCGTCGGACTTTGGTAAGAACCAGACGGCCCTTTACAGAGCCTACCACACCGCATGAGACCATAGGACGACACCTCAGATTCAGAAAAAAATGAAGTGTCGTTGCCTGGGATGGATTACTAGGAGGCAGGTCTCATTTGTGTTTCCTTGGTCGCCTCTTACGACACCCACGGAAAGAGATGGGATGGTATTATTCTCAACCGTTCACCACACGGTTAAAAATTCTACTTTAGTATAGAGTCTGAGTCGCGTTCTGTACTATACCTAATACGGACCGTAAAGATAGTATAAGTAGTATGAACACATTCAGAAACACCTATTAAGAGGATCGTCTCAGTGTTTTTTTCCCATACAAACGGCGTCAATGGATTCCATCTCCTAAACGTCAACAGATTCCTGTGAAATTTTGCTATATATGAAAAACAAATATTAATATGTTAGAGTATTTTAGGAGATACTAGGATGCCCGGGACTTCGATTCCTAGGAAATTTGGTAAAATCCTTCCTGCTTCCTAACTCCTACGTTATAAAATGAAACTTTGTGCCGTATTTCAGATTTATCGGTCCAAGGGTTTGGGCTAGGCGTCGATGAATCAGTGAGTGAGTCAGGAGGACTTTTGGAGGAGCATTTTTGAATCAGTTAAATTTGCCTTAATTTTTTATAACTAATTTAAATTAAGATTTAAAAAAGAATAACGAAATCGTCAACGTCGGAGCCCCTGAGGATCCACCGATCAGTATTGTAGCAGATAATAATAAATAAATAAATAAACGCTACACACTCAAAGGACCACACTAAGGTTTTCTCTTGTGTCGTGGATCCCTTGGAACACACATAAAGACAAACACAAACACCCATGACCCGAGTACAAACATCTGCTTTTTACACAAATGTTTGCACCGACTGGGGATCGAACCCAGGACCCGCCGATCAAGAGACAGCGTCACTATCACTCGACCAAACCGGCCGACTCTGTTTTTTTCCCATACAAGATGAGGATGACGATCTTGGAGCAATGGGAAATTAATGAATCCACACCCGGGTATGACACGGATGTCAGACATATGGTATTGCTTGCATTTCTGTCAAATGTAAGTTTGTACGCGCAAATTTTAATATTTTTCATAATAGTTAATAAAATTTAATGAGGTTTTGGCATATTAAAAAGCAGGCAAAAATATTTTGAATTTTTTATAGCGTACATTTATAATTAACCTTGGAATCTACGCCTACAAACTAGTTTGGAGACTTAAGTCTTAAGTTAAATAGTGTAATCTTTATTTGGAAATAAATAAATTAAAAAACTATCTTTAAATCCTTCAACATTTATTAAACTTGGCTTCAAAAATACGATTTTATGACGGATACATAAATATTTAATCTGTGATTTTATAACGTAACTATTAACTATAATAATTTGTTGACCCCATAAATGTCATTCAGGATTAATGAAATACTAAAAATGGAATTCATAAAATAAACCATAAAAATATATTGTAGAAATCTGTTTACCTATCTATCGATACAGATACCTGACCTGTGTATTAATACAAGTTAAATGTTGATTACTTTACTGTTTGTATCCCTTCGTGGGGACGTATATGGACTGATGACGAATAACTGTAATTCTACTTTGAGCGTATGTGTGTGTGTGTTTGTTTAAGAATTACCTAAATGTTCACATACACAAGGTAAAGCACATAGTTTTAACAAATGGTACCTATAATTTTTTCTTTGTTTAAATCCCGATTTTTGTTTGAAAATATTCTCAACCCAGTTTAATTTTTAACCCCCGACAAAAAAGAGGGGTGTAATAAGTTTGACGTGTGTGTAAACGAAAAGACGAATTTGGTTTAGCTATATTTTTCTTAGCTATATTTTATGTTTAAAAGTTATAAGCAATAGAAAGTCGGGTGTGATACAATTTTTTAAATTTAAAAGTTATTTAAAAACAACATCAACACCACTTAAGACCTAAGTTATTCAGCTAAAGACGACCGACAACCCTGAATGTAACAGTAGAGTGTACAGTGCAAAAATGGCAGATTTTATTGCGCATACGCAAAGAAGGATACACCGCAAGGTCGGTGAGATCATCGTGAAAATCATACGCGTGAAAGTTTTGTTTGGTACAAGTTATTATAAGACAGCGACAGAACATTAAAAAAAAATATTTGACTTCAATATCCATTATAAAACCTTAAAGAAATTGTATATTGCGTTAAGGAATAGATCTAATATCTTCTTTTTATCGTGTTGGTTTAGTCAAGTGCCTGGCGAACTTGGTTTACCCAGGTGTCAGAGTTTTCAAACCGCAAAATTGCCTCTTACGTGGTTTTAACGACTGTAGTCGACAATAGCCAGGTCCGACAGCTTAAGGCGACTACAGCACCTAAATTACTATTTTATGATGCGAAGATAAGCATGACGCACTGCATTAAATCGAAGAAGAAAAATACTACGGTAATATTCAGGACATAAACTAGATAAGTAGTTTGCTGAAAACATGATTCAGCACAGAAAAATCTCACAAAGTCACCTCTAAATACCAATATTGTGTATCTTTTAAGCTGTAAAAACTATAATAAAATGCACACAGGATCTTGAATTTGTTATCAAAATGTTCGTGATTGAACACTCTCGACAAGTAGTTAACGCATTTTTCGATTTAAGCTGTTAACTTTCCATAAATCTCATTTTTCCAACTTTCAAACATGTTTTTACGCACGCACGCTTTCATAGTCCGTAAACTTCGTGTATCGACACTGTTCGCACTGCCGGCCCAGGCCTGTTGAGAAACGGAGATGGCACTATTCCTATGTGCGCTGCCTTTATCGGGTGCTGTAGTCGCCTTAACGTGCCTTCCAAAGCACGGAAACGCTCGTGATAAATTGCTAGTTTGGTGAATCAGGTTCCCTGTCTCTGTGCACGTTGTTTTATCTGACTGTCTGGTTGAGATCAGCGAGCGTCACTGGGCTACGAGTGCTTTACCTAATATAATATACTAGCTTTCCGCCCGGAACTTCGTTTCCGTGGGAATTCGGGAAAATCATGTACCCTCTATACCAAAAGGGTGTCAGCTACCTCCTCCATACCAAATTTTATCAAAATTTGTATAAGATCCTTACAAACTAGTAGGATTTTTCACGCTCAAACGGCTGGACGAATTTTGATAAAATTTTGTATGGAGGAGGTAGCTTGTTTCTTAAAATACAAGATTAAGTGCAGCTGCATAATTGCACACAGCTTTGTTTAATAGTTAGTACTTATATTAATTTTAATCCGTCATGATAATGTAGGATTCTAATGGTGAAAGAATTTTTCAAATCGGTACAGTAGTTTCGGAGCCTATTCAATGCAAACAAAAAAACAATAAAATCTTTCCTCTTTATAATATTAGTATAGATATAATGCATAGAAGCCATGACTGTGGTCTTAGACCGAGGAACCCTGTATATGAAATTTACCCATCAGGCATCGATAGAAAAATCCAGTTTGCTTAAATCTTGCAGCAAAGCAATGTTATTTAGTACTTCCAAAACGCGAGTTTTACATAAATTAAACCGCACTATAAAGTCACGTAGAGTGTCATCTGATGGATTTACGATAGCATAAGTACACGTTCTCATTTTATTGGTCTGAGTCGATGAGAAATAGGCCAAAGCATAAATAGAGAAGTAGAACAAGCATGTAGAACAAAGATTTCTTCAAGGCGAAGATTGCCTCAACCGGATATCAAACCCGAGAACTGTCGATTCAGAGGGAGCTCTTCTAATCACTGAACTAAACCCGTCATCGTGTGCTACTTAAATGATGCTGTTTTTATTTTTCGCTTTTTTGAAATCGGTTAATTTTTTTTCTTAAAAAGTTGTTTTTATTTTTTTGTGTGTAAATAATAGAAAAATGGTTGCCCTCGATTTTCTTGGGATTCTATCATCAGGTCCTGACTTGGTGACAATGGGACCACCTCTGGAGCAAACTCTTTCGAACAACAAAAATAATTTTGAAAATCGGTTCACAAATGGCGGAGAAATCGGTGAACATACATAAAAAAGATACATACAGTCGAACATAGAACCTTCTCCTTTTTTGAAGTCGGTTAAAAATAATTATAACCGGAACTGAAAGAAGAGTTGGAAAGATATTGAATATTAGAAAGCAAAGGACAAGTTACTTACATTTTTTTGTTTACCTGAACTCTATTCACTTCCAACTACTTCTATTGTTTGCTGTCAAAACATGCACACGAAGTGTTGAGTTGACGCAGATGCAACGAAGCTTTTCTTCGTCAAGACTTGTTAAATAAAAATGTTAAGGCCCCTTTACCTTCGGGAATGTTTCAATATGCATGAGCGCTTACAATTCCGAATTCACGGCTGCCAAACAGATTAAGGCTCTGAACTTGACAGGAATTTAAAGGTTCAGTTCCTCCGGCACAGTCAAGTAAAAAATATACAGGGTGTAAAAGAAAGCTTAGCATTTTTTCTGAAACCCTAAACTAAGACAATCATTCTGAATGATTTTCCAGTGGAATTTTTTTCCGGAAAATTTTCATTTTTTAAAAATATTTTTTGCCTAATTTTTTTATTATTTAATCGAATACACTCCATTTTGCAATATAAACAATCATAACAACATAAAGCACGAAAACCAGCAATGTACATCGCACTCCGATAGTAGCGCGGTGCGGGGCGATCGCGCGCCTTGCGTGGTTTCACGATACGTTGCGTAGCGCCAAAGTAGGTAAATAATGAAAACTCCTTAGCATGACGTTTCCGGGAAAAAATAATTACTTATAGCTGATGATAGTTATGGATAGATTCCACCATTGAAGTATTTGCTAAGCTGTCCTTTACAGGGTGTAAATTTTACAACTGCCTGAAGAAAGCTAATATTGCTCAACTGATGGTCGATATCGAGCCAGCATCGATCAAAACAGTAAGAATACCTTACTTAATGGTATTTATAGATGATGCACACTCAAAGACCCACACAAAGGTTTCCCTTGTATCAATGGGTCCCTTGAAAAATAAACAAAGACACACAAACACCCAAGGAATCCTTTCATAAATATAATTAAAACGGTTTTTATAAACGTAGACATATAAAAAATTATAAATATGTATTTCTCTTTTAGATATTAGTCGCGTCTGTACACTTTTAATGTCGTATGTCTCCCTGTGTAGGTATGTAATAACCTTGTTTGTGCAAAAAAAAGACATAGTTATACTTCTATCTCATTCGCGGTGCAAGAGCTTACAGAGAATTTAATTAATGTTAAGTAAATCTTTCTTTTCAGGTATGTCATCGATCGATCGATCAAAGTGGCTCGGGCGGAGAGCCATCCTGCGCTCGCCACTTGCTCGGTGAAGCTGTCAAGGCCATCAGCAGCCAATAGTGTACTCATTTAGAAAAAAAAAAAGATTGAAGTGGCTAGAAAATAGTAAACGTGACGTAAGTAAAAAAAACTGCAAACTGGTTACACTTTGATTGTAAGAAAACCTTGAAGATAACCCTTTTAGCGTCCATTATCAATGATGTAACCTAACACTGTGTCAACCAATAATTGGAATAATCAAACACTGTCTAGCCCACGATGCCCAAATGTGGGCAAACAGCCCACGCAACCGCAGTATCAAGTTAAACATAAACATCTTTTAACACCTTCCAAGGAAATCATGGTTGGACACAATAAGAAACAAAAATGTATCTAATTATGTTTGTTTTATACATGTTGCAGACATTTTGTGTAGTTAGTCCGTTTACTAATGGCGGCTTTATTAATTTTAAAAAACTACGAGTGTTCCTGCCTAAGAATATATAGGGCTTTAGGTAACTTAGAAAGGTTGCAATTCTGACTGAGCCACTGTAGTAGATCATTTAATAATTTTCCACGATAAAAACGTATGAGTCACCGACTTCAATCCCAACAACAGTTCGCACAAAGTAGATAACTAGTATTTTTTGCAGACTACAATGCCTATTAGCAGATAACCACAAATGAAAATGTCACTCATTTATTTAGATGATGTTCTGGTTGGTAGTATTTTTTGTTTCCGTTGATTTTTTTAAAACCGCTTAATCATTTTCGATAAAAAAAATTATTGGACCACCTCTGGAGGACTCTTTCGAACAAAAAAGAATTTTGAAAATCGGTCCATAACTGGCGGAGAAATCGGTGAACATACATAAAAAAGGAACCTCCTCTTTTTTTGAAGTCGGTTAAAAACCCATAAACTTCTTTACTACACTAAAAGTTAGTCACTAAATTATATATTCATGCCTTATTTTTGCAAAAGAAACATCATCTGTTTAATATCAGCATTAGCATAATGACAACAAACGTGTAAGGCCATGTGCACAATCACCAATTCCAATTACACTGATGTCACAACAACATGTCAAATCCTCTGCTCAAATGTCAGATTACTTGTCACTTAGTTCCGAATTTTCGAATGACGTTATTTAAATCACACGTCATCGCAATTTTTGTCAAAACACACTTGAATTTGCACAGAATTTACATTTTTGGAAGGACCGTCTTATGAATATTTATTTTAGTTAAACGCCGCCATTTTAATTTACATTTCTCGTAAATTTCGATGTTCCTTTTGTTTTGTTTAGCCTCGACACAAGTGTAAACCTCATTGAGAGATGTACGAATTATTCGAGGAATTTTTCATTAATAGTACACGTTTTAAAAGCTTTTATATGTCTATGAACATGTACGTATTGACTTAAGCCTTAATTATTTGTTTTTTTGATCAAACTTTCGTTTTTTTACCAAATTGACTTCTGTGCTTAATCGATTTTGGAGTAGATATGTTACGGGAACAGGTAGCTGTGTGAATTATAACTAAAGATGAGTCGGCTAAACTTAACACATCTCTTAATTTTTTTAATTGGGAAAATGCCCACGCATATCCCCCGCCGGCCGAGGCCTAACCTAAGTTTAGCCGGCTATTCTTAAAGTTTACATTCACACCTACCGGCAGCAGTTACATTTATACATACATATAAATACACATAATATTATTCCAGAACCATGTGATGTTCTGCCTACCCCGAAAGGGATTACAGGAGTGAGTGTATAGATAGATAGACGCATTTTATTATCATCAATTTCATATTCGTTGAAAAATGTTTACACACATCATTGAAAAAACTTAATAAATTATCTAAATCACAACATTTACCAACATAGAAAATAAAGTGGCAACTTTCTTCGAAGCGCATGGGATGACATAGTGGGCGATTTGTCATCGCCTTGTCTCCTGTCATTCGCCGCCGCTAATAAGAACGCGCGTGACACGAGATGACAGCGCACGCGCACTGCTATTAGCATATTTTTAATTTTAAGCTATTTCAGTAAATTATTTTAAAGATGAATGTTTTTATGTTTTTAAGGATGTCATATTTAGATTGTTTTTAAAACTAAATATTTAAAATTTTATTTATTAGTTCCCAAATAATTTGCCAAGCGTCTTGTGTTTCTGTTTGTTTTTTAGATTCTTTTTCTTTCCCATATTTTTGCACCACGTAGATTTTTCATGATTTTTTTACCTGAAATTCCGTGTTTATTAGCACAAATACTTACTGGCACACATTTTTTTTAACAGCCTATACCTACACATCCCCATCGAGGGGCACGAGCCTTCCTTCGAAACACGAAGGGGATTTAGGCCATAGACAACCACACTGGCCCAATGCGGGTTGGTGGACCGCACTCCTTTCGAAAACGAATTTTCTTAGACGTAAACCATCCAATAAATATGTTTCAATCCATACTGTCACCTGAAAGCACTATTATACAATTGATAGCTGTTAAAATAGCGGTACAATTAATGTTGATTTATTTGAAGTGACATAGAAATATTAACTGCAGTAAAGAGCAAGCTGTGTGGGCTATTCAAGCCCTGACCTACAGCATTATGACGTCAGATTATCTTATACAGTACACGAAGAATATTAGCTAAATTTTGTGTTTTCACTTGTCAAAAAAACTATTATAATCCTCACAAATAATTTAGGAAAGAAAAAGGTTTGGCGCGAACGAGATTTTAACCCGCGACCCCAGGATTAGGTTTTCTGGTGCTCTAACCAACAGCACCGAACATTTTTCTTTACCTAAATTCTCTCACGCGGGTAAGCTAAATATTATAATGTTATAACTATTTTCGTCATCCTATACTAAAATTTTAATCGCAAAAACATCAAATCAATAACTCGTGTAACCAATCTATTGCCGATATCAAATGTTTCATTACTCTCTGTCTGAACTTTTGTGTTCCCTGCTTTGAAAGAGCAAATTCGCATTTATAAGAGTCGCTATTAATAAACGTTTAGTTTGCGGATGGCGACTACGCAGTTTAAGCCTACTTGTAGCCATGGCCTACAAACATATAAATATGAGGTCATATGGGTCCAACAAAACGTTGTAACAAACGCTAAATAGCATATATATTATATGTTTTACTCAATATTAATTTTGTACCTCTAGTAACATTAAAATTAACTGAAAAATTTTGCTACCAGCATCATAAACTTCGGAGATTCAGTATCGAGATCACATGGAAAACCGAAAGTGAACAAGGCAATTAGTCCATCATATTATAAAAAGTAAATACCTATGATATAAAATATTCAGTCCACTCAAGCAAATCCTACTTAAACTGGGTGACTTTAAATTAATAAGCTAACATTAAGGATGTGAATCAGCCAACGAAACTGAACAATTTTTCCAAATAATAATAATAATAAAATCATTTATTATCAGGCATCTAAGGCACATAGATAAATACCTTACAGACTAACATACATATGAATTATAATTAAACAAAATAAAATAAAACATACTCGTAGGTTGAAATATGCAAAAAATGTCACCTCTCCGTAGAACATGTGCGATCAGCTGATTTTTATTTTAGAGTTTCATTTTGGTTTATTGTGAAAGTTGTTTATTTTCATGGGGATAATCATCTCCTAAGGTTTCGCTTACTAATTTCAAATCACTGTGGTACCTTGTGCATAAGTAGTACGGTATTATGATTGAGCCTACCAAAAAACTAGGCTGTTTATTGCGCTTGATTTACAGAAGGTAGAGCCAAAAACCTTTTAAAAGTGCTAAGTTTTTGATCTCCATTTAGCACATTTTGAGGTTTACTGGAAGGATTAATAGTTTATAATCTTTAGCTGCAAATAGCGCGTATATCTGTTGTATAATTGCATTACGAAGTAGCGTGTTATCAATAGGACCGCCGCGACTCGAGCGTGTGAGTGGAATAACTTAAAACGGCACACACTTACACCGTTGACATTAAAATAACTTTTTCTGGGATTTCACTGTTATCTTCCCCGCCTTAAAAAATACTGTTTGGATGAAAATCTACAGAAAAATAAGTTTTGTATACCTTCGCTTATATGAGTTTAATTTTTTTCTGTAGTTCTTAGAAATTCAATGACATAATATTGGGTCCCACCTATGAAATTGCTGTTTTTTTCCCAGCTATTTTTTTCCTTCATACTTTCCTTGAATTAGCAGCTATTTATAATATTTTTTTCGTTTTAATACTTGGTTACCTTATCGAGATTTTGAGTACAATTTTTAAACATTTTTGCTTTGGGTTTTAACTGATCAAATATAGCTCATTTGACTGGATATCCGTTTCAATGCTTGTTTTGGCTCAAATTTTTTTACAAAATGGCACGTTCAGTAAACTAAATCTGACAATTATTAGCTGAATGTTGTCCCAATCTTCCTACGAAACTTTGTTACATTTGGATTTCAAATCTTGAAAAAATGTTTGTATGAAAAAATCTATTTTCCAAAACCTTTTTATGGAAAACAGCAATACATCAATGACTTCACTTTAACGAGACTTTGTAATAGAAAAATGTAGATGATATTAACTCTTTTACATATTTTTTTAGAGCTGAATGTCATTTTATGCACTTACATAATATAAATAAAACACACCTCACGACAAATACACCCTTGACTAAACCGTAAAAGAACAATAAACTAATAATAGTAATGCGGTAGCTATAAAACCATAAAGTCTAGTGGTAATGGGCACATTCCTCAATAATGACTTTAATGGCACACTGTTCGGCAAATTGAAAGGTGTGGTTATTGAATAATGCAACAATCTAGTATTAGGTCTTAATATGTGCTTTTATGGAAAATTGTATGGTCTTTGTCTACTTGTATGTAAATATGGGTATAGGTGAGTGATGGCACAGATTTTGTAATTTAATTTCTAAGAACCCTTCAACGAAGTTAAAGGCCCCCTTGACTTTACATTTGTATAATCATCTTGACTTGACATAGTATTTGGTGCCAAATAATAAAGTTGTAGTTTTAAATTGGTAACAAATTTTAAATAAGATTGTTTAAGTTGTGTCTATAATTTTTTTGCTGTAAATTATGCACAAACTTAATTAAGTATGCATTTTTATGTACTCCTTTCAAAATATTCGAAAAAAACATTATGGAGTTTAAAATGATTATATGTACTAGCTGGACTTTATAAATGTGTTATGGCATTCATACAGTATATGTTTGAATTATATAATAATTAAATTCCAAATTATTATTCATGTTCGGTGTAACACACGCCCAACAGTCGCGCACGTGCACACGATGAGAAAAAAACTTTTTTTTCTCCTACTTTGTGTCAAACACCTTTATAGACAGCAATCCATTGGCGAAGCTCAGATGCGTACTCAACAAAAGGCTTTTTCATCGTATTTTCAAAGGTTTTTATAAAGTTACGTACGTGTCCCAAATAATCCATTATTCTGAGTATTTAGAAACATGCAAAAACTCAGGCTAGACAATGATATTTTTTTCAGGGAGTGTCTAAGTAGCAACATGTCTTTTGAATCGGTAATAATGGGGTTTGATCTAAAGGACGTTTTTTGCGTATAGAGTAAATGCCCTTCTATAGTAGAATAGATGACTCACAAAGATATATGGTTTATGTACCTATCGGAAATAAGAGCAATAAGTAACATCACGAGTAATATAAGGTGACTTTAGTTAGCCAAACTTTATTCCTGACGCCCTTCACTACGAGCCCGTAGGTGGGTGGGCTGACGATGCGACGATAACTGTATGTTTTCTTTCCTAAATATATTATTTGCTGTCTCGTCATCTATACCTTTTTTTTATTATTATAAGATGGGTTAACTCTTGACCTCAATCTTGACCATAAAGGTCAAAGATGAGGTCGACGATGGAGCAAGTTAACCCAGAAAATGTCTATAAAGGCACTGGTACTCCCAAGCACTGACGGGACACAGCAGGCTGTTTGGCGTCGGGCTTCAGTAGGAGGGTGGTCGTGAATCAGACGGCCTCTTTACAGAGCCTACCACACCGCATGAGACCATAGGACGACACCTCAGATTCAGAAAAAAATGAAGTGTCGTTGCCTGGGATGGATTACTAGGAGGCAGGTCTCATTTGTGTTACTATAGTCGCCTCTTACGACACCCACGGAAAGAGATGGGGTGGTGTTATTCTCAGCCGATCACGACACGGCAAAAAAGCAGTGTTCATATAATCACTAAGAATACTGAAAATAATATAATAGGATACATATTAAAAATTTCAATTAACCGTAAAAAATACTTATGCTTTGGGCCTCTTATATTGTATGTATGTATTTATTTATACAAGTTTACAGTATTAGGAAGTTTACAAAAGCGGACTTTTTTAGTTATCGTTTTAAGAGATCCGCGGAGCTTTTATATTTATGAATTTGGTGTATGTATACAGTTTTATAAGCGGTGATAGCCCAGTAAGCGGTAATAGCCCAGTTGGTAATGAGCCAGACTTGTAATCCGAAGGTCGCGGGTTCAAATCCTGGTGCGGGCCTGTACCACTAAATTCGTCTTTTCGGATTTATGTACGGGTTTCTAATTAAAATCATCGTGACGAAACCCGCCCGTCCATGAAAATTCATTTTCGAAAGACGAGCGGTCCACCAACCCGCATTAAGCCAGCGTGGTGGACAATGCCCTAAATCCCCTTCGTGTTTCGAAGGGAGGCCCGTGCCCCTCGGTGGGGACGTTTATGGGCTGGTAAGATGATAAAGTTTCATCGAAATCCACTTCGTTGTAGTCTTTTCGTGATATAAAACTAAATATGTATATTTTAATTTGGCTCGCACTGCCCTCAAAATACAAGGTAGGTCAGTACTTTAAAATCAAGATAAGACAAAATCCCAAGTTTCCCAGACTTAGCTTAGTCAGACGTTGTTTGCTTATGTAGGTACACCACGTACATATTAGCATAGAAGTCGTCATTGGATGATTTCACTTAGATAATAAATTCTTCCTAACCTAACTCCTTGAACATAATCTGACTACTACCGACTAATATTTAATTATTTATTTTCCTTTTCTAACACAATATTTTTTATTTATTTTTTTACTATGATAGCGACAAATTTTGGACCTTAGAAGTCCTCCTCTCTCAAATAAATTTGATCCATGAGTTCTCATAAATATATTCTTCTTTATTCTTTATTGTACACACAAATACATATAAAAATTACACAAAGAAAGGACATGTACAACGGCGAGCTTAACTCAAGCAATGAGTTTTCTTCCAGCTAACCTATGTGAGAGGGAGAGGCAGTTGAAGTGGGCAAGGGGTGGGGTGGGTGGGTGATAATAAATGTTATTATCACCTTTATAAAACACCATGGATTGCGAATAAATGATTGAGTATTGAGAAAGGTAAATACCGCAACAATAGTATGAGATTTTACCACAAAATACTCATTTGACCTGGATAATTTGATGTGTTTTTGATGGTCATGTTGAATAACGTAAAGCGCTGATAAAATAGATAGGGTATGCTTGTAGCATAGTGGTGCTTACTGTTGGGAATCGATATTTTATTTTATTTTTATTTTATTTATTTATTTGGCTGACCAACAGCAAGAACACTGGTACATGTATTACTTATGCTAACTTAATTTAGAACTAAGTGCCTTACCACTTACAGGACAGCACAACATGCACAGTTTATATTAAGCGACTTAAACAAACATGAATACATAAGATCTAAAAACAATGAAGTTAAGTTTTACTAAAGTTATACATAGCGACAGTAGAAAGTACAAATTCGTTAAAGTAATTTATAAAGCAGCATTTTTATCTTATACATTCTTTTTAATCTTAGCCTCTGAATCTACATTTAAATCTAAAATATCTGAATACAACTCATGTAATTTATACATTCTAACAACAGAGTAATGCAATTTTAAGTTAGTGCGGCAGGGACCAGACGCAAATAGTTTTTTCTTAGTGCTTTGTCGCGGTATTTTGCTTGGAATGTAGAAACTAATTTTTGATAATAACTCTGGACAGTCAATTTTTCCTGTGATTAATTTATGCAGAAATACCATGTCAAGCATTTGTCGACGGGATTCGAGAGATGAAATTTTAAAAAATTCAAGTCTTTTTTTATAAGAATTTAATCTTCTGCACATGTTATAATTATACGCAAGGTGTTTAGTGAAACGCTTCTGCAACCTTTTTATCCTATCTATGTGTTTCTTATAAGTTGGCGTCCAAACTATACTACAGTATTCCAAATGGCTCCTTACTAATGCATTGTATAAAATTTTCTTAGTTTGAGGTTGTTTAAAACTTTTAGATTCTCTTAGAACAAAACCAAGCATACAAGAAGACTTTGAGATTAAATGATCCATATGATTAACAAAAGTTAGTTTACGGTCTATTATGACACCTAAGTCACGAATCTGGTCAACTTCAACTAGTTGTTCATTGATTAAACTGTGGACTGTTTTAATTATTTTACTATTCTTTGTGAACTTTATATGACCACATTTTTTGACATTTAGAGCCATTTTATTATTTGCACACCATTCAGTTAACCTATTTAGATCTGCTTGAAGAGCGTTTGAATCAGCTAAACTTCGTATTTCTTTTATAGCCTTCAAATCATCCGCAAACATGTAAATTTTAGAATTATGGAAACAAGCCTCAATATCATTAATAAAAATTATGAAAAGATATGGCCCTAAGTGTGATCCCTGCGGTATGCCAGAATGCGCAAAGTAGGGTGATGAACTGTGACCATTTAGAACAACTTGAAGCTTTCTGTTTGTAAGATAAGATCTAAACCAACTCAGCAAACCTTCCGACACACCATAGAGACTAAGTTTATTTAGTAAGATATTGTGATTAACGGTATCGAAAGCCTTGCTGAAGTCGGTGTATATTGCATCCACCTGTAGACGATTATCCATTGCCTCCACCAAACTGTTTACATAGGTAAACAGATTAGAGGCGGTAGATCTTCCCTTCAGAAAGCCATGTTGGCTGTTACCGATGAGTTGAGCTATATGCCATGATATATGAGGGCAAATAATTGACTCAAACACCTTTGCAGCTGTTGAGATGATAGCTATTGGCCTATAATATTTACAGGCAAGTAACCTAATGGGATGACAATAGTGGCAATTTATTTATTTATTTAAATTGGGTGAGTTTAAATTGGCTAAATCAGGTAACGAAACTGAACCAATTTCATCAAGGATTTTTTAAAAATGATTTTTACAGAATCTTATAGATATTCAATTAATATTTTACATATAACTAGCTTTCCGCCCGCAGCTCCACCCACGTGGATTAAAGGTTACATCGTGCCCAACTGTGAGTTAAAATGTAGCCTATCTCCTTTCCTTAGGTCTAATCTATCTCTGTACCAAATTTCATCAAAATCGGTTCAGTTTTAGACGTGGAAGCGTAACAGACAGACAGACAGAGTTACTTTCGTATTTATAATATTAATAATAGGTATATTACAAAATATGTGAAAAATAACATGTGTCAATAATTAAAAAGTCTTAAATTCTAAGTTCACTTTCATACGTCATATTTATAAGTTAAATAACCCACCCGCCAGCAAATAACTCTTATAATCAATCATAGAATCGTAACAAATGGGAAAATTGTTTTTTTTTTTCATTCAACACAGTATGTAGTTGTAAATATGCATGAGAGTGTCGTATTGCCATTTGTATGCAGGCTTCGCTTCTTGTTAAAGTCTAAATGCTTGTTAACTGCAACGAGGTTTTATTTCACGGCATTCTTTTTCTTTTGCATAAGTAAATAGGTAATGAACATTATTTTATTTGTAACTTGGGGATGTCCGAGACTTCGTTCCCGTGTATATTTCGTAAAACCCTTCCTTATTAACCCCCGACGCAAAAAGAGAGGGGTGTTATATGTTTAACATGTCTGTCTGTGTATCTGTGTATCTGTCTGTGGTATCGTAGCTCCCAAACGGATGAACCGATTTTCGTTTAGTTTTTTTTGTGTCATAGATAATTTTATCCCGAGTGTTCTTAGTCATGTTTCATGAAAATTTGTTTAGCCGTTTAAAAGTTATAAGCAATCAAATGCGGGGGTGATTCAATTTTTTAATTTTAGTGTTATTTATTATTCCTTGCCTACGTTATAAAAGGAATCTCTCTGCCAAATATCAGCTTTCTAGGTCCAAAGGTTTGTGCTGGGGTCAGTGAGTTAGGAGTTTTTATATGTATTTATAGACACACAAACAAATGTTTGTTGACATTCATCTATGAGCCAGGTGTATCATACCAACCCAACCTGTTGATTGTTGAGTTAGGCTTTCTTTTGAAAGTGTTTTTGATGACGTCTGTCATAAGTTTTAGAATATTTTGCTTCGTGAGTTTTAACGAAAAAATGCAATAGTAAGTATCCTTACTCAGTCATTTAAATGTGTAAGATTGTTTGTTTGTTCTCCCTGCACGTTGTAAGAATGGACCATTTCGACGCATTGTGCCAAATACGCAAATTTCCAATAGACGCATTTGACCAGATACCAAACGATCAAATACGCATATGGCCAAATACGCGATTGACCAAACCTGAAATACGCATATGGCCAAATGATTGCACAAGCAAAGTTCGGGGCAGAACTACTTATCAACACACTTCACAAAAAAAACCCATGTATGGGATCTACTTAAAATTCTGTCAAAGTTAGAATATAATGGTCACACTTACAGAGTCGGATGATTACGCACTAAGAAAACTCAAGTGACTCAAGGTAAGCTGTTACACAATATTTCTTGAAATTGCGTTATTAATGTTATGGATGACACACCCTTGCGCTTTCATTCGATAAGGGGTAGACAGGGCGTCAAGTAATCTTAGGATGTGGGTTTATCCACTTGATACCATTTGTATCTTTTAAACATTCTGAGGGTTAGTTAGCATATGTCATAATAAAAAAAAAAATGTCACATATATATTATATTCGCTGCTTCTATCTAGAAAATACCTGTAAGAACTCAAGATGAAAATGTAATCAATCACCTAGTAAATTTCTTAGTAATGCGTCATTCTCAACCGTAGGTTATTTGCACTAAGCAAACTTCAGATTTATCTAAATGGAAAGTAGGCTAAATTACGTGGCATATTATGCTTAAGTATTTCCTAGAATTTTTTATACTAAGATTAACGCTTAATCGAAAAATAGGAAAGTCAGAATATGGTGGTTAGCTGAGATTTAGATCAGTCTATCAGTTATACTTACTTTGAAATAACTGCTGTGTGCTTATTATCAAAAATCAAAAATCTAAACAAGGCCCCGATTCTGTAACTTCATTTGTGTGTCGATGGAATGGAGGCCATATTATCTGTTCAGGTGGCGAAATTGAGAACTATCCAAATTGCATACATCTAATGATGGCTACTATGTCTGGTGGCGCCACCGCCAACTGAATTTTCAGTTGCTAGGTAGGGTCGGTTGGCGGTAGCGCTGCTGGTCGGGGTGGCTGTCAGCAAGTATATGAAAATTAAATAGTTCTCAATATCACCACCTGAACAGATAAAATTGCCTCCATTTCCTTGACACACAACTGAAGTTACAGAATCTGGGCCCAGGAATTTTAGAAGTTTTGTCTATATATACAAAATTCCTAGAATTTAAGAGTAACTTTGTGGAATCGGCTATTCTGTACATTCAGTTTATGTTGTTGTGCCTCTCATCTGTCTTTTTTTAAAGTGCTTACGATGCTAAAGTAAGAGTTAAGACTATTCTATAGCGCCGCGAGCGTAGGAAAATAGGTATTTGGAGAATCATTCTCTGTCGCGACCGCGCTCGGCCCCGCTCGCAAACGTGCGATAGAGACAGTTGCAGCTCGGCTGTGTTTCTAGGTATTTTTTTGTCGAAAATCGCGTTTGGGGGGAAAACGTTTCCCAACCCCTAAACTGTACTAAATATACTACTTTTTGGTATCAATCTTTTCAGCAGAATATAATCTATGCCTCTATTTTTTGTTTTTTCCGAAAATTTACTTTATTTCTGAAATACAATGAATTTAAAATGAATGTTTTTCAAACCCAATAAAGCAAGATTACAGATCCTTATAACTTTTTATCTAAACAAAATTTTCAAAAAAGGAAAACATAGAGGCATAGTTTTTGATAGGGACAACAACATAGTGAAAAATTATCAAAATCGGAGAAGATTTAGGGGTAGCAAAACGTTTTCCCTTTTTGTATGGACATGGGCGCGGTAGTCGATCCTCTTAAAGTAAAACCTAGTAAACCGATATTAATAAAAAATATATATATATTAGAAGTCTAACCCTCATTTTAAGATTGATGCCTTTTGCTACAAGCAGCACTGAAAGCTGAAAAAGACAATAACATCACTAGATAATTCTAATGCTTGCGTAGGTATAGTCACAGGCGAAAGCTTCTTCTGTCTAAAATTATGCACAACTAATTAGGAACATCAATAAAGCATTGATTTCATTTCCTGCTTGTCTTGTATTTTATAAATACCAATAACTGGCCCACATCTGCAGTGCATTTATTGCATTCATGACGTAATGCATCGGATTCAATATGGAGTGCTTCCTATGCGATGGTATTGAAGTTATATAGGGTGATAAACGTAGACGTAGACATTACACTAGGCACGCGAGGGATGTGGTCATGGGGTGCACCCGAGTGGTGTCTGTGTTTAGAAAAAAATAATTATAAAAAGTGTTCTGAAAGTGATACTGGTTTAGGATTTTGAATAAAGCTAGGAGGTTTTTTTTCACCATGTATATTCAGGTTTAAAAATACTTACTTATCTCTTTTATCTTAAGTACAACTAATCAATACTTAGTGTATAAGCATTTAATGAAATAAACGTATAACTTAATTAATAGTCTTTAAGAAAATTTAATCTTAATTTATCTTAAAAATACCAAGGGATTGCGTGAGCTGTATATTTTTAACAACCGAATAAAACAGAGGGGTGTTCTAAGTTTTGTATCTGTATGTCTGTGAATCTGTGTGCCAGTCTGTGGCATCGTAGCTCCTAAACGAATGGACCGATTTCGATGCGGTTTTTTTAGTTTGAAAGCTGATGTAATCGAAATAGATCTTTGCTCTATGTGATCAAAGTTGGTTCAGCCGTTTAAAAGTAATAAGCAATTCAATGTCGAAGGTGATACACAATTTTTAATTTTAGAGTTTTTACGATATTTCGTAATATATACTAATCAAATCAAATCAAATCATTTATTCGCTTAAAACACGGTATAAATAGATGTCATAAAAAAAGTACAGTCATGTTTTGCTATTTAAAATCAGCATGCGAATGTCATTATATAAATCAAGATATTAAAATTGAGACGAAAACAAAAATTACACATTTCTAAAAATAATGTCAAATTAATTAAATGTCATGAATGAAATAAAAATTGAAAGACTAGATTAAGATACTGTTTTATTAAGTTACTAGCATCCCGCTCGGGACTTCGTGCCCGTGGGAATTCGGGAAAATTATGTATCCTATGTAATGTAGCATCCTAGTGGTGAAAGAATTTTTTAAATCGGTCCAGTAGTTTTTAAGTTTATTCGTTATATACAAAAATACAAACATACAAGAATACAAATCTTTCCTCTTTACAATATTAGTATAGATAACTTTAGATTTACAGCAATTTTAGATATTTCTTTGTTTCTAACGATGATACCTTATCAGTTCAAACTCACTCGTAATCTATATATCTATCTATATCTATATCTATATATCTATCTATATCTATATATCTATATATATATATATAAAAGAAAGTCGTGTTTGTTACAACACTTATAACTCGAGAACGGCTGGACCGATTGCCATGGTTTTTGATTTGTTGTATTTCTCTCCGTCCCGAATAGCAGAATAACTATTAAAAACATTGGAAAATTGACGGGAAAATTCCCACGGGAACGAAGTCCCGGGCGAAAAGCTAGTACTTAATATAATATTTTCAGACTTTTGTTTAAAATATAGATTATCCAAATTTACATTATTATCATTAAACATAATCGATCAAAGTAATCAAACATATCGTGACATAATGATGTCAGTGGGCTCGTGAGTGAGTCAGCTCACTGAATGAGTCGTGATGATATGAATCATTAAGAGTCATTCATATAAAGAGCACTTGTTTGAGTGACCGCAATTATATGAATAAGCTGCGTTGAGATTGTATATGCAAATATAAATATACCAATTGTACCGGGTTATATGTCAACTAGCATTCCGCCCGGGACTTCATTCCCGTGAGAATTCGGAAAAATTATGTAGCCTATGTCCATCGGGAATAATGTAGCTTTCTGATTGTGAAAGAATTTTTCAAATCGGTCCAGTAGTTTCGGAGCCTATTCAATGCAAACAGACAAACGATCAAATCTTTCCTGTATATAATATTAGTGCAGATATGTGGGTACTAACTTTCCGTTCGTTCCCGTGGGAATTTGGGAAAATTATGTAGCCTATGTGTTAATCCAGGGTGTCAGCTACCTCTATACCAAATTTTATCAACAAACATCCGTTCATCCATACATACAAACTTTCGTGTTTATAATATTAGTAAGGATACTGGGTGACTTTAAATTAGCGAAAATTGAGGATTAGAATCAGCCCACGACACTGAACAACTTTCCCCGATAATACGTTCCTTACCCCAAGGAAGTTGTTCAGAAATATGGAATAAATGTTTGCCTCTCGTACAAAATTGTGCAATCAGCTGAATTCCCTTGTATGGGAAGACAAAATTTTTTTTTTAATTTTCATACAGTATCCAATTTTTTCTTACGGTGTCAGTAACGTTGATAGAACGTAAATAAGGAGTAAAAAAAATTTTTTTCTTCCAAAATTTTTAGATTTTTATAACCCTTTTTAACGTCTTAGATTAGAGGATGAATTTTGTAAAACGCTGAAACACGGGTGTCACAAATTGTGTTGAAGAGAACTATTACAGAGTTTCAAGTCAATTGGACGATGTCATTGTTTTTTCTATACAAAAATTTTGATTTATTTTCATGCTTCAGACGATCTAGCTTGAAATATTCATATGAAACATAGAAACAAAAAAATACGGGTATGTTCAATTTTCATAAAGTTTTCGTACAAAAAATTTGGATAGTGATAAAAAAATTACCCTGTATAGGTGCTTCGGTAAAAGTTGTTTAGGATCATGGAGTTTTGTTAGCTAATTTAAAGTCATTCTATATATATATATATATATGTATATAGATTTACAGCTACAAATTTTTTTTGGTCTAATTTAATTTAAAAAAACATTAACAATTGGCTATAAGTATGCACGCACGACTAGCATAACCTAATCAGATTACACCAAATGAATTCATTCTTATCTCATATCGAGAACACAACAAATTACTACCTTTGTAGATGGTCACGAAATATGATCTTTTAGATTGGGTGAAACTTTGCCGAAGCAAACAGCTTACTAATAACTCTAAAATTAAAAATGTTGTACCCCTTACACTTAGGGTCTTAATACAAAAAACAAAACTACAACTTAAACAATGTTTAAAAATGGCTGTATGGACATTTCCTTTGCCTTTCCTGAAAAGGATAAAATAAAAACAAAAAAATTACATAAGTCAGTTTAAACCCTCGCGCGATGTCTGCACACCCGCGTGTGCAGGATTTGTATCGCACGCGACGTAAACAAGTGCGCGATGGGTTAATTGTCTAAGTGGTTTTCTATTTTTGGGTAAAGCAGTTATTGCTTACAACTCCTAAATGGCTACACCAATTTTGATCGAATATATCTAAGAAACATCTCGATTACGTCAGCTTTCAAAAAAAAAACTGCATCGAAATCGGTGCATTCGTTTAAGAGTTACGATACCACAGACAGACACACAGATACGCACGTCAAACTTATAACACCCCACTTTTTTATCGTGTATTAAAAATAGAGATTTCTATTACTGGATTTTAGTTTCAAAATGTCTAGTTAGGCGGCAGCACTGAACTCCAACTCTGTGTGAAATGTTTGTTAATACAGTTTTTCCCGTAAAAATACTACTGATTTTTATTATACGAAACCCCAAATTTCCATGGGAGATTTTACGAGAACGAAGCCGCGGGACGGACGCCTAGATTCACAAGCGCCAATGTTAACCAAATGTTAATTGTTAACCAACCAACGAAAATTCGCAAAGCAAACTGTCAAATTGAAATAGAGGCAATGAAACTCGCTTATGATTGTTTACGCCAAATTGCTTGATTTCGCAATATATGCGAATGCCAAAATGCACCGTCATACACTTAAATTAGGAGAATTCTCTCGAAAAAGACCCTGAAAACTGCAAAGTAGGTAAATATGAATATTTAGCTAGAATGAGACTAAGATTCCCATGGGAATTTCATAAAAACCTTGCATCTTCGCTTAGATGATTCACCAGAGGCTGTTTATAAGCAATTAAACGGTCTAGTTTAGAAAAGGACAAATTAGAATCTCATGTCCACGAATTACGAATGATAAATTCTCCAATTCATAATGTGCCAGCTGACAACTCTTTACAGGTATACTGTAGAGGCCACAGTTAGTGGGACGCGAAGGTTTTGCTGTATTGTTGAGAATCTGTTACCACTATAGTCATGTTCCCTCGGTGTAAATGTCAAAGAGGGTGTCAAGTGGTTCTAGAACCATAAGAATAAGTTATTATTTATTCTTATGCCTAAAAGGGATTGTTCGCGTTAGTATATGGAAATTAAAAAAAAGCAAAAAAGATTATTGAAACATTGTTGTCACGTAATCTGCATAATGACATGCCATTAAAAATGGGTCACGATTTGAAAGTGGTTTTCTCCAAATAAAACGACAACCTTTAACTCTTTAAATTGGAATTCTGATCCGAGATTTAAGAGAATTATGAAAGGCGTGTTAATCATGTATGTGTTTCATTTTAATATATGGACACTCCAAGGAGCTTGTTGCGAAACATTTCATGCGATCTGATAGCGAATGGGGACACTTTCACGAGCCAAGGAACAGAATAACACCTTTTAAACGAACACAGTGGTTAACGGTTCGTTTAGAGAATAGATGGAGCCAAGTCTTGGATAAAGAGCATAGGCGTGGTAAAAGTGTCAGAAGCAATCTTATTGTTTAAGGTAAAGAATTTTTTTGCAAGTGTTAAGGCGACTACAGCACCCGATAAAGGCAGCACACATAGGAATAGTGCCATCTCCGTCTCTCAACAGGCCTGGGCCGGCAGTGCGAACAGTGTCGATACACGAAGTTTACGGACTATGAAAGCGTGCGTGCGTAAAAACATGTTCGAAAGTTAGAAAAATTAGGTTTATGGAAAGGTAACACTTAAATCGAAAAATGCGTTAACTACTTATCGAGAGTGTTCAATCACGAACATTTTGATAGCAAATTCAAGTTCCTGTGTGCATTTTACTATCGTTTTTACAGCTTAAAAGATACACATTATCGGTACTTAGAGGTGACTTTGTGAGCTTTTTCTATCGAACCAAAAGTGCTGAATCATGTTTTTAGCAAACTACTTATCTAGTTTATGTCCTGAATATTACCGTAGTATTTTTCTCTTCGATTTAATGCAGTGCGTCATGCTTATCTACACATCATAAAATCGTAATTTAGGTGCTGTAGTCGCCTTAAGAGAAAATCGATCAACGACACAATTGGTACAACACTACCAGTCCACGCGGTGTGGCGCAACACTACAGGGCACTTTGACAGATCGGTTTCGCGCGTAGATCGGTGTTTATGTGTTCTTGCATTGTAATTTGTAAAATATCGGATTAAAAGGACTGTTTAATGAGTAAAAAGTGTTTTAGTGTAAAACAAGATACGAGCCATTCTTATCTGTTCTAGCGCTTTGTGCCGTTCCTGACTCTGGAATTTGGCAGGCTATAGTAAACGCTTAATAGCTTATATAATATTAGCCGTGTGAGTCCCCGGCAGAGTAGAATAGGACTACCCTCTTTCTTACCGAGGTGTCGTACAAGGCGACTAAGGTAAATATGCAGGCAAGTTCATCTGCACACAGAGAAGGAACACTCTGCAATTATATCAAAACCCTCGCCAACCCGTCTGCCAAGTGTGGTGAGTATGGCATTTACCCCTCACGTTATTGAGGGAGGCCCGTGCCTCAGCAGTGGGGACGTATATGGGCTGATGAAGAATAAACGCTACACACTCAAAAGCCCACACTAAGGTTCTCCATTGTGTCTTGGGTCCCTTGGAACATATACAAAGACAGTCACAAACACCCTGGACCCGAGAACAAACTCTTTTTTTACAAATATTTTCCCCGACCGGCAATCGAACCTAGATCCCATCGATCAAGAGACAGCGTCAAGGTGACTGCCAAGGTGGCACCCATTAAATGTTTTCGTTTGCGGATCTCATTTTAAGAGACCACCTGGTCTCAAGACATCTGGTCACAGACCAATATTTAAAATCTTGCTTATATTTGTAATAAGGACGAAAAGATTTAAAACACTATAGAAAAATCATAAAAAGTAACAATAAATAATTACATTTCAAAACAGTTTTAAATATGTAATTAAAACAAACCGAAAACTCATTGAAAGCCTCTAATTAATTGAATAAATTATCGACAATCTCATCTCAATAAATTATTCATCAGCTACATGCACCTGGAATGCACTCGGCCCGCTGCCTTGTCAATGCATTTCCGAAATAATTAACGCACGAGTGCTTTTTATGCCTTACTTAATAACCATGAATATTTGAGCGTATATACAGGGCTTTAGGTATCTCTCTTTCAACCTCTCGGGTGGTAAATCAGTACATGAAACTGAACAACTACCAAGGTCGGAATACGAAAAAATATTTTTTAGTTCCCATATAAACTGCGTCAGCTGATAGCGCATTTTGTATGGGAAGTCAAAAATTTTTTTTTCATACTTCGAACTTTGTTCCTTGGGCAAGTTGTTCAGTTCCATGGACTGATTTACCACCCGAGAGGTTGAAAGTGATTTACCTAAAGCCCTGTATATACATATTATAGTACCGGAAAATCGGAAAAACTGGACTACGAGTTCTATGTTTAGAAGCGCGCGTAGCCCAGTGGCGGTCGCTGATCTCAACCGATCAGTGAGGTTAAGCAACTTACACAGAGGCAGGGAACCTGATGGGTGACCAAAGTGGCAATTTATCACGAGCGTTTAAGTGCTTCGGAGGGCACGTTAAGCTGTCGGTCCCGGATGTTATCGATTGACTACAGTCGTTAAAACCAAGTCAGAGGCCATTGTGCGGTTTGAAAACTCTGACACCAGGGTTAGCTAAGTTCGCGACACACTTGACTATACTACACGATAAGAAGAAGAAGAAGAAGAAAAAGAAGAATTGTTTTTTTATGAATAAAGCTGTATTGAGTACTAGCTTCCTCCGCAGGACTTCGTTCCCGTGGGAATTTTAGAAAATTATATAGCCTATGTTACTTAGGGATAATATAGCATGGTGAAGGAATTTTTGAAATCGGTCCAGTAGTTTCGGAGCCTATTCGTTACATACAAAAATACAAATCTTTCCTCTTTATGATATTAATATAGATGAGTGCCAACTCACACTCATGTCACTCCGTGGCATACCCAGTTATTTAGAAAAAGGAAGGAAAATTTAAAAAACCGTAATATTTCAATTCACTAGGGAAATTATAATCTCCCGCGATATTACAATTTGCGAAACTATAAGGATAAGGGCCGCCTGCATAAAATTAGGATAAGTTAGATTAGGTTAGGTTAGTTCCTCCCCCGGGGGCTGGCTACCTGGATCGAAGGTTTTTCTCCACGTAAAACAAAAAAAAAAGGTTAGGCTTTTTTAAGTTCAGTTAGGTTGCATTATTAAGTATTATAAAAAAGTCCGACAGTGTGAAAAACTGGAGTAGTTCACAAAGTACAGAGAGTTTATAAACTTAGTCAAATTACAAAATAACGTGTTTGACAATGTTACAATGTCTATAGATTCTCTATAATAACTGGATTTCTCACGTTGCCAGCAGCATAGAATCACAGAAGATAGCAAAATATTTAAAAAGTTTACAAGTACGTTTTCTAATTGTCCTATTCATAATTTTAAAACAGTCTGTGTTACAATCTTTTTCTATAAATAATCCTCTTTGTTCGTATTTCAATAGAAAATAATTAATTTATTGAAAATTACGTTCTCTTAAGGAGTTCAATCTGACAATAGGCAGCTGTCATCTATATGCATCATCTTTCACACGTGAAGCAATCCTTTATAGACTGAGATCCCAGGGCCGTCAGACCTTACTTATTTTCTCAGTAACCAAAAGTGTGGGAAAGAGTAATGCTAGTACGTACTATTAACATATGAATACCTGCTAGCCTGGGCCGGCGGCCAATTTTCAGCTACCAGGTTCTGAAGGTATTTCCAAAAATTACTCACTTGTCTTGAAGTCTGGGTGCTGATATCTTATATAATATAATTAATTAAATATAAAAATGAATGATCAACACCGCCAGACACTCAACTTATGCTATTGTACCTCGTAAAATCTGAGCCGTGATTTTTTTATATGATGTTCAGGGAACTATAACAATACTTCTTACAGCACTCAGACTTCAAAACAAGTGAGTATGTTTTGGAAGTACCTTCAGAACCTGTTAGCTGAAAATTGGCCGTCGGCCTAGGCCAGCAGGTATTCATATGTTAATAGTACATATTAGCACTACTCTTTCCCACACTTTTGGTTAATGAGAAAATAAGTAAGGTCTGGCGGCCCTAGGATCTTGGTCTATTACGGGTTGACGTTATTATCTATCCCATTTTTTTTGTACATACATAGTTTTAACTCCCGACAAAAAAAACGAGTATTATAAGTTTGACGTGTGTATCTGTATGTCTGTGTATCCGTGTGTCTCTGGTGGCATCGTTGCTCCTAAGAGAATGGACCGATTTCGATGTATTTTATTTATTTATTTGAAGCTGAAGTAGGTAATCGAGATGTATCGTTGCTATATCTTCTCTACTATATAAAAATAAGTCGGGTTTTCCTTCCTGACGCTATAACTCCAGAACGCACGAACCGATTTCCACGGTTTTGCATTCGTTGGAAAGGTCTCGGGCTCCGTGAGGTTTATAGGATACTTTTTATTTAAAAAAAAATTAGGACGCGGGCGGAGCCGCGGGCGGAAAGCTAGTTTGACTAAAATTAGTATACACCCGTTTTTAAAAACAAAATATTTCAGATAATCTTGCTTGAAATTTTCGTGTGAAACAATAAAAAACAAAACATACGGGTCTGTTTTTCTATTAAATCACCTATTTGGCCAGTGATTAAAAAGTCACCCTCTACGTGAATGTGTTTTGTAATTTTCTTGAAATAAGCTTTCCTTTTTTATTTAATTTTACTTTTGTATGTTTAAAGTTGGAGTAAATAAGCATCTTCTGAGTGAGCTTGTTACATCCTCGTCCACATCTCCGCCCTGGTTACATTGTGGTCAAGAGCAAAACGCAAACCTGGGTACCTACCATGATCGTTTTCTGCATTTCTGTTTAGGATCCAACTTTGAACTGCTTCGCAATTGGAATGTTTTTTTAAATGGTATCATGATGGCGCTGCTTTTGAACTGCTCGGTTGTCTATGGTCCATTTTTATATTTAAAATAAATTGTCGCTGGTCTGCCTTTGAATCGCAACAGCGCCAAAATTTAATCGCTTATAAGCCATCATGGTACGAATAAGCGTTGCAGACTTGTTTAGGTCCTAAATTGGATCGCGCTAAGCGATCATGGTAAACCTCCTGCTCAGATTTTTGTATGTCTTTCTTCGATCAAACGTCTTTGGTATTTTTATCTCGCTGGAAGAATTTCACTTCGCAACTATTGATACAGGGATGTTAATAAAGATGACGTGAGGGCCTTGGCATCGATAGAGTAAACTGTTTGTCTGATGATGGAGTCGTAAAGGGACGATCACTGTTATTTATAAATATTTGTGTTTGTGGGCCTTTGCTTTGGGCCTGTGAAGGTGACAAGGTCTTGCGTTAAAAATAATCTTGAACAATCTTGAAATAAATGTTTTAGGTACTTTTATACGACGGATAAAAGTTCTGTCTTGAATTCGAAGTTTTAAATGTCTTTATTATTGCTAACCTAGAGATTTTCTTTATTAACGCGCGTGTACAGTAAGGTGATATTTTACCACGTACACAGGGCTTTAGGTAAATCACTTTCAACCTCTCGGGTGATAAATCAGTCTATGAAACTGAACAACTTTTCCAAGGAACAAAGGTCGAAGTATGAAAAAGTAATTTTGACGCAGTTTGTATGGAAACTAAACCAAATTTTTTCGTATTCCGACCTCTGTTCCTTGGGAAAGTTGTTCAGTTTCATGGACTGATTTACCCCCCGAGAGGTTGAAAGTGATTTACCTAAAGTCCTGTATAATTTAAAAAAAACTAAAATGATAGTGAATACTATTACTGCACCTTTGCGAACAGGCGTAGAGTCCGTAGGGTCAAAAGAACGAATGCGCATGTATGTATTTAAATCCTTGCATGTATGTATGTATTTTTGTATGTATTTCATGTAATCTTGACTTATTTTAAGTGGCATCCTGAATGTGCTATAAAAAAAGTTGTTTTTTTCTATTCTATTCTATTAAAATCCGTTGAGTAGGTAGTTTAGAAGAAGTAAGTGGGAAAACAGACAGACGCAGATTACAACTGTGTTGTATTCTACTTAAATATTTAAAAATCTTTGTTACAGTACAATTTTCTTTATAACAAACAAACAAAAATGTAAATACACGAAGTTTCGTCAATGAAATAACCCGCCCTGAATCTGACCCGGCCCAAGCTGGCCGCATTGCCGCGCTGGACGGCAATGGACAGACGCTAGACCAGGTAGGAGCCAGAGCAGGAGTCACCACCACGAGCTGACAGTCTCCGGCCAATCTCCTGAATCAACTCTCTACCTTCACTATCCCAGGGACCCGCCGTTTCAAATGCGATGGGAACAAAGATATTATACGATTGTCCCATCGCCGTGTATTTCATGTGTTTCTGACACATTAAATTTAATTTTAATAAAAGTATTTCTCTCGTATTGCAAATGAAGTATTTACCATTTACTTAAGTTTTCCAAACGTGTGTGGAAAGTATTAACTAAGAGCTAGCATTTCTTGAAACGCTTCACTAATGGAATGTGTTATAAAATGGCTTGTCCCTACACTACACACGCTTGAAGATAGCACGTAACGTCAATGATCACCGCAGCCGCCTCGCCCAAGGCGGTGACTCTGTGAAAGATGTGCACGTTGCGTCCTATCGCAAAATTAAAGGAAAGAAGACTTGCACATTAATTTTGCTTAAAGTTTGGAGCATTGATTTCAGAAACTGAGGAAAGGATAGAAATGGATTCCCTGTGTAGAAATGACATAACAACATGAACAATAAGAAAATGTATGGAAGAGCGGAACCTCCTGGCACAGTAATTTTATATGTATTCTTATAAGGCGGTTCCTGCAACTTTGTTATTTGCAAGTCTTGTAAGTAAATGTAAATATAAATGTTTTTGTAATTTTTATTTTTTGTTTGTAGGTAGGTATTGTCCCTACAGGTTGTAAGAAATATTCCAAAAAACGTTTTTTATTGTTTAATGGCAAATGACCTGAAATGAATTTAAAAAATCGTTATACCTAAGTCTGTAAACTCTTTCACTTTTATTGTTATTTTTAAAGTCTTCCTTATGGGTGTCAATTAGACGCCTCAAGTCAATTAGACGCCTCAAGCGTAATTAGACGCCTCAAGTCTCGTTAAAATTATCATTAAAATATATTTATATACAGGGTGTTAATTAATTCGATCTTATCTTCTCGGGTGATGAATCAGCCCATGAAACTGAACAACTTTTCCTAAGAACAAATGCCAAAATACGAAAAAAAATTTTTAACTTCCCATACAAATTGCATCAGCTGATAAATCATTTTTTGTATGGGAAGTCAAAAAATGTTTTTCGTATTTCGGCATTCGTTCTTAGGGAAAGTTGTTCAGTTTCATGGGCTGATTCACCACCTGAGAGGATAAGATCGAATTACTTAACATCCTATATATATTTCTGTTATTGCTCGGTCCTTACTTTTAGGTTCCAATCGATCGATTTTATTCCAAATTTTAAGTAACCTTTGTACTGTTGTGCAAAGAGCTTTTTAAAACACATGTGGATTTTAGCAAGCCTCCCATCTTTCGACTCTGCGTTTCATCTTCCGTGTCTCGATCACCTGTCCCGTTGGTTTCATTACCTGTGCTTATCCTGCCGGCTCGGGCATTTATTTGAAACATGAGCTTTGCATGAGTCTCCCAGAAGTTCAAATGTTTCCGTAAATTGAAAGCTGGATAATTTAATGGTTGGTGTATTTCTGATGTTTGCTTTTAAATTCCATCTTCTACTTCTTATTGACATGGGCAATGTTTGGACTTTTCACCCAAATAAATAAAAAAACTTGATTTCCTATCATGCTTTATTTTAAAATTACATTTACTATTAGAAATATGCATGTATTTATTTTTATTTTTCGTTATAATCGTTAAAAAATGAGGCGACGACGAGGAACGCCTCATTTATTTAAAGAAAACCTTATTCCTGTTGGTACCACCGCAGTAGAGATTGACTATCGATTATCGATAAACACATTAGAATCCATATATCTATGATGAAAAGTAATTATACCTAAGTATATTTTTTTAACCCCCGACGCAAAAAGAGAGTGGTGTTATAAGTTTAACGTGTCTGTCTGTGTATCTGTCTGTGGTATCGTAGCTCCCAAACGGATCCACCGATTTTCGTTTAGTTTTTTTTAGGGATAATTTTTATCCCGAGTGTTCTTAGCCATGTTTCATGAAAATCTGTTCAGCCGTTTAAAAGTTATAAGCAATCAAAAGTTGGGAGTGATTCAAAATTTTTAATTTTAGTGTAATTCGAAAGATAAAAGTAGCTAACCGAAACGAGAACTTTAAACATCTAAGCGTGACGTAGCAGTTCACGACTTTTGTGTGAATGTTGATTTGATTTGGTTTAATGAAGTGCTAAAGATTATTTAAAAAAAATTGACCCATATTTGAGTTACATGCATAATTCCCTGTTGTGCACTATGTTCTATGTTCTGTTTATTGTTTTATATGTCTCCGTGTGCAAATAATGTAGGTACATTGTATTGTTTTATAAAAAGCTAATATAATAAAAAATGTTTTAATAGACCGCTTTAATTATTTCTAGGAAAAAACTAAATTATGTGGTTAATTAATAGCAATATCCTTATTAAAGGTTTTGTTAAAAAGTTTGCATTTATCAATATTTAAGTATGTTTCCGGTTGACTACAGTGGTTAGAAAACTCTGACACCATGTTTAATCTAATTCTCCGATCAAATTCCCAAGGTAACGAAAACAAAGTCAAAGAAGGAACTAAATAACACTAATTCAATTTTAATCTTCACAGTCCACAATCAATAAATTCCTTTTCTTCCCTTTACCACCAACGACGTACAAAAAGCCACCATATTGCTACAGAAATAAAACTCATTTACGGATAAACTGTTACCACCGACGACATATCCTCAAGAGTAGCTCACACTGGACAAATGACAAGCGATTTCCCTTCTTATACGTACGCAATAAGGACGATACAAAGTGTTAAGCTTGATGTGTTCCTGACTATAGAAGCAAATTACAGCATTTCTCCGATTGGCCTCGGCGTTTTACCCTGACCGTGACCAAACCAGTATACAGCCACATTTATGTAATAGTAATAACATTTATGTAATAAACTTAATGTTTACTACCTCTATACTAATCAAGTAAACCATTAACTCGGCAACAAAAGCAATGTTTAGAGTCTACCGAGACTAAATGGAGTTAGAAATGCGGAGTCAGAAAATTACATTTGAACTAAGAAAGTAAGAAATTACTTATAAGAACTTCTAGACAATGTCACATTCTATTAGATACCCTATAAAGAATATTTCAAGTTGAAAAGTTATTGAATTGAAAACATAATAGAAAAGCCATCATAATTATTGGTCTTATAATCGCTAACAGAATATAACTTTGTGTAGGCTTCAAGAATTTATTTGTAGAGAGTACGTATAGTTAGCAGCCTCAAAGACGATTTTGATGGTTTTGACTATGTCAAAGAACAGTTACTAAATAGTGATAAATAGTGACAAAAGCATATAAATAGTGACTCTGTATTTAAAAACATATTCGAGCTTCTTAGTGAGGCTGCTTGCTTGACGTATATTTAGCAGACACACTAAGAAATACAGCTTGTATCAAATTGACTTATATGTCAAAAAACTGTGATTAAATAGTGACTTTTAATACTCGAACTTTTTTGACATTATAAGTCAATTTGATACGAACTGTATTTCTTAGTGTGTCTTCTAAATAAACGTCAAGCTAGCAGCCTCACTAAGAAGCTCGAATATGTTTTTAAATACAGAGTCACTATTTATATGCTTTTGTTACTATTTATCAATATTTAGTAACTATTCTTTGACATAGTCAAAACCATCAAAATCGTCTTTGAGGCTGCTAACTGTACGCACTCTTTGTAGAGCTTCTGGAGTCGTGGATTCAAGTCCTGTTTACGCCGAACATATTTCTTTACCTAAAATTTAGTATCCTTAGCGTTTTAGAATATTAAACCATTCCGTCCATGCAAAAATAAAAAGAAGGAACAGACCTATTCTTTTTGTCTACCATCACATCTACACCAAACAAGTCAATATTACTTAACACCTATTTTCCACTCCACGCACTTCGCGTGATCAATCTAATATAGTCGCTGGAACAAGTCGCCGACATAGGGGATCGACAATTACCCTATCTAGTTAGCCGTTAGCTTCCCCATTCCTCGGTAATTACTTGTAGGGAGATTGGAAGCGGTTACCCAATTAGTGTTTAATTTATACACACCTGTTTCGATGGGCAGTTGTTTAATATATCGTGGTTTGTTTTGTTTTTTTGATGTATGTTATTTCACATCAACAACACACTAATTCATAGGTACTTGAGTCATCAAAATAAGTTTAAAATGGGATGTTTGGTTAGGGGTTATAATAATAACATCTAAGTCTCTTAAATCCTCATCTGCTAGTGACCCTGCTGATCAATGGACGAGGTTCTGAAATATTACAACCCGTAAAAGTTTCTTACCATTTTATTTATTTATTTATTTACTGTTTACTGTACACAATAGATATACAAAAATAAACATACAAGAGAGAGACGACAAAATAGGCACTGCTTATCTAGGTAGAAATTTCTTACAGCAGACCTAACAAGAGAGATTGGACGAAGTGAGGCGAGTACGACGTGCACAATAACGTGAAAAAGAAAAAAAAACAGAAAATGAAACTTACAATACAATTTAAATTAAATCAAAAAACATACTTTAATACCTAAACACCTTTATATTTTAATTTTGATTAAAATACTCAGAAATTAAGGAAATCACGATTGTGTACGCTATCTTTCAAAGAATTGAATTGAAATTCAGAATTAGCGAGTATATTGGGAGTCTGCAAATAGTTAACAATAACATTAGGATGAGAATCAGTTTACTAAGCGAACATTCATCCTCAAGGTCGAAATATGAAAAAAAATTGCCTCTCCATAAAACTTGAGCAATCAGCAATCAGCTAAATGCTTTAGTATAAGAACTCGACATATTTTTTGAAATTTTCATATGGAAAAGTTATTCAGTTTTATGGGTATTGTCACCCCCTAAAGTTTCTCTAATTGAAAGTCATAGAACCTGTAGAATTCAGTATATTTTTATTTTGTTAAGGATTGATCCCTCCATGTAATATCTAGGCCATTGTGTGTGATAAGTTGATAACGATGGAAAATTGAATCCAAAAAATAATATACATTTTCTATTATTCCCGTAATATTCGTTGCATGCTATTTTACCGTAATATTTACCGAATTCAGGAATTTATTATTTAACATAAATCGTAAAACTTTAAGTTTATTTTGACAGACTTGGATACCTTGCTTTTAAGTTCTCGTAAAACGTTTAATTTCTTTTTTTTGTACATCTCAACTCTAACGTCCTTTAATGTATGTGTTAATTAAATTGTAACTTCTTTGAAAGTGTGCTTTAGTGTTTTAAGTATTCCTTAAGTGGTTGTAAATTAAAATTGTGTTTTCTTACTTTTACGATGTTTTCTACTCTATGTAGAGTAGAAAACATGATGACATGATACTTTTGATGTTTACTTATGCATTGATTTATTTATTTCACTTACTTACTTCGTTGGCTCAACGACCCAAAGTAGATCTTGGCCTCTGACTCCATTCTGTCTTGTGCCAATTTGGACCAATCTTCCAGTTTTTAAAACTCTTTGTTAAAACTTCCATTTAATGCTGGTTTTAAATAGTTACTCCACGTTATCATATCATGCTAGAAGCTCGAGCACGATGGCGACAAACTCGCGCGGCGCGCTATTCGGCTGACGCTGAAACTTCACTTTGATTGCATGAGAACCGCAATCAAAGTGAAGTTTCAAAGGCTTGCTCGCCCCTTGCGTTGTCAATGTTGACATTTAGACATAGGACCGCGGCGTATTACGCGCGCTATCACCATTGTATTCGAGCTGCTGATCACAACAGTTTATTGCGAAAAAAACAAAAAACAAGATGTTATTGACATTTGATTAATGTTTTCACTTTTTTTCAGGTAAATATCCAGAGATAACTGTCTGCAATTAACTGTGCGTGTCTTCTCAATCTAAAACACGGTATGTAATAATTGGTAACCGCGTCGAGAAAAGCAATTACTTCATTAATTATAAACTAGGGAGTTGCTGTTTTAGTTTTGTATTCAAATTCAAAATGGATTTATTTTATAGATCATTCAGGATGTTACTTAAAATAAGTCAAAATTACATTAAATATATATATAATAATATAATTGGCCTGTAATTGGCTTTACAATTAGACCTAAGCTAGCTACTAATTTTACATGTCTTGTAATTAAGCTGTTGGTTTTGTACAATAAATAAATAAATAAATATGTCACAAATAAAAATAAAAATCAAATCAAATCCTTTAATGTATGTTTGTATATGTCGCCAGAAATTAATAAGAATCGTAAGTTGATCAACTTTCGAGGTTGTTTATCAACTGTCGGAAAATCATACACGGCAGTTGAAATCTATTATTTGATGTATACATTTCTGGTAATTGATCAATTTACGGCGTCTCGCGGTAAAATGATCCGACGAAAGCGATGTGTACGCTGTTTGGTTGAAAACTCGAGGTGTACGCTGATTGGTTGAATGTCTCACTTAGAACTGCGACAAGTAGGTTAGGTTTGAACTACGACCCTCAACGCACGAGCCGAACGAGCGCACTCGATTGTGGTTGCCTTAAGAGGTTGTCGCATCAACCAATCAAAGAACAGTGTATTATATTACGGATGACAGTTTAACGTAAAAATGTACACTGAGCAGCGATTGGTCCAATTGTGTATGATTTGACGTGTGGCAAAATCGTTAGTTGATAAACTTACATCCAGGCACCGTAAGTTAATCAATTAGCTAAAATTTATTGCGTTAAATAATACATTTGAACTGCCGTGTATGATTTGCCGATAGTTGATAAACTACCTCGAAAATTGATCAACTTACGATTCTTATTAATTTCCGGCGACATATACAAACATACATTAAAGGATTTGTTTTTTTTTTAATATGATTTGAATACATTACATACGTATTCGTTCTTTTGACACTGCTGACTCTACGCCTATTCGCTAAGGTGCAGTCTTATATGACTTTAAATTAGTTTCTAAAACTGCAAGAGTGGTTTTACTCTTTTATTTTATTTTATTATAAGATGGGTTAACTCTTGACCTCAATCTTGACCATAAGGTCAAAGATGAGGTCGACGATGGAGCGAGTTAACCCAGAAAATGCCTATAAATAAAGGCACTGGTACTTCGACGCACCGACGGAACACAGCAAGCTGTTTGGCGTCGGACTTCGGTAGGAGGGTGGTCGCGAACCAGACGGCCCTTTACAGAGCCTACCACACCGCATGAGACCATAGGACGACACCTCAGATTCAGAAAAAAATGAAGTGTCGTTGCCTGGGATGGATTACTAGGAGGCAGGTCTCATTTGTGTTTCCTTCAAACTGGAAGATTATTCCTTTCTAGGCAACCTACGTATATGAAATTCTCATTTAAAAAATGCCGACTTCTGATAAAATCTGCTGATCGCTTATGTTAGGTTGCCTTAATATTACAAAAAGTCAGTCTTGTGAAAAAAATAGAAGCAATTCACAAAACACCGAGCGATTAGAATCTTACTAAATAAAATTACAATATCACGGGTTTGACAATGTTTCGGCTACACTCATATAATAAGCAGTGATCGGATAAATTAAGCTGATAAATTAAATTTAATTTATTTAATTACTTAAGTGATGTAACGGAAGATTTACCGTAAAAAAAAGTTGTCATAAGGAGTCTCCACTTTTTGACTCTGTTCTTCGAAGTTTAGGCAAATATACACATCAACACTGTCTAGGGATATTGCATGATTTTTCATACAAAAGAAGTGAGTTTGAGAAGCGATAAAAGCGTACTCTAGGTACATGGAGGGATATAATTTTCAGATAAGCAAGTGCTAAACTTGAATTTTCTGTTCTGATCAATGAATTTTATTTTTCTTGAAATTAGTGAAAACGTGACGAAAATAAAAAAAAAATTGCGCAAATTCCACCATTTTCATACAAAAAGCAGGCAAAAACTGCATTTTTGTTTTCATTTCCGTCACGTTTTAACAAATTTCAATTTAAACAAAATTGAAAATTCAGGAATTGAAAATTCAGGTTTCACACTTGCTCATCTGAAAATTATATCCGTCCATGTGTCTCGAGTATGCTTTTATAGCTTCTCAAACACACCTCTTTTGTATGAAAAATCATGCAATATCCCTAGACCGTGTTGATGTGTATAGAAATGTCAAGCTTGATAATGCAGTCAAGTGTACAATAGGTTCAGTATTCGTTATCCTTAAAGCCCATAGAGTGCAGTGCAGTGTGATGTGGGTCACAGACGCGGTCACCTGCCACTGTTTACCGTGGGCCGGTCACGAAGTCACAGCCTGTCTTATGGGGCTGGAAAGTAAGCGATAATGATCTCTGCTTATGAATGAATTGAGCGTTTTACTGCAGAGTAGGAGAGAGTGAGTTGTGACAGAGGAGAGTCAAAAGTCAAAGTCAAAAAAAGCTTTATTTTATAAACCATACAGGATGTTTCTTAAAATATGTCAAAATCGTGAATTGTATATGTATTTTTTAACTTTGCGCCTATTCGCAAAGGTGCAGTCTTCCTCAAGAGAAGAACAGGTATGAAACTCCGAGGGTCGCTCTTTTTAACTCAATCATATAAATTTCCTTATTTCTAATTTAAATCGACTTAATATTTGAATAACTCTGGAGCTAAGCAATTTATTCCCATGGTTGCTTGTCTCAGATAATCAGAAATTCTATAATAGCCCTTTTTACAAAGTTTTTATTTAATTATTGTCTTATTTTTTTTCTAAAGGTAAGTTTTCAATACACTAGAGCTGTCGCAAAAAAAAAAAACCCACAACTAAAGAGGTTCAAAGAGGTGGAACTGTCAGTGCAGAGGTAAAACTCATGCGCTGTTGTGGGGAATTGGGTGAAATGGTTCCAAATAAGTGGACTGATCACCCGCCTGTGTCTAACGGGCGTCCCCTCCATAGATAGATAGATAGATAAATCTTCAATAGAAACACATCTTGTTAAAGTCATAAGACGTATTTCCTGGCCACGCTTCTAAGCGACACATTGCTAATTACCTGCTAATAGTGCTACTGTTTGCTCTGCGTTTGCGCACAATTTTACTCATTTTACTCTGTAAAATTCTAGCCGTCAGCTGCTAAATAAAAACGATAATAGATGTGTGACCTACTAGCTACTTAGGTCCGTATTACAGAACGCGACTCAGACTCTGATCTATGCTTAAATAGCAATCGTCTTTACCATTTGTATAGTGAGAGAAAGAGACAATCAATACTTAAGTATCAAGACTTAAGTCTCCTTTTTTAATTCTTAGACCAAACGAGAACTTTATAAAATAAGTAATTTATTTTGAATTTTGGTTTCCATTCTTATTTCATTTCGTTCTTGAAATTGAATGCTATTGAATCCAGATGGAATGGAAAATAATACCTAATATAAAAAGCCTGAAAACGAAAGTTTTCAATCAGTGCGTCCTACCCGTGATGATATACGGAGCCGAGACGTGGCCACTCACAGTGAGACTAGTCCACCAATTTAAGGTCGCTCAGCGAGCTATGGAAAGGGCTATGCTCGGTATTTCTTTGAGGGATCGGATTCGAAACGAAATAATTCGTCAGAAAACCAAAGTTACCGACATAGCCCGGCGAATTAGCAAGCTTAAGTGGCAGTGGGCTGGTCATATCTGTCGTAGAACCGATGGCCGTTGGGGCAGACAAGTTCTAGAATGGAGACCACACGAATCGGCAAACGTAGCGTAGGGCGCCCTGTTACTAGGTGGGGTGACGATATTTGTAAAGTAGCGGGCAGTGGTTGGAGGAGGAGAGCTGAAGACCGAGCTCAGTGGCGTGCCATAGGAGAGGCCTATGTCCAGCATTGGACTGACACAGGCTAATGATGACCTAATATAACAGTTTTTGTTAGGAATTCTCAAATATTTTTCAGTTGAAAATCAGACCCCTTTTTCAATATAACTATTTAAACTTTTTCGATTTAAAATATACACGAATTTAGACCCGTTTTAGTCGTCATCAGCCCATATACGTCCTCACCGAGGGGCACGGGCCTCCCTTCGAAACACGAAGGGGTTTTAGGCCATAGTCCACAACGCTGGCCCAATGCGGGTTGGTGGACCGCTCGCCTTTCGAAAATGAATTTTCTTGGACAGGCGGGTTCCATCACGATGTTTTCCTTCACCGTTGAGCAAGTGATAATTAAAAATCCGTACATAAATCCGAAAAGACGAATTACCGTTTAGTATTTAGTATTGACCCGTTTTAGTATTTAATTAGTTTTCAGATATGAAACTTACAAACAACCTGACCGCAAGACCCATTTCTAGACAAACAAAGGACTAATCGGATATTTTTTGCTTGGCTTTTTTTAAGTCTTTTTTTGGACTCATTAATATTAATACTGGATTTTATCGTTATACGAGTATTATTGGCTAAATACAGTTATCATTTTGGCATACATTAGCATATCTAGACACTATCGGTCGGTGACACTTATCGATATCGATTGCTACTCGATATAAAAATTGCTATCAGTGTTATATCACTTCCAGGAAGAACGTACCACTTGTGATAATGATAAGTTATGACTTTATGAGATTATTAGAACAAATGTCTGAAGCAGTCATTTGAACGTTAATATGGCAATCTGAGTATCTGGCTTATACTAGCTTTTCGCCCGGGACTCCCTTCCCGTGAGAATCCGGGAAAATGTAGTAGCCTATGTCATCCGCTGATAAGAGAGATTTCTATTGGTGAAAGAATTTATAAAATCGGTTCAGTAGTTCCAGAGCTTATAACGAACATAAATAGATTTTTTGTGTTTTATATATATTTCACCAGAAAATTGTAAAAACCGTTAAATAATAGTAGATTACCCAACAAGTAAAAAAGGTGAATTCTTTTCGAGGCATTGAGTTGTATCCCGAGAGGAGCGAAGGATTCTAAAGTTGAATCCAAAGCGTAGCGAGGGATTCTAGATTAGAATCCTGAGCGGATCGAGGGATACAAGAGCCGAGATGATTTTTTTTTTCACGTGTTAGGTACTCTACTTTTTACCATTGACTACGAGAAAAAGAAAATAATTTACTCTGTGACAGTAAACTATCAACAATAGAGCAATGACTCTGGAACGAGAGGTTCACTTTCATCACTGGATGTCGAACTCATTTTATGATTTTGAGACAAAAACTTTTAACAGAAACTTTTAATTGCATGAAAATTGCACAGAAAATTGGCTGAATTCCTTATTCTAAATTTAAAATTTTTAACCGAGCCATATTCCATACAGCCAGTTATTACATACAGCCAATTTTTAGTACGTTTTTAAAGCAAGAGTATGCAACCTCCTTGCACATTTTCTTTTGTTTTCTTACTAAAATCCGTATATTCGCGCATGTTCCAAATTCAAAATGTTTTATTTACTCAGTGAAATAAACAGCGTTTTATTCACTGTTTTTGAAGAATAACGGACCCTTTTTCGAGGGGCAATGGTAAAAAACAACTTTACTAGAAAAATTATAATCTTACGCGATCTGTCAGTTTCTGGATCTTGTAAAGTGGACAAAACATTAAGTATACGTATTATTTTATCTTTCTCTTTTAAGGCAATGGTAAAAAACAACTTTACTAGAAAAATTATAATCTTACGCGATCTGTCAGTTTCTGGATCTTGTATAGTGGACAAAACATTAAGTATACGTATTATTTTATCTTTCTCTTTTAAGGGAGGCCCATGCCCCTTTATACAGGCTGAGGACAGCGACAATGTCTTTAATATTCATCTTAACTAACCAACTTCCGTAACACATTAATCAAAATCATAATTTACAACATAGTCAGCCCTTTTATTTGTTGTTTCAAACTTTCAAAACAAAGCCTCTAAACGTGAGGTCGTAGGTTCGACCATAAAACATGGTGGCCATAACTATCCGCGTGGGCGGAGATGGCTCTGCAAACATTTAATACCGGTGTCACATGGTGTCATCAGGGTCATCAGAGATAGTGGCTACCTGAAGAGTTCTGAGCACTTTTATATACCCAAGCCAATCACATAAATACTAACATTAAAGGATTGTATAACGCTAAAGTTAAAAATCATTTAGGGCCTTAACACAAAAAATGAAACTAAAACTTAGACAATGTTTAAAAATGGCTGTATTGACATAAATTCCTCTGCCTTTCCCGAAAGGTATAAATTAAACAACAACAGGGTCTTTGGCGGGAACTCGGCGTGAGCGGTTGCTTTGTCAATTGAATTTTCGTTTTCTGCGTGAAAAAGTTGTTTAATGTGTAATAGTGATAGTGTATTATGCAGTAAATTGACTAAAATTCGTGTAGTGATGAAAAATTCAAGTGATAACAGTGTTTCTGCTCCGTTTGGTACCGACAAAGATCCTCGCCGCCAGTTTTCGTAAAACAGACGCTATCCAGTTTTACGCAGAACATGAGGAGCTTAGGGCTTAGGTTAAGTTGAAGAAAGAAAGATTTTTTACTGAAGACATGGCTGTATGGACATAGTTTCCTTTGCCTTTCCCGAAAGGGATAAATTAAAAAAAAAACAACAACAAAATGACATAAGTCAGCTGAGTGGTGTTTTGCTTGTTTTGTGGTAAAGCAGTTGTTGCTTGTAGCTTTTAATCGGCCGAACCAATTTTACGTAAAATCCATTTCGATTACGTCGGCTTTCAAAAAAACCGCATCGAAATCGATCCATACATTTAGGAGCTCGCTGCCACAGACAGACACATATATACACAGACATACAGATACACACGTCAAACTTATAACACCCTTTTTTTGTCGGGGTTAAAAATTTAAAAGAAAATTAGCTGATATCTTGACATCCTCCCCAAGTTTTCGTCGCCAACCCTATCTTTTCGTCGCGGTCACCCATCATCAAAGACGAGCGATTATGCCTTATTTGTTTTGCCGCAACATTTTATGAATATGTTATTCGGCGTTTCGCCCACGTGTCTCGGATTTACTTTCGTTGGTGGCTCCTAATTGCTGGTTTTTGTTCAACGGATAACTATCGAGTGATTCATCGCAAGTTAATATTTTTTGTAACAGACCAGTTTCGATGTTAGGAAAAAATTAAACGGAAATTATTTTAATTATACATGCTGAAGCTACTTCTGTTTGTATTCCTCTCCGTCCGTGACTTTTTTCGCATGAACAAGTAGTCCAGTCACTTTATAGATACGTAACTTACGTTTTCGTTGTTAACAAGTTGTTTTTTCTATTATCCATGGCTGTTTTAACCACGCTCTGACCTGTTTGTAAAAAGTATGTCGATCTATTTCGCCGTTACGCCGCAGAAACAAACTAACTCACATTTTCATTGACCACTATAGTATAGTAAATAACTTCCCGCCTGGGACTTCGTTTACGTGGAAATTTCGAGAATTAGTTATACACGTACCTTCCATTCTTAAATCTCTCCATTCAATTCGTTGAAAATCATGAAAATCGGTTCTAAGGAAACAGTTTTTTTAGTTTTTGAGTTTATAGAATTCAGACAGACATACAGACGCGGTGGGGGAATTTGTTTTATAATAAAGTATGATGATGATATGATGAGAATTAATCACAATTTTTTATTAATTTTGTTACCAAAATCTAAACAAGTAGGTAGTCTTTATCTACCTAGATACAAGTAGCTGAAAGATAACGATAGTAGAGATATTGCATAATATAGAAAAACAACGCCACTAGGTTAGTGGGTATCCTTGCTTATCTGAAATTATCTTGGCAGTGACGTTGTCCATTACTTTTATTTATTTGGACATGCATGTTCACATATTCTCTTATCAGCCCATATACGTCCCCAACGAGGGGCACGGGCCTACCTTCGAAACACTAAGGGGATTTAGGCCATAGTCCACCACGCCGACCCAATGCGGGTTGGTGGACCCATTTCGAAAATGAATTTTCTTGAACGGGCGGGTTTCATCACGATGTTTTCCTTCACCGTTGAGCAAGTGATAATTAGAAATCCGTACATATATCCGAAAAGGCGAATTTAGTGGTACAGGCCCGCACCAGGATTTGAACCCACGACCTTCGGATTACAAGTCTGGCTCATTATCAACTGGGCTATCACCGCATGGTAATATATTGGTTGATTTTAAATTAGTGAGAGAAAATTGTGAACATGAATTAGCCCCCGAATTTCTTCAAGTACGTAATTCTCCATACAACGTGTATGATAAACTTCTTGAAGAAAATTATTTAGTGTCATAGCGAGCATCACCCGCGTAAAGTTTCGATAGCTACTCGTAAATTCAAGTCAGGGTCTGAACAACTTTTCACAATAAACCCATACGAAATTTTCAAAAAAAATGTCGACTTCTCATACTAATCAGCTGATAGCTCGTCTTGTACGGAGGGGAAAAATTCCCGTCCCGATTTAGGAAAATTATGTAGTCTTGTTCTTTATGTCTTAACTATATTATAGCTAAGTTGCATCTAAATTCGTTCATTAGTTTTTACGTGAAAGTCAAAAGTCAATAATAATTAATTTCGTGGCGTTCGCAAATGCGCAGTCTCCCCCTGAGAAGAACAGGCAAGCAACTCAGAGGGTTGGGTTGCTCTTTTCAAATCTAGTTACTTACGAGTACTTACACCACCTGCCTCTGGAGCACGTATTATACGTTAAGTATTCTCTATTTAAAATAAGCCATTAAAGCTCAAGGGAAATAAAGTTGTATGGAACTTCCCTTGGGTAAATAAGGAACGCCAAAATGTCAACAAAAACTTCTATCAAGAATAATTTTGAAAAAAACAAGGCCGTTGATTAAAGGCTTAACTGCCTTGGTCCAAGTAGATTTTAACTATAAAATTTGACACATCAAAGAGACTTTACTTTTATTAAAAATATTTAGCATAAAAACTTGGCTGTATGTCTTAGCTATTGACTTTCCTTTGCCTACGGAACTAAATATTTTTACGGCGAATTAATAAATTGTTTTGTTGTAAGGTTTTTAAATAAATCTGAGAAAAATGTCTAGAAATTCCAGCGACTCTGATATAGAAACGAAGGCTCAAAACATTATTGATGGGATGAATTTATAATTTCTTTTTTATTTAACCTCACAGTAGGTGTATAAAGTAGAATAAGCTCCTCGGGGACAAAAGTGTCTTTCTTGGGCAGACTTGAATTCTTCGCTTTTCAGGATTCTTACCATAACTCCCGAGCGGATCATTTCGCTCGAATTCAATATGCTGCCCGTGACATAATACACTGTTTTATCCCCTTGTTGCTTAATCTACTATTAAAGATTAAATCTACAGGGTGAAAATATAAATATAAATCAGTTGTTCCATACATTTTGGTTGAGTAGTTATTGAACTTTTGTATGGAACAGTAGATTTTTTTTTTTTTTAGGAAAGTTGGTCCCATAGAAAAAGTTGTTCGTTATCATGGGCAGATTTATCCCTCAAAGTTTGTCGAATATTTTCCATTTCACCCTGTAGTTAAATGAGTAACAAACACTATTATAGCCATCAATCCTCATAAAATTTGACGTCTATAATATACACATCAACACGGTCTAGGGATATTGCACGATTTTTCATACAAAAGAGGCCTGTTTGAGAAGCTACAAAAGCATACTCGAGATACATGGAGCGCTATAATTTTCAGATGAGCAAGTGCTAAACTTGAATTTTCAATCTAGTCAATAAATTTTGTTTTACTTGAAATTTGTGAAAATGTGACGGAAACGAAAATGAAATTGCACTTTTTGCCTGCTCTTTGTATGAAAATGGTCGAAATTACGCTTTTTTTTTCATTTTCGTCACGTTTTTACAAATTTCAACTAAAACTAAATTTATTGACTAGAAATTAAAATTCAGGTTTAGCACTTGCTCGTCTGAAAATTATAGCCCTCCATGTATCTCGAGTATGCTATTATAGCTTAAACAGACCTCTTTTGTATGAAAAATCGTGCAATATCCCACCGTGTTGATGTGTGTAATAATAAGATAAGTTTGTACCGCCTTAAATGTTTTGCTGTTTTAATGAAGCTTATCTTGAATGATTCTTTTATACGGTTTCTTAATAATGTCATTCTCATATTTTGATATGAAAACACGGTTATAAAAATGCAATTTGGTTTAAATTACAATGATAAGATAAATGACTACATTAGGTGCTTTTTGTTTTAATGCATTATTATACTTATACTTAATAAGAACTGTGTGGCAAAGTACAGACAGTAGCACGTCAAGTTACCCATTTGCATTACGGAAGTCGGCGCTATTTTGAGCGACGTCAAGGTCAACAAGTATAGCGGCAGCAACCGTGTGTACAATTCCATATCTCAATTTTTCCAAAAATGTTACTACTTTGCTGGAAAAGTCGGTATTTGCGACTTACTCTATCAGTTGCATTCGTTTGTAAGCTTGAACCAAAAAATATAGTTTTCAGTGTACACACGACAGCACATCAGGCTAATGTTGGCCTTGACGTCGCCCTTATGTCATTCGTAATAGAGGCGGCTTTTGTAGTGCGACTGTATAACCTGATATACTGCTGTATGTACAATTGTACATAGTACCTTATTACTCTTATTCTATGTCATGAGACTTTTAAAATAAATCACATATTAAAGTTATCCGACCACTTAAATAGCGAAGAAGTATCAGATCTTCACCCAAGAATAGCAATTAAATAATTGTAGACTGACTCAACGATTTTAAACACCGTAATGAAAATAAATTCAAAGTTAGCGATTACAGTGAACATTACTTTAATAGAAACTTAGCAATTACATTTAGTTTTATGAAAGCGATCCAACCAACGATACTCAGTCAGTGAAAGGCGATTAACCGCAATCGGAACCGGGTTTAGCCCACCAGCCACGGAGCCCTACGGAAATGCACAATGACATATGGATGCATATATGAAGCGTCCACGCTGCTTTTGCTCTTCTAAAACCCCTGGAGACAGCGGGTGGCGAAGCTGGAGAGCGGTGGCATTGAAAGTTTTGTTTCTACTCGTATCTCTTGCCGTGCGCAATAAGGAAACTTCTTGTCATATGCGACGGGCAATAGAATCTTAAGACCACCACCGGTCGCTGCCACGCTGCCAACTATCGTTGAGAATGCGGCCCATGTAAGCCGTCAAATAAGTTGGTAAAGTGTACTGTATGACTAATCTATTTTGTAAATATGTAAATTTTGGGCCAGACCGGGGCCCGGGTCTTGGATTTGGGTTTGGGAACGCAGCGTTGTGTTTCGTACATGGTCTGTCAGTTTAACTCCAAGTATGCTGCGTTCCATGTTCCTCTGGCATACTTTAAGTTGGACCTTTTGAACCTCTGTCAAATACCAAGTCTGAGCACCATAGGAGAGAACGGGAACATAATTTTCCTGAATCCCCACGGGAACGAAGACCTAGTACGTTATAAACGGGAAGTCCATTAGATAAGTTATTAATCAGCTGCATCTATAAAATAACCGCTGCATGACCGCCTGCAATTCTCACCCGTATATTTACAGCCTAGAACAAAGCGCGTTGTGTTATCTAGATGCATCTGCTGCCTGGCCTATATTACTTAAGCACTATCTATTTTGTGCCCTAATCCAGCCATAACTGCAGCTATCATTATAGTATTCTGTTCTATGATTAGATAGACTAAGAGGACATGTAACTATTTAAGTTTAGTTATATTAATACCACCTGTAGGTTTTCTTTCAGTAACCACAAGGTTAGCAGCTAGCTTGTTTAAAGTTTTACTAGGTAGTGTTTTTTTTCTCTGATCTCTTCAAATTATGAATTTTGGGTGACTTTAGATTGAATTTATGAATTAGCCCATTAAACTGAACAACTTTCCCCAAGGAACATAGGTCGAAATATGAAGAAAAAATCGTCTCTACATAAAACTTGAGCGATTAGCTGGTTGCGGTAATTTGTGGAATAGAAAATTTAATTTCCATGAAACTGAACAACAATATAAAAAAGAATTTCATATGGTTGTTCGGTTTCAAGGAAATTTTCTCATTTTTATTTTTTATTATAAGATGGGTTAACTCTTGACCTCAATCTTGACCTTAAGGTCAAAGATGAGGTCGACGATGGAGCGAGTTAACCCAGAAAATGCCTATAAAGGCACTGGTACTCCCACGCACCGACGGAACACAGCAAGCCAGACGGCCCTTTACAAAGCCTACAACACCGCATGAGACCATAGGACGACACCTCAGATTCAGAAAAAAATTAAGTGTCGTTGCCTGGGATGTATTACTAGGAGGCAGGTCTCATTTGTGTTTCCTTAGTCGCCTCGTACGACACCCACGGAAAGAGATGGGGTGGTGTTATTCTCAACCGATCACCACACGGTGCAAATTTATAGTCACCCTACATTATCTGGTGAAAACGATGCTGCTTGTTCGTTTATTTAATTACAATATACAATCATCTCTTGTATCTTAGTTATGTTGTCCCAAATAAATGTTTTTTTATTTTTTTTTTATTGAAATATTTTAAAAGAAACAGTAATTGCTTAACCTAATGATCTAACATAAACCACAATATGGTTTGTCTGTAGACCACTGACCGTCGTCTGCCGTCTCGTATCAGTGGGTAATTATACAAGAAAAAAAAAAAATAAAGTAGGTAACTGATTCTACATCTACAAAGCGAGAATCTGTGAAGCGAACAGCGTGCAGTCGCAATGATTGACTAAATGAAATGAAAAGTTTCAGTTAAGTCTGTAAAAATCAATTAATAAGATTTAATATCCAAAAGAAAATATCCTTCGATTTATTGTGGACACTTTTAACCTTCTTTGCATATAAAGTGCAGTTATTTCGATATCTCAGTTCGATACCCAAATACCGGTTCAGCGGAAATGCGAGCGAAATCATGAATGAAGTGGAATTACGCAAACATGTGTGGGAGGACTTGTCTCCTGGTCAAAATGGGCAGTTTGGACTACCTGCACAAGTACAGAGGCCAGCGCATCAGGTTACTCCGTTTTCAATGCAAAACCGCTCTTATCGCAACAGCACAGTGTGCACGCGTGTGGTAACCTGAGTTGCGGCCGTCCGTACATTAAACCCTCGTGCGATTCTTGCACACCCGAACGTTAGGAGTAATGACCTAGTTAAGAGTTGTCCACTTTTATCAACTGACAATTTTAAACAGCAAAAACTACTAGTAATGCTGACGTAAACGCCCTCTGAAATCTAAATATATAAAAGGAGAAACTGACTGACATATCAACGCACAGCCTAAACGGCTAAACGTAGGCACTTGAAATTTGGAAGGGACGTAGCTTAGGTACCGTAGAGGTGCACTGAGAAAGGAATTCCAGAAATTCCCACGGGAACGGGAATTAGCGGGAAAATCATTTTGTATGAAAAATCTGAACCGCTTAAGTAAAACGCTTGAAATTTGGCATGCAGATACCTTAGTAAACTTAAAGCTTAGTTGCAACAGGATATTGCAAAATTCCCACGGGAACGGGAGTTAGCGGGAAAAAACTTTTGTGTGTAAAAATCTAAATCACGTAAGATAGATGTTTTTAATCTGTGTACTCTGTACAAAAAAAAAATTACACGCAAACGAAGTTGCGGGCATCAGCTAGTCTAGTTGATAGGGTTTTAACCATTTGCAGAATAAATGTATTACATATAAAACTGTATTTATATTAAACTGTATTATATTATATATATATGTATTTATATTATATATACCTATGTTTATATTTTGTTTAATATATATTGTTTAGGTGTCGTCCTACCTATGGTCTCATGCGGTGTGGTAGGCTCTGTAAAGGGCCGTTTGGTTCGCGACCACCCTCCTACCGAAGTCCGACGCCAAACAGCTTGCTGTGTTCCGTCGGTGCGTTGGAGTACCAGTGCCTTTATAGGCATTTTCTGGGTTAACTCGCTCCATCGTCGACCTCATCTTTGACCTTATGGTCAAGATTGAGGTCAAGAGTTAACCCATCTTATAATAAAATAAAATAAATAAATAAATATTGCGCCCGCTCTTGATTTCACTATGCGACTTTTCATACCCAAAGGTTACCTGGAAGAAATCGCTTGAAGCGATAAGGTCGCCTATATTGTACCTTTTGTAAAGTTACTTGAAATTGTTTCATCATTGTATTTCTTTTCAAATTGTGCAATAAAGTATATTGTATTGTATTGTAATGTATAGTGGTGATAGGTTGTCAGTTTCAGTCACCTTTCATCCACGATACTGGAACATTCTAAGTTTTTCTCACACTTCCAGCATGGAAGGATTCAGAACCTCATCATTATATTCTGCCTACCCCGATAGGCATGAAAATTGTTGTATGAATAACATTACTCATTATAACATTTATAGTAATGGGAAGATTTAAAAGCTACTCAAGCCTACCTGATTGTATTCTGATTAAGATCTGTCTCCATTCTTTTGCCTTATCTGGCTGAGACTGTCATTTGTTTTGCCAGTTTTGGTATTTATGGACCACACAGAATTATTTTTGTGAGATTTCAAATCATCGTGCAGTTCTTTGAATTTTGATTTTTAAATATAACTGATGGTATCTCAATCCTATACTTACCTACTAAATATTTATTTAAATGTGAAATAATCAAAAGTTTACCAATATTTTACACAGTAATATTAACTTCATCTGTTTCTTCATGGATCTCTTACTAATTATCAACTTTCAACCAAAAAAAACCGCATCAAAAGTCGATCCATTTGTTAAGCAGCTATGACGCCACAGAAAAACACACAAATACAGACATTTAATCTGTAACACCCCTTTTTTGCGTCGAGGGCTAAAAATAAGGAAGATGAATACTGTTCTGAAAATTTAAAAAAATTAAAACTCCAGAAATTTTTAAACATTTTACATTCCTAATAAATGTTTACAATAAACAAAGACCCTAAAGTCCCCAATCTGCAAAGAATGTTAGTTACGCAAAATACTATTCCAAGACAAACCAGCATTTACATTTTTTTATTTCTACCAATAATTCATACAAAGATATTACTGTCCTGGCAACAAAGAATGTTTTCTTAAAATTATTTGAAAAATTATCGGCCGTCGTCGCCGGTCGCATTCTTTCGAGCGAAGAGTACACACGGCAGCACATCCAGCTATACATGTTGACCTTGACGTCGACCTTATCTCGCTCGTAATAGCGCCGGCTTTCGTAGTGCTAATGCTAATGGGTAACGTGACGTGCTGCTGTCTGTAGCAAAGCATTTCTAGTGTTATTTTAGTACCCATACTAATTCTAGGTATTGAATCATCGCAGCATTTATTGCATGACCGACTTATCTATTAGCACTTGCTATCAGTAGAAATATAAACATAAAGGTTTGTAGAATAAGTCCGACGAACTTGACTAACCCTGTTGTCAGAGTTTTCAATCAGTTCAACTTTAACGGCTACATTCAATCAATATATGGAGCCTAGACGTGGCCACTCACGGTAAGAGTAGTTCACCAATTTAAGGGTAGCTCAGCGAGCTATGGCTTTCCATATGCTTTCCATAAGGGTTATACTCGGTATTTCTTTGGGGATTGGATTTGAAATGAAATAATCCGCCAGAAAACCAAAGTCACCGACATAGCCCGGCGAACTAGCAAGCTTAAGTGGCAGTAGGCTGGTCACATCTGTCGTAGAACTGATGGCCGTTGGGGCAGACGAGTTCTAGAATGGAGACCGCGAATCGACAGACGTAGCGTAGGGCGCCCTGTTACTAGGTGGGGTGGGGTGACGATATTCGTAAGGTGGTTGGAGGAGAATAGTTGAAGATCGATCTTAGTAGTGTACCATAGAAGAGGCCTATGTCCAGCAGTGGACTGACACAGGCTGATGATGTAGTCCATCAACAACAGACGGGACTTTCGGCTTAACGTGGTCTCCGAAGCACGGAAACGCTCATGATAAATTGCCACTTTGAGCATCCTTCATATTCCCTGCCCCTGTGTACGTTGCTTAACCGCACTGATCGGCGAGTGCACAAGACTACGAGTACGAGCGCTTTCTACGTTTAGAAGTTAGTGCTTTGTAACGACCATTTTAAAATGTAGAGATGATTAGGTGCGCCGCATCATGCACGGTTCTTTGGCGTAGCAAAAAGGCTTTAAATATTCTGAGTCCTTCGATTATCGAGGTTGCAGTTTCAAATTCCGGGTTTTTAGATAAAACCTAATGCTTTGACCTTCAAGGTACTGAATTAATCGTGAGTGGTATTCATTTTTAATTTTATGTCTGTTTCTTAACTTTTGGATATGCAGAGTTCCGGTAACCAACATCAATGTTCAATGCTGTGTTTATCAATGATTTGTTTGTCACTTTTTAAACTTACATACTTTGCTTTCTAAAGACCCTGGTTCCACGTTTAGTTCTTTAAAAAAATACCTAAATAACTAGATTTTTACGTCATTGAACGTCAATTTACCTACTGCAAACTGTCAATAAATGTCAACCACTTACATTTATTCTCTTTACCAGACCATCACTACGACTTCTATTGCTCGTTATTTAGAACTCTCTGTCCTCAGATTAATGAAATCCAGAATGGATTTCATTAATCTGAGTCTCTGTCTCTTAATATTTAAAATATCACAGTGCGAGGAAATTAAGAGTAAGTGTATAAACATTTTTTATTTTTAACATAGTATGTTGACGATTGGCTTGGTCAACTTGGCACACACAGTTCAGAGAAATACTTGCTGCATGTTCTTGGATCTAGAACAAGTTTAAAGTATTTACTTATATTTTTTAAATAGTTTCTATTCGCTAAAATCACATTATTCATCCCCGACAAAAAAACAACGGGTTGCAGTCCAAGAGTGCCGGCAAAAGTAAAAACTTGAACATTAACGTTGTGCATTTATATTTAATTTATTTTTTTCTACGCTGACACTGGATGACATCTTGAATTTTGCAGTTTTAATTTCCTATATTTATTAACACCCCTCCGCCTTACGGATTTTCGATTAGGGTCACGTGACAGACACGTTACATGTTTTAAGCTTGACGTGTGTGTGTATATCTGTGGCAATGTAGCTCCTAAACGCATGGATCGATTTCAAGGTAAGCTTTTTTTGTGTGAAAGCTGACGTAATCGAGATGGTTCTTAGCTAGCTATTACATCAAAATTAGTTCAGTCGTTTAAGGCGACTACAGCACCTAAATTACGATTTTATGATGCGTAGATAAGCATGACGCACTGCATTAAATCGAAGAAAAAAATACTACGGTAATATTCATGACATGAACTAGATAAGTAGTTTGCTGAAAACATGATTCAGCACTTTTGGTTCGATAGAAAAAGCTCACAAAGTCACCTCTAAATACCAATATTGTGTATCTTTAAAGCTGTAAAAAACGATAGTAAAATGCACACAGGAACTTGAATTTGCTATCAAAATGTTCGTGATTGAACACTCTCGATAAGTAGTTAACGCATTTTTTGATTTAAGCTGTTACCTTTCCATAAATCTCATTTTTCTAACTTTCGAACATGTTTTTACGCACACGCGCTTTCATAGTCCGTAAACTTCGTGTATCGACACTGTTCGCACTGCCGGCCCAGGCCTGTTGAGAGACGGAGATGGCACTATTCCTATGTGTGCTGCCTTTATCGGGTGTTGTAGTCGCCTTAAGTGTTATAAACTATGAATGTCAGGGGTGATAGAGTTATTGAACCTAGAACAAGTTGAAAGCACTTAATTATATTTTATGAATAGTTTTTATTCGCTTAAACCAAAATATTTTAAAGATAAAACATTATTTTGAAAGTCTTTCTTTTTCTTCCTTTTTCTAAATAAGTGTGCCACGGAGTGACATGAGAATGAGTGTGGCACCTCATCTATACTAATATCATAAAGAGGAAAGATTTGTATTTTTGTATGTAACGAATAGGCTCCGAAACTCTGGACCGATTTGAAAAATTCTTTCACCATGCTGTGTTATCCCTGAGTAACATAGGCTACATAATTTTCCCAAATTCCCACGGGAACGAAGTCCTGCGCAGGAAGCTAGTACTCAATACAGCTTTATTTATAAAACAATTCAAGATGTTACTGAAAAAAGGTCAAAGTAGGTATTGAATTACATTCATTCTTTTAACTCTATGCCGTGTCTCTATAATATTACTTCCAAAATATATTTGTGTTCGTATATTGTTACAATGATTGTCAAATTAATACACAACATACCGAAACAAAAGTTTGTTTAGTTTAATAATCTGGCCCTTTCGTAATGATCACCCATCCTTACGTTAAGTACGTATAGACACGCCTTTATCTCTGCCTCCTCCCAAGGTCGTCACGGGTGGTCTGCGGTATATTTTTTACTAAATTGATGGATGGCCATTGGTCATGTTGTGGCTTTCGCGAAATCCACCTTGTAATTATATGGTCCCGTACCATAAAGTTTGACTAACATGAGCAAATGTGGAGAAGTATATGTTGATTCTCATGATTAGAATCTGTATTGTTTAGGCAGTGATGTCATTTTTATACATTTTACATTTTAAGTCATAAGGTAACTTATTCAATAACTAGCTTTCTGCCCGGGACTTCGTTCCTGTGAGAATTCGGGAAAATTATGTAGCCTATGTTCATCGGATATTTTGTAGGATTCTAATGGTGAAATAATTTTTCAAATCGGTCCAGTAGTTTCGGAGCCTATTCAATGCAAACAAACAAATAAACAAACAATCAAATCTTTCCTCTTTATAATATTAGTATAGATGGACCGACTTTGATGCGGTTTTTTTGGTTTAAAAGCTATTTTATTTTATTTTTATTATAAGATGCGTTAACTCTTGACCTCAATCTTGACTAAGGTCATAGATGAGGTCGACGATGGAGCGAGTTAACCCAGAAAATGCCAATTAAGGCACTGGTACTCCTACGCACCGACGGAACACAGCAAGCTGTTTGGCATCGGACTTCGGTAGGAGGGTGGTCGCGAACCAGACGGCCCTTCACAGAGCCTACCACACCGCATGAGACCATAGGACGACACCTCAGATTCAGAACAAACTGAGGTGTCGTTGCCTGGGCTGGATTAATAGGAGGCAGGTCTCATTTGTGTTTCCTTAGTCGCCTCTTACGACACCTATGGAAAGCTGACGTAATCCAGATGGTTCTAAGCTGTATTTGATCAAAATGGTTCAGCCCTTTAAGAGTTATAAGCGATGAATGTATGGGGGTTAAACTAAGGAAACACAAATGAGACCTGCCTCCTATTAATCCACCCCAGGCAACGACACCTCAATTTGTTCTGAATCTGAGGTGTCGTCCTATGGTCTCATGCGGTGTGGTATAGGCTCTGTGAAGGGCTGTCTGGTCGCGACCAACCTCCTACCGAAGTCCGACGCCAAACAGTGTTCTGTGTTGCGTCGGTGCGTGGGAGTACCAGTGCTTTATAGGCATTTTCTGCGTTAGCTCACTCCATCGTCGACCTTACCTTATGACCTTGGTCAAGATTGAGGTCCAGAGTTAACCCATCTTATAATAAAAAATAAAAAACTTTTTACACACAGTGTACATATACAGTGAGCGAAATCGTATAGATGTAACTTCGACACGTAAACATATACATTTCTCGCTCCCGAATCCCTCGATTTCATAACATGACGACATCGACATAAGCAGGAAATAGGAATTCCCAGAGATTGATTCACGGAGCATCAAGCCATATGTTAAACTCCAGAACGACGTGCGATTGCGATTACAACGATAGCTTTCGTATCAGTGCTCTCATAAATTCAACCCGCAATAATGTGTGTAAAATCCCGCAATAATCGTACATGAGCGTAACCAGGTTCTGGGCCAGGGAGGGCAAATCAATTTTTTTATAAGCACCTAGTCAAATAAATAATCATACATTTCAATATAGGAATACAAATGCGAAAGTTTATAAGTATGTATATATGAATGTGTGGATGTTTGTTACTCTTTCACGCTCAAAAGGCTAGACCAATTTTGATAAAATTTGGTATGGAAGTAGCTGACACCCTGGATTAACACGTAGGCTACACAATCTTCCGGAATTCCCACGGGAAGAAAGTCCCGGGCGGAAAGCTAGTTTTTTATATAAATTCTTCAATTATACAATAGCTATTTTAAAAGTAACTTTCGAGGGTCATCAGCAAAACGGTATATGACGTCTTCCGTGAAAGAATCGCCCATAGCGTTAACAGCCGAGTGTGGAATTTTAGGTTAGGTAGGTCGAAGGGCGCGCTGCACGATTTTTAAAAGTTGTTGTAAATGTAAAAAGTATTTTTTTTTAACTTTACTTTTTATCGACAAAAGTAAACGTTAACAAAATCTATGGTGGGGCAAAAGCCCTCCCTGGTCCCCCTGGGTACGTCCGTATGAGATGTGAGTCATTGCTGGTATTTCCAGAAGTTCCAGAAGTACAAGGTCACAGGAGGAAAACAAACCTGTTACCGACCGGGAACAAGAAAACAGGAATGTCAATTAAATTGGGATTTAACGGGATTCGAAATTTGTAGCAATTTTCGTAGGAATGACAACATTTTTGGGAACGTATATTTGTGCCAATTTGAACTACAGTTGCTATACAATTTTACTAAAAATTGCAACTGCACGTCTGCGTTTAACGTTTACGACGCGACATTGAAAAGCCGATCCCGCCTTGTGATGATCGGTTGAGAATAACACCACCCCATCTCTTTCCGTGGGTGTCGTAAGAGGCGACTAAGGAAACAAAAATGAGACCTGCCTCCTAGTATCCATATTAGGCAACGACACCTCAGTTTGTTTTCAATCTGGGTGGCGTCCTATGGTCTCATGCGGTGTGGTAGGCTCTGCAAAGGGCCGTCTGGTTTGCGACCACCCTCCTACCGAAGTCCGACGCCAAACAGCTTGCTGTGTTCCGTCGGTGCGTAAGAGTAACAGTGCCTTAATTGTCATTTTCTGGATTAACTCGCTTTATCGTCGATCTCATCTATGACCTTGGACAAGAGTTAACCCATCTCATAATAAAAAAAGCTCGTGATTTTCCCGAACTTATTTTCCAATTAAGTCTCACCAATCACCCTAAGGTAGACTGGTAGATAATGCCATCGGGTATTAAGTCCGCCCTTGTATTTTTAGTGCATTAAGTTAAATAAATAAATAACTCTTTTTACAATTAATTCCGACTAATATTACAATGTGGAATTTGGTGAAGTAGTTTTGATGTTTGTTACGAACGGATATTGACGAAACAAGGTAATACTATAACTATGTAATATTGCTTAGACATCAGAATAAATGATACCCAACAAAGTCCGGCTGGAAAGATAGTTGAATTATAAAAAGAGGTCATGGACACTAAACAAGGAAACTGAAAAAACTCAGGTCAAAACTCAGGTCATGGAAACTTTTTTGTGTGCAACAGAATGTGAAAATAATTTATTTGCATTTCAGTTTTTTTTATAATGGTGACAGAAAATAACATTTATGAGAACTCATGGACCTAGGCTGGGCACACAATTTTATTTGTGAGAGCAGGACTTCTAAGGTCAAACATTTGTCGACTTCAAGACAAGTGAGTAATTTTTGGAAGTACCTTCAGAACCTGGTAGCTGAAAATTGGCCATCGGCCCAGGTTAGCTGGTATTCATACATTATTAGTACGTACTAGCACTACTATTTTCCACACATTTGGTTTATGAGAAAATAAGTAAGGTCTCCATCTATAAGTTTATTCATACTTCAGCTCAGGCTTTTGAGCCAGCTAATTAGTTTTATAATGCTACCTATTCGCATAACATTTATTTTATTGCTCGCGTTCTCTGAACTGACTTCCATAAAAAGTTTACTGTTCAATAAAAGCCTTATTTTATCGCCAATGTACACACGACAGCACCTACGACTATACAATGTTGATTGTTGACCTTAGTTTCGCCCTTAACTCGTTTAAAATAATGGCGGTTTTCGTAGAGCAGATGTGATCTAGACTTTAAGGAATTTGTAAATGTTTTGAATTTGTGTTAATGTTAAATTAAATTTTAAAGTGCAAGTTTTACGGTTTTGCATAAGATTACATTATCTGTAATTAGATTTATATGTTCTATACTTAGAATTGCTAACCTTAAGTGGCAGTGGGCAGGGCACATTGCTCGTAGGACTGATGGCCGCTGGGGCAGAAAAGTCCTCGAGTGGCGACCGCATAGCGGAACGCGCAGCGTAGGAAGGCCTCCCTCAAGGTGGACCGACGATCTGGTAAAGATTGCGGGAAGCCGCTGGATGCGGGTGGCACAGGACCGATCGAGGTGGAGATCCCTGGGGGAGACCTATGCCCAACAGTGGACGTCTTGCGGCTGACATGATGCTCTGTCTACCCCGTCAGGAATAACCGACGTGATAAATTTTGCAATGTTACGCAGTAAAGCCCCTAATACCCACAATAGAAGTGTATAATTGCAGCTTAAACCTTCAAATTCGTGTTAGAAATGCAATAAACCTAAACCGGAAGCTCGGTACTAGGTGCGATCGATTTAAAGTTGTCGGTGAATACGACTCGCGGTCCGACATCAAACGCTAAATATTTTGAGCGTATTGTTTGAATGTTATTTACGAGCACAACTGAACCGTCTACCAATAGATTTAGGAGCTATTTTTGAACAACAAACGTTTAACTCTTTGCTGTTTGACGGGTTTTCTAATTCTGAAAAGTATTCTAAGAATTGACTTATGCATTTTCTTCTTCAATGTTTGTGTTCGTCTTTATGTATTTTCCAAGGGACCCACGACACAAGGGAAAACCTTAGTGTGGGCCTTTGAGTGTGTAGCGTTTTTTTTTATTTAATTTGAAATCAAACTCTGTTCTCTTTCCACATTTTTTTGTAATTTTTGTCACTTTACAGAATCACAGACGAAATTGCTCATCATAACATTGTTCCTGTCTCCCCAAATAAGTTGATTTTTACTATATTTTTTTAATAATAAGTCTAAGTCCGTATAGCAGAACCCGACTCAGACTCTGACCTAATATATATACTTAAATAGCAGTCGTCTGTGTCATTTTGAGAGTGAGAGAAACAGACAATCAATACTTAAGGGGTCATCCATATATTACGTCACAGCGTATGGGAGAGGGGGGGGTCATACCAAACGTGACCATACTTAAAGGGATACCAAAAAAGCGTGACATAGGGGGGGAGGGGTTCAAAAACTCGAAATTTTGAGTGACCTAATATGTGGACGGTCCCTAAGCATAGATCAACTCTTGAGTCTCCTTCTATATAATACGCGCCTAAGAAGCCTTATATACAGATTTGGTGGTCATGAAACTAAACCTGCCGTGCTGCTCAAAAAATGTTGTTGATTTAACTTAATTAAAAAAATATATGTTAATTTTAAAAGGAATCAGATCAAGGTTACAAAAAATAATTTATTTTCGCTAGACGGTAGTAAATATCTGATACAGTAATTGGCAGCTAATTTATCATAATTAAGAACGAAGCAACTAAAAGAAATGAAGTTATCAATTCACCAATCAACGAAGATCATCTGTTCCTATTACGAATGCGTGGTTTGGATACCGCAATTGCCATAAATTCTCATAAAATGCCATTAATAAATACATCACAGAGCGGTAATTCTGATAATCAATGGCTTTTCGATGGCATGACAGTGTGATGACGCTGGTTGCCATTTTATCCGTTCAGGTGGCGAAATTGAGAACTAACGAAATGTCATACGCTTAATGACGGCTGCAAACTACTTAGTAACTAAACATTTTCTTGATGGTGGCGGGGGTGTGTGGAGTCATCATGACTGTTAGGTTGTGCTTTGAAATCGTCCTCCACAATCAACGTCAAATTCAAAAATAGCTTGATTTCATAGAAAATTCAATCAATCAGCAATTAGGGCGAGGCCTAAGGCTGGCTTCCGCGTAGGATGAAGCCTGAAACATCACAAAGCGTCGTACCCGCCGTCCGCCATCTAAAAATTTAATATCCGCCATCTTGGATTTTTGGTTGGGGGAATTACGACGCTCCTTAAATAATTCAAAGTGGTGACTTAAACTAGCCTTTTCTAAATCTATGCCTATTCACAAAGGTGCATTGAAAAGCCATTGGTTATCAGAATTGCCGTCCTGATCGATGCTACCGATTGCCGATAGCCATTAATAAGACAATCACGATTAATCGAAGCTTGCATCATCAAGAAACAAGTCTGACCTTCTGGTACGCAGGTTCATTTTATGTAAAATATTTTCAGTGACATTTTCGTATTGCAAGACTTCGGAGATTTTATCTCCACAAGTCCTCATTTTAAACAAATTAAATTGACATTTCCAGTAGCGGATTCAGGATTTTTTTATTTATAAAAGGGAAGCGTTGGCTGATTAGAAAAAAAAATAACGGGTTGCACTCCGGGAGTGCCGGCAGAAGTGAAAACTTGAACATATATTAATTCCTTGCGGTCTAAGAAGTTTTCACTTCACCCTCCGTCTTACGAATTTTTGATCAGGGTCACGTGACCCTGACGCGAGTTTAACATTTTTTACCCATCCAAAAAGTGCACAACGCCGCTAAAGAAGTTTTTCTTCAATAAGCATGTAAATCTATTTCCAGGCATACTATAGAAGCCAGTAAGTGAGACGCGAGAGTTTTGCTCTATAGTGTCCATGTCAAAATGAAGGGTCTAGTTTAAAATCACCTCAATATTAAGGTTTTTCTCTACAAATTTTAAATGCAAATGTAAAACTAGGAACTAAATACGGAAAAGATCAATGAAAGAATTTAAAACCTATTTATTAAATTGATTTATTAACCTAACCGACTAGATAAAAAACCAGAACTAAAAAAACGATGCATGCCTTTTAAATGCATAATTAATTTGTTAATCGACATAATAACGGTTATTAATCGTTAAATATTAATGAAATAGCTTCACGTTAAAGTTATTGTTTAATCGACACCAAAAATTAAAATAAAAAAATGTATCGGGTGACTTTATAAATTAGCAAGCGAAAATCAAGGATGTGTATAAGCCCAAGACACTGAACAACTTTCCCTAAGGAAAAACCTACGTTTGAAATAAAATTTAAAAAATTCGCCTCTCCGTACGAGTGCAGTGCAATCTTGTGCGATCAGCTCTGACTGCCTTGGTATGGAAAGACGAATTTTTTTTTGTGAATTTTACATGGACAAGTTACATTGTTCAGATGTAAAATCACCCTCTAAGTTTCGCTAGCTAAAGACACCCAATACATATCTTTCCGTATTTACTTTTTCTTACCGAACTTTTCCATAAAAAGTGTTTTTTTAATAACAAAGATTTTATTTATTTATTGGGTACTATTCAGTAAAACAAATTGCAGTAAAAAAACAATTTATTTATTTTCTCCTAGAATACGACAGTAGCACGACTACGATTCGGGTGCTGGCTCGGACAATTCCTGCCAAGGTCAACGAGATTCATTCTATTTGCGCTCTAATTGAAGAAAATGTGCGAGTGTTTCAGTCTTTGGTGTACTAGAGTGACCATAAAATTATAAGTTATAGGATTATGGGCCTTTTTATAATTCGAACGGCACGGCAGGGCATGACAAAATTTGTATTACCATTGCCTTATATGTTCTCAGCTTCTAGTATCACTAGTGCATAGGAGGCAATAGTAATATAATTTTACCGTGCCGTTTTCGTATTATAAAAAGGCTTTATAGGTTTCTCTACGTTTTTTTGTGTTAATTTTAACAAGTTAACAAGTGAGCTATGTTTTTCTTGCAATTAATGGTGCTATTCAATTAGAAATAGAAATATTTTAATAATAAAAGTTACTTTAACATTAGTTTTAAACATATTATAACGGGTACCACATGACCGCGAGATTCTTAAACAATATATTATGCTTACATTGTCAACGAATAGAATGAGTAATTACATTAATCAGACATATGTATAAAAAATCTAAGAATGTTGTGAATCCGTGGATACAATGGTAAATATATAATACAATATTTTTAAATATATTTTATTGTTTCAGGTACATAGACCAAAAGAACAAGTCCTTCATTGAAGGTGATGTTGATGTCATAAGGTTTTGAAATCATTATTTAATTGAGGTTAATTAAATCACTATTATAGGTCCTAACAGGTATCCAAGTTACAGTCAAAATAGCTTAATTCAATTTAACTTTTACGATGTTACTTAAAATTGATCAATATTACATTAAAGAATTTAAATACATACAAACCATATTCGTTCTTTTGACTCTACTGACTTTACGCCTATTCGCAAAGGTGCAGTCTTCCTCAGAGAAGAATAGGCAAGTACCATCGTCAAATCCCAAGAAATTGAGTCCAGGGTTAGCCAATTTCGCCACACACTTGACTATACCTACACGATAAGAAGAAGAAGAAATCCTACTTTCTCTCTAAAGCCTTGTCACTCTACATTTACGGTGATATAGTAACAAGGATGGCGCCAACCGACCTAATGTATTTCTAAATAATGTACCTAATGAAAATGAACGTAGGTCCCTATTACGTCTACGTCTACGGCTCATTCGTGTATAGCTTCATTAGCCCTGCTCTGTGGGTGGTCTGCGAAATGAGACTAAAATATGAGATGAATGGAAATAGCGATGACAGTTTTATTTTTCCACACGAATTGTTATAGCTCACTTGACAACTTTTGTGAAGTACCGTATTTTGGAATATACTGGTTTCTTTGTGAAAGAAAATAAACATTTCTTATTGGAATTTGAATCTTTCCTACGGAATATCGTGACACGGTCGGTCCTATATTATGATTATTTTCGTGTTTTATGATAAGAAAAGTGTATAGATTTTAAGGAAACAAAAAAAAATTAAAATCATTATTATAAGAATCTTCTGGGCAAATTCTTTAAGATCATAGTCACGGCTAGAACACACATGCATGCTAAAATTTAAAATAGTTCCCAAGTGTTGGAAAGGTCAAAGTCGTAAATTAGCCTCAAATAAATGCTAAACACTCACTAATTTTTCCTGACTCTGTTTTGACATTCACGTAGAATAGCTGTATAAATTATAGTGTACCGTTTTAAACTTTATTTAATATTAATCTGAGCTCAACGCTGGACTAGGAGTGAAACACAACGGGTCGCACTCCGGGAGTGCCGGCAGAAGTGAAAACTTGAACATATATTACTTCCTTGCGGTCTAAGAAGTTTTCACTTCACCCTCCGCCTTACGAATTTTCGATCAGGGTCACGTGACACTGACGCGAGTTTAAAATTTTTTACCCATCCAAAAAGTGCACAAAGCCGCTAAAGAAGTTTTCACTTCAAAAACTTAGAATGTACCAGCTGCCAACTCTTCCCAGGTATACAGTAAAAGTCAGTAAGTGGGACGCGAGGGTTTTGCTGTATTATGGGCGAAAGGCTGACAACCTCTCATCTTATAACCTTCGGAATTTACGTCGAATGTGACATCAAGTGATTCTAGAATCACTAATGCTCTGTCTACCCCTATAGGAATTAAAGGCATGAGCGAATATATGTATGTATACTGTTTGTGTTCTTCTTTATAAATAAATAAATAATGTATAATCTAAGTAGCTTTCTGTCCGTTACTTAGCTTTCTGCATACTATGTAATTTCACAGGAAAAATCTGGTGAAAGAATATTGTACTTATAAAAGATACAAAGAGATATCTACATTAATAAAACAATCCCTGTTAACAAAGACACGGAAATCAGTTTTTTTTTCTCATCGTTTATAGTCAAGTGTGTAGCCAAGTAATTGAACCCTGGTCAGAGTTTTCAAGCTGTCAAATGGCCCCTGACTTGGTTTAACGACTGTAGTCAATCGACAACAGCCAAGACCGACGGCTTAACCTACCCTCCGAAGCACGGAAACGCTCGTGATGAATTCCCACTTTGATCACCCACCAGCACCAGGGCCCCGATTCTGTAACTTCAGTTGCATGTCGATGGAATGGAGGCCATTTTATCTGTTCAGGTGGCGAAATTGAGAACTATTTAATTTTCATTATATAGTTTTGAATTTCAGCGCTACTGCCAAACGAACGTAAAGTTGCAAACCCTAGCAACTGAAAATTCAGTTGGCGGTGGCGCCACCAGTCAAAGCAGCCATCATTAGATTTATGACATTTTGATAGTTCTGAACAGATAAAATGGCGACCTTCCATCGAGACACAACTGAAGTTACAGAATCGGGGCCCAGGTTAAGAAATGGTATCCAGGTTTTGGCACCTTATTGCTATTCTAACCCTGATAGGTGATAAAATGACTTTGTAACTACAGTAGAATCTCACTAATCCGGCACTATTAAAAACCAGAGAGTGTTGGATTATTGGACTGTTCGGATTACTGGATTGTATTGAAAAACACATAGTAAATAAAATACTTAAAGCACTTCATGAAGGGAATACAATGTATGTATTTGTGTCCATGTTCATGTTCTATAACTGTAACATATCTCACAATAAAAAAATTATATGGTTTTAAAATAATCATTCATTGAAGTCTGACGTAGGGAGAGTTAAGGATGGCGCAGGCGGAGGGTGCCGGATTATTGGATGTGTCGGTCTATTGAAGTGCCGGATTAGTTAGATTCTACTCTATTTACAATTAAATCAATTACCTTGTTAACAATCACGGAAGTCAATATTGCTATACTGAAATCACCTGCGGGGCTAAATGCGCCCGTGACATAATTTTGTCTTATCGAAATCATTCTGTTTCATACTGACGTTATGTGATAGAATGAGAAGAGGGCAGAACGAGATAGACGAATTTATGTCACAATGCTTACGAGTATGTGCGGTGCTATGCTAGGCAAATCTGCCAATTGGACCATGGTCAAGCGCACCCCGAGTGTAAAACGGGACAAAGCGCTAGAATTAAAAGGGAAAGAAATACATAAAATCACAGCAATAGGTTGACCTTATCGCTGAATCATTATCATTATTATGTGTAATATAATATTATCATTATTATGTGTAATATAATATTATCATTATTATGTGTAATATAATATTATCATTATTATGCGGATACCTTTGAGAAGCGTCTCAAGGGCTACTTTGAAGCCCAGTGTGGCTATAAATAAATGGTTTCCTTTCCTAATTTTCCTTTTTACTTTTTAATTACTTTTCCTCTCTTGTTTTCCGTATTCCTTTTACCTACTTAGTTGTTTTTTTTTCCTGTTTGCATCTCCTCTTTAACTATGTGTGTGTGTCTTATGTATCGAATAATTACATATAAAACTGTATTTATATTAAACTGTATTATATTATATATATATATATATGTATTTATATTATATATATGTTTATATTTTGTTTAATATATTTAGGTTTATATATTGCGCCCGCTCTTGATTTCACTATGCGACTTTTCATACCCAAAGGTTACCTGGAAGAAATCGCTTGAAGCGATAAGGTCGCCTATATTGTACCCTTTGTGAAGTTACTTGTAATTGTCTCATCATTGTATTTCTTTTCAAATTGTGCAATAAAGTATATTGTATTATATTGTAAGAAAAACTTAGAATGTGTCAGCTGCTGACTCTTCCCAGGCATACTATAGGAGCCAGTAAGTGAGATGTGCGGATTTTGCTGTATCGAATGTGAAAGGCTGACAACCTATCACCACTATACACACACATATTACATCTAATAACCCCCAGAAAGATTGTCAAATGTGACGTCAAGTGGTTCTCGAACTACATACTCGTATAATAGAAAAATTCTTTATTTTATAAAGAATTTTATTATTTATTATAGGACATTCAGGATGCCACTTAAAACAAGTCAAGATTAAATGAAATACATACAAACATACATTCAATTCAATTCAATCGTTTATTGCAAGTCACAACAATAGATCTTAAAATATAAATTAAAGATATAATAAGTTTTAGTCTCATGTCACGCCCTGCAAGGGCACAGCAATTCTGGAGAGAGCTTACTTACTTACTTACTACCTAATTAAATAGGATAAAAAATTTAATAAACTCAAAAATTTTACAATTTTAACTTAATTAATCAAATATTCACTATATGTATTTAGGTATATAAACTATTTATGTGTCACCAGCACGAGAGGAACAAGTCTTAGTTTTACATTTCTTTAGTTGACATCATTAAAGAATTCCTTAATATTATAGTAACATTTATCAATAAGATAGGACCTCAGATGTTTAATAAATAATGATGTTTTTTGTAAGTTTTTAATGTTATTGGGTAAATGATTATAAATTCTTATTAGCATAGATAGATAGATAAACTCTTTATTGATAAACACAATACATACAAACAGAAACAGATTGCTGCGCTGGCTGTATCGTGTCTATCAAATTGGCGCTGACTCAGCACACACTGTAGCAAACTACAGCACTGATATTCTGTCAGAACCATTGAGCACGTGCCTGACCCTATTAGATAAACAATAAAAATAAATAACAGTAGGTAATTAAGAAAACAAACAATAAATTAATAAAATAATAAAGTAAATAAAGTAGGTTTGCGTTATATATTTAAGTAAATCAAATAGTGTAGTTAAGAAAAGAAAAGTAATAATTCACTATGAGCTTGTGGATAAAACTTAAATATACATATAATATTATTCATAGTATAAATGCATAGTATGTGGTCCGGAAGTAACTAACTTTAATTTAGAGAAGGGGACTTGTATTTTATTGTGGTTTCGGTTATTTCATTTAATCCTGTCCTGTTCCTGTTATTAAACGATTTAAATACATACATACGCATTCGTTCTTTTGACCCTACTGCCTCTAATCCTATTCGCAAAGGTGCAGTCTTCCTCAGAGAAGAACAGGCAAGAAACTCTGAGGTTGCTCTTTTGAATCGCATTACAAATTTTCTTATAGAACATCATGTACCCCGCCTACCCCGAAAGGGATTATATTGGTACAGCGGGTATGTATTCATATGTCAAACCAAACTCGTCCCAGTAAAACCCAGTTACTGAGACAAATGAATACCGTAATAACACGCAATTTGCAAAAAACTGCTTGTTAGCATAAATTACAAGCAAATTATTGCAAAAAGTAAAGGTCGGCTTGGACATTATCGTTCGAAGAAATCGATTTTCGGTACATAATTTAGGATCCCGCATCGATTAAGGGGACCTTTCACTACACTGACAATGTTGATAATTGGATTCTCTCTTATTTACTTACTAGCATTCCGCCTGGGACTTTGAATTTGGGAAAATTATGTAGCCTTGTCCATCGGGGATAATGTAGCTTTCTAATGGTGAAAGAATTTTTCAAAACGGTCCAGTAGTCTCGGAGCCTATTCAATGCAAACAATCAAATCTTTCCTCTTAATAATATTATAGTATAGATTTCATGAATTATGATAGTAAACATACAAATAATAATAAACGCTACACACTGAAAGGCCAACACTAAGGTTATCCCTTGCGTCGAACATACTTAAAACAAAGACAAACACCCATGACCAAAAAAACAACATTTCATTCTTACAAAAATAGTTACCCCGACTGGAAATCGAACCCAGGAACCGTCGATCAACGTGAGGCAGCGCTACAACCACTCGACCAAACCAGCCGTCGAACCAATATTTTCCAATATTTTTTCGAAATTTTAGCTACTTTGCAACCCTTGATGGTTGTTAGGGGGTTTCCCTTTTCCGCAATTAGGCTCTAAGGTAAATTAATGGGTCGGTGGCTATTCCAGCCATGAACCTCAGCTCCGAACGGAAGCTCAGAATCCTTCTTGAGATTTCGCAGGCTTCATGGAGCGACCTAATTCCTGGTAGAATTTTTTCCTGTAGGTCTGCTACTCCCATGCATTCCAAAATTTCATGAGCAACTGTCTCATCAGGCTCTAAGTGGGCTGTCTGTGGCATTAAAAATTAATTGGTGTTTGTTTAAATCACAGTAGCCTGTGATGGTAACCGCCATTATTCGTAAAATGTTTCTAGTTAAACTTACGAGTATCAGTCTTTGCATCAAACACGCGGAAGGCCCCTTTTTGTCTATTTATTATTAGAAGCTCCAATACCATTGAAACGCAACAACTTTTTTAACAACTCTGTTTTCTTAACACAAAACAAATTGGAAAAGATTTTTTTGCTCGAATAATCTTAGCGAGAAAGTAAAAGCAGCGCTCTGTTGGATTTAAATGACAAAACTGACAACTTGTAAATGAGATTTTTTGTTTCGAACCAATAATTCTTTATCTTTTTAGCACAATACTGTCTTAGCATGATTTCGTTGACGTTAATGTAATGAACCTTTAGAAAGCATAATCTTGACGGTTTTAAGAATAGATTGATTTCACAAATTCTTATTATCCTTATTAAATTAGTAAGTAACTTTTCGCCCACTCTACAGCATACCTAACATAGAATTTATTTCTGTGTAAACAATCATATCGATCTAAAGACAAACATACTTTTTATATACATATTTCATTTCATATGGATCATATGTATTTCATAATACATAACAGATTCATAAAGGTGACACAGCACGGTAACTACAACATAGGACAGCTTTCGAAACATAAACAGGGTAAATTAGAGTAAGCTCTAGAGCTGGTCTCTGAAACTGATTTCAGGTTATACAAACAAAAATTTTGTATTGGTATACGATATAAAAATTATAAATCACAAAATTACATACACATAAGCTCACGCCTTTATCCCATTGGAGTAGACAAAGACAGAGATTGGCACTGATTGCCATACAGCATTAATAAATAGTTACTACGTAACCACAGCTCGATAGCAAAATAAATGAGTTTTTAACTGTTCTAAGCAAGTTAAACGATCCACAGTGAACATATACAAGTTAAAACAAAGTAATGACCATTAAAAAGTATAAATTAACAAGACAAATGTATGCACAGTGCACTTTCTCGAAAACAAACAGGAAGGGAAGATGACAGTGTACTCAGATGTCAGCTGTGTCCAATTCGCGCTAATGTGTGTCAGACAGTATGGGAAATGTCCACTTTGAATACTTACTGGTGACCTTTGAGACAATGGAAATGAAGCCAGGAGATTCTGCGCGGGATTTAATTGAGACTGTGGAGATGTACAGAAGAGCCAGAAGGCCATAGGGCTCATTTAAATGTTTGCTCCGAAAATCATGAAACGAAATTTATATTATTACTATGACAAAACCTAAGTACCCTGGCCCCCGAAGCTCTTTAGCTTTATCGTTCGTCATGAGTTCGTAAAATGAGCACAGGATATACCTACTGATGGGGCTGAAGAGTTCTCCTTTCATTTTTGTGAGTTTCTAATAAAGCTGACATCCTCTATCTAAAATCTCCATCTAATGACACTTTTTTGACATTTGTTCGCGTTGTTATTAAGCTGCTGCAGCTCTAGCAGGATAACTACAAACTCGCGCTTGGCTCACGCTGAAACTTCACTTTGATTCCGCGAGGGTCCCGCGCAAAGGCTTGCGCGCCCTATGGCGTTGTCAATGTTGACATTTTGACATAGAACCGCGCTGCTGTCGCGGCGCTGTCACTATCGTACTCGGCCTGCTGATTGTCAAAAACTCCAAAATCATCATATTTTTAGACTTATATTTCTGTTATAATATAACTATCAACTCATGTCATGACATTCTTTAACTTACCTTCTCATTAAGAATTTTTATTGTAACAAAAATAGATGCACTATGTTGCAGCAACATTGTTTCTCTAGTAAGATTATGTACGAGTATATATGTTTTAGTTTCTTAGTGTTGTTTCAAACAATAATACTTTTAAATAAAAGAACATATAGTAACTTTCCTCATTTCACCTTTTAGCGTCGAATCAATAGCACAACATTTCGTCAGACGCTCTCCGAACAAAGCTACGTAATGCACTTGAAACGCACTCGACTGCATGATGCACTCCAGATGCGCTTCACGTGCTCCTCTTACCTTTTACTTGTGGCTCTCAAACTGTTGCTTTCTTATTTCTGAGTTATCCACAAATGTCCTTTTAATATGACAACAGGTTTGGTCCAGTGGTTATAGCATCGCCTCTGAAATACTCTGAATCGGTAATTCATAGGTTCGATTCCCTAATCTATCAGACAAGCAATCATTGGAATAAAATGCTCAGCCCGGAGATTCTGCTACATTTGTTTGAGATTCAAGTAAGTTAAAATGAGAAAATATTTTTTTTTTTTTAAAAGACCAACCCTCCGAGTTTCTTGACTGTTCTTCTCGGGGGAAGACAGCACCTTTGTGAATAGGTGTAGGGTTAAAAGAACTATGCAATCCACTACTTTGACTTATTTTAGGTAACATCCTAAAGGTTGTATAAAATACTAGCATTCCGCCCGAGAATTTGTTCCGAAGGGAATTCGGGAAAATTATATAGCCTATGCTACTCAGGGATAATGCAGCATTCTAATGGTGAAAGAATTTTTAAATCTGCTGGCTGCGGGAGCAGGATGAGTCGGAGCACGATGAAGTAATAAGAAGATAATTAAGCTGGATTACATTTATTACACAAAACACTTAAACTTTTGACGTTAGTTTATTACAAAATATTTAAAACAGTATATTATGAGCGGGCGTGCGCCTGCGACGGAAACTCAGCTGGGTCTGTGTCATCCCAGCGAATGACAACAAGAAGTGTTCAATTTCGAATTTTGGATTAGGAATACCAAAACTGAAGAGTAAAAATGTCGCGAAAAGAGAATGGAGAAGGAGAATGAAGACGAAGCGCATGCCGCCTCGTTACAAATCGGTCCAGTAGTTTCGGAGCCTATCCAATGCAAACAATCAAATCTTTGACATTGATTTTACTAACACAAGAGAAGTATCAGACAAACACAATTTCCCTTTTATGTTTAATCTAAAACCGAGTTGAAAACTGACTTCAGTTTGAGAACCATGTCTCGTGGTACAAAATGCCTGTACGTTTACGGTACTTGTACTTTATTATGGCTAGACACGTACTATGTCGGCACACTTAGAAAGTTTTATAGAACTTTAATCAGGTAAACAATATTTCGGAGTTCATTTGTGTTACAATCATTTTTCTTTTTTGTTTATTTCACTTTCATAATTTTTTGTTTATTTCAATTCTTAGTAACCTTTTATGAAAGGCCACAATAATGTTGTTATTGGCAACGGTCAAATCACTTCGTTTATTTAGTTTAAAACCAAATTTAGAGTTCCATAAATAAAAATGAAATAATAAAGTAACTGAAGGAATGTGTTTTATTAGCAGTAAATCTTCGCTCCAGGCACAAATCATAAAATCAAAATATAAATAAGAAGCGACTTCAACAAAATCGATTTCGTAACAGTTATTTCTAGGAAAAATCATCGTTAAAAGTTTTAACTAAAGGCGGATAAAATTAAATACTTTTAGGGTTCATTTGAGAATTTTGTCGCTTCGAGATCAGTTTCTCTTTCTTGTCAGTTTTGATTCAAACTTTGTTTAGGTATTCTATGCAAACAAAGATGACCTTTACAATGATTGCCATTTCTTCCTTTGCTTTTTCAAAAAATAAACAAACATCCAGAGATCCCTTTTGCCAGGTGAAGTGATGATCAACGTAAGATGGCTGGCTCGGACTGGGTGTTGAAGACTAGGGATTAATAAGTATTTCGAGCCTTAGGGAAGGCCTTTGTCCAGCAGCGGACTTCCCGCCCGTGTGGTGATTGGTTGAGGATAACACAACCTCATCTCTTTCCGTGGGTGTCCCAAAAATGAGACCTGCCTCCTAGTAATCCATCTTAGGCAACAGCTTGCTGTGTTCCGTCGGTGCCTGGGAGTACCGTGCCTTAATTGGCATTTTCTGGGTAACTCGCTCCATCGTCGACCTCATCTATGACCTAAGTCAAGATTGGGGTCAAGAGTTAACCCATCTCATTGTAAAAAAAAATAAAAAAAAGTCGAAGACGACGACATCCAAAGAGGCACTCATATAAAAGGGCTAACTGTAACAAAAGAATATACATAGACTATGCTTAGCTTAGTCTTACTACAGTGAATTTGTGAATCAGTGCCTGATTGGGTTATTAATCAGTGGGTCTACAAAAAATAAGTCTCCATCATGGTCCCACCGGTAGGACAAATTAGTGGGTCCATGAGAAAACAGCGAACCCTTTAAGGTGACTACAGCACCTAAATTACGATTTTATGATACGTAGATAAGCATGAAGCACTGCATTAAATCTAAGAAAAAAATACTACGGTAATATTTAGAACATAAACTAGATTAGTAGTTTGCTGAAAACATGATTCAGCACTTTTGGTTCGATAGAAAAAGCTCACAAAGTCACCTCTAAATATCAATATTGTGTATCTTTTAAGCTGTAAAAACTATAGTAAAATGCACACAGGAACTTGAATTTGCTATCAAAATGTTCGTGATTGAGCATTCTCGATAAGTAGTTAACGCATTTTTCGATTTAAGCTGTTACCTTTCCATAAATCTCATTTTTCTAACTTTCGAACATGTTTTTACGCACGCACGCTTTCAAATCCCGTAAACTTCGTGTATCGACACTGTTCGCACTGCCGGCCCAGGCCTGTTGAGAGACGGGGATGGCACTATTCCTATGTGTGCTGCCTTTATCGGGTGCTGTAGTCGCCTTAATAAAGGTTTGTTATTGAAACCATGATTTCACTGTTTAATTTTTATAACGAAACAAATAAAATAACCGGAACCCTTCATTCCGAAAGCCGACCGCCTTTTTAATTTTTATTTCCAACCTTCAAGGGCCACAACACAGCGCATTTACGAATCGCGTTACGCTGTGTAATTTTAGCGACAGTCGTAAACCGATTCCTGTGAATGAAGGTCCGTCAATGGTTGCGTCATTAGCTGTATTCGTAAACGCGCCGTATCGTCTTACCTGAGTAGACTTTTTCGGAATTAGTACAGGAAATCTGTAAGCTATATCTGTGCTCGAATTTCAATACGGAGATTACTTGAAATAATTGAACTGAAAATAGAATACATGCTTCATTAACAGTAAATCCTATGTAATATAATGAACAAAGTTTGAAAGTAACAGGAAATGGTGACATTAAACTAATGTAAAGTCAAAAACTAGTTAATAAATAAGTAATAAATATTTTTTATGGAAAGAAAAATATTCGGACATTTTTCTTTTTCTAAAAAATATTTGTATAATATCTCTCACGCGGGTAAGCGTTTTAAAAAACTAAATATATAAATAGCTATTTTTATTTATTGATTAAGCCATCATGCATCGTAATAAATAACTAATACGATCAGTCTCAAGGATAATCGAAAAATTTTCATATAAGTTTCTTGAGCGCAAACCTCGGAGTTTCTTGCCTTTTCTTCTCTGGGGAACACCTTTGCGAAAAGTAGAGTTAAAAAAACTAATTGTATTTCACTCTTTGACTTATTTTAAGTAACATAGTGAGTGTTCTATGAAGTAAAGCTATTTTTTACTTTGAATTTTACTTAAGGAAAGTTGTTGAGTTTCGTGAAGTAGAGGAAATTTTTCAGTTCCATGTTCGTTCACGTCCATAGGTCACCCTGAAATTGAGTTAATACTAACATTTAAGGCGACTACAGCACCTAAATTACGATTTTATGATGCGTAGATAAGCATGACGCACTGCATTAAATCGAAGAAAAAAATACTACGGTAATATTCAGGACATAAACTAGATGAGTAGTTTGCTGAAAACATGATTCAGCACTTTTGGTTCGACAGAAAAAGCTCACAGTCACCTCTAAATACTCAATATTGTGTATATTTTAAGCTGTAAAAACGATAGTAAAATGCACACAGGAACTTGAATTTGCTATCAAAATGTTCGTGATTGAACACTCTCGATAAGTAGTTAACGCATTTTTTGATTGAAGCTGTTACCTTTCCATAAATCTCATTTTTCTAACTTTCGAACATGTTTTTATGCACGCGCGCTTTCATAGTCCGTAAACTTCATGTATCGACACTGTTCGCACTGCCGGCCCAGGCCTGTTGAGAGACGGAGATGGCACTATTCCTATGTGTGCTGCCTTTATCGGGTGCTGTAGTCGCCATAAGTAGTTAGAGAATGATTTCTTGAACATTCTATTGTAAAAGATTCAGATATTCCTCTAATACTTCAGTATCACAGCCTATCTTATTTCTACGTAAACAAGTCACTAAGTACACTAAAAGTATATTGTCCATTAAATGTAGCCCTACATGGAAATACTAGACTTAGCACACAAAGCTAGACCTACATCCAACGATGATGTCATTGCTGATACTAGGAGATAAAATCTAGATAACTATAGGTTATGCTTTTAGGGTAATTTTATATAATTTTAGACCAGTATATTTATACAGGTACTAGGGTATATTTATGAACCACTATCAAAAATATGTAAAATGCATGTACTTACATGTTTTTAATCTGTTTTTTTAAAGTTTAAATAAACCAGCTTTCTGACCGGGACTTCGGCTTCGTTCTCGTGGGAATTTGAGAAAGTTATATAGTTTATATGCTATTCTAGACTATAATGTATCTCTGTGCCCAATTTCATCCAAATTCGTTTAGCCGTTCTAGACTGTGTTTTTTATTCTCAGAGACTAAATTGGCATACGCAAATGTCAAATTTTCAAATATTCAGCAAAATTATGAGACTTAAAAACTGTGTTTTTTATTCTCAGAGACTGGATTGACGTATGCAAGTGTCGAATTTGCAAATAATGTAAAAGTTATTTATGAATTTATACTTTTGCATGTGTCAATTTGGTCTCTGAGAATAAAAAAACACAGTTTAGTGTGATTCAGTAATAAACATTCATCCAAACATCTTAACTTTATTACATACATACATACGTAAGCTCACGTCTATAATCCCTAAAGGGGTAGACAGAGCATCACAGTTTAAAGTAGGAAATTAGAATTATTGCAACATATTTAAAAAAAAGAGCAACTCTCGAGTTTCTTGTCTGTTCTTCTCGGGGGAAGGTGCAATCCTTTGCGAACAGGTATAAACTTTTAAAAAAAAGTTATTTTTTTGACTTATTCTCAGCTGAATTTAATATTTACTAACTAAAATAAAGACATTTTGAATTGAATTGGCGAAACAAAGGGATACACAGAAGATTTATTATTTTTCATTGCACCTTGTAATTACGAGTAATAAGTAGGAACAAGTCTTTGGCGTCCGGTTGTGAGGATGTTGACTTGTCTATTCATTACATTCTCCCGTGTAACTGAATATGTCAACCGCAAGCGCAGTCACGCGTGTTCATTAGTATAGCCCCTACATTGTGGTTAAAGTTTGTTGAAAAGGTTTGGTTAACTTTTTAAATAGATAAAATAGGATTAATAGTGTAAGTTTCTTACGCTGGTTAAATATAAACAACCGGGATGGTCATAGTCATGGTTTCGATTCCCTCCTCGAATAACTAGAAAGTTTTGTGAAATGATTACTTAACTCTAAATTAGTTATCGATAATTAAGGATTTCAATCAGCCTACTAAAACTGAACATATTTAATCCTTCCTTCGAACAACTTGAACGAACTGAGCATTTTATTACTTTTCACAAGACAAAAGTCATTTATATTCGTGGGTAGAGCGAATCACCCCCTGCACACACTTTTTATTTTATTTAATTTTTTATAGATAATGGGTTTGCTCTTGACCACAATCTAGCCCAGAGTATCAAGGGTGTATCAAGCTCACCCAGAAGATGCCTATTCACTCGAACTTCAAAGAGATTCGGGTTATATATACCCGGAAATACAGACGCAGGCAGAGAATTCCATTCCTTAGCGGTGCGCAATAAAAGATGAAGAAAAGCGCTCAGTACGGATCCGAGGAATCTCCCTCCACAATGTAAGGGTGGTACCCATTGGTGCTCCTAGACATCCGTTAGAAGAAAGGGGCAGGTGGAATGAGCTCGTGCAGCTCATGAGCACACTCCCGCAGTACATCTTGTAAAAAACACACAGGCAAGCTAAGTACTTTGCATCTATGAGTCAGGCTTTGGAGTTTACTGTTTACTAGCTTTTGTTTACATGCACTTCATTTCAAATTTTATACTCAAAGAATTGTCGATGGGATCGAGCGAGACAACTCGGACACATGTATAATATTACTTTCTGGAGTTGTCTCAAAACTGTTATTCATTTATTCTTCTTCTTCTTCTTACCAGCCCATATACGTCCCCACCGAGAGGCACGGGCCTCCCTTCGAAAGACGAAGGGGATTTCGGTCATTGTCCACCACGCTGGCCCAATGCGGGTTGGTGGACCGCTCGTCTTTCGAAAATGAATTTTCTTGGATGGGCGGGTTTCATCACGATGTTTTCCTTCACCGTTGAGCAAGTGATAATTAGAAATCCGTACATAAATCCGAAAAGACGAATTTAGTGGTAAGTACAGGCCCGCACCAGGATTTATTAGTTTTATTACTTAAGAGTATAATGAAAGCATTTTTGAAGTAAAAACTTCTTTAGCGGCGTTTGTGCACTTTGAAGTATGGGTAAAAAATGTTAAACTCGCGTCAGTGGTCACGTGTCTGCCACGTGACCTGATCGAAAATCCGTAAGGCGGAGAGGTGTTTCATGAATATAGGAAATTAAAACTGCCAAAGTCAAGATGTTATCCGGTGTTAGCAGAGAAAAAAATAAATTAAATATTATTGCACAACGTTCAAGTTTTCACTTCTGCCGGCACTCCCGGAGTGCAACCCGTTGTTTTTTTTTATTTCTTAGTTTAGTAGCGCATTGTGATTTTCCAAAATTTATAATGATACTACTACCACTTGACTAAATCCACATACTCGTAGGTATGTACAATGCTAGCAGCCATTTTAGCCACGCAGCCAAAGTAGAAAGGTAGGAGAATAGTTAGGTACTAAAAGTTAATGCTGAATATGATTTATGGCTCAGTTAGACCGACGAACGGGACTGCCTATTTCGCGGGAGGTTTCTCTTAGGGAGTTGATAGGGAAAGTCTAGGTGAAACGTTTATAAGCATTTATATGAAGTGGCTTAAAATTAACTAGCGAAATTTTAGGGCAGTGTTTTTCAATATTTTTTAATTTGCGAGATAAAAAGTTCTGGCGACCCCCTAAGGCCCCGAAGACTCCCTAGGCTAAATCTACGACCTTAAGAGATTGCCGCTCGGTAAGCACGATAGGCCGGAGGCTGCATTAAGCAGGCACAGCCTTTTCAATGAAATAGTAGTTTCTTATTGTAATGTTACAAAAAAGAATGTTTTTCTTTTACTCGCGACCTCCCGAGTAAGGCTTCATGACCCCCCAGGGGGTCGCGACCCACAGTTTGATAAACACTGCTTTAGGGTGTGGTGCTCCAGATGAAACTGAACAAGTTTACCCAAGTAACACTTTACAAAGTATCCAATAATATGTTGTCCTATGGTCTCATGCGGTGTGGTAGGCTCTGTAAAGGGCCGTCTGGTTCGCGACCACCCTCCCACCGAAGTCCGACGCCAAACAGCTTGCTGTGTTCCGTCGGTGCGTGGGAGTACCAGTGCCTTTATAGGCATTTTCTGGGTTAACCCGCTCCATCGTCGACCTCATCTTTGACCTTATGGTCAAGATGAGGTCAAGAGTTAACCCATCTTATAATAATAATAAAAAAATCTAATTCCGTGAACAGGAACGTGAAAATGGGTCAGAATGGCTTGTGAATGGTTCCCAAAGTGATTCAAACTATACTATGTACGATAAATGTGCTATTATTTACTGCAATTAAAGCACTTACTTTAACGCAATGCATATTATTAAGCTTGAAGGCGATGCTTAAAATTTTCCTCTAAATGAATAGGAAATTATTTATTTATAATATAATTAATTATGTTGGGGCTCTGAGGCAATCGCCTTTATTAGAGAAATCAGTTTATGATTGCAGGAAAAAGGTAGCGACCCTCGTAACGGGTAAGAATGTTATAGAATACATTAATATCTTGTTTCCAGACCTATGGTATTTTATATTAATTGTGTTATGAAGAGAACAGTTAATGTACATTTATCTGATACATATTTTATCAAAATAGTACCATCTGGGTAGAATTGGCCCGCCATCTTGGTGGCAGGATGGCTGCTCACATATTATTTACAATATCATCGCTTTTATAAAAGTTAAAAAAAATTTAAATGGTTCATCTGTCAGTCCGTTTGTCGTACATTTATTAGGCATTGCTTTTTTAAACTAAGGTCTACAGTTTTAGGTTTACCACCATCCTGACGTCAGAATGGCTGTTCACTTTCAGATTGTATTTTCTAAACGTGCGTCAAAGTACATTTTGCTTTAATTGCAGTACATAATAGCACATTTATCGTACATTTACTCAGTATAGTTTGAATCACTTTGGGAACCATTCACAAGCTATTCTGACCCTTACGCTTTCGAATCAAGACGATAAAAAGTATGCTTTATGAATTCAGTTATAGTAAGTATAAGCGGCTCATAAACTTCTACCTACGTACCTACTACGAAATCAACATTTACTAATCCTAGCCCAGGTTGATATTTAACATAACCGTCCACACAGAATAGCAGAACACATCCATATTTCATTTGTATTGTAAAACACGCGACAAGATTTACATTTGCCATTTTCTCCCTAAAGTTCAAAGTTAAATCTGTGAAATCATACGTGCTGTAGACTGTATGAACAGTAGCCGCCATTTGTACAGGGCCTCTATTCCACTAATCAATGGCGTCTCATCAGCTCGAGTACGATGGTGATAGCTCGCGTAATGCGCCGCGGTCTTATGCCAACATGTCAACACTGACAACGCCAGAGGGCGAGCAAGCCTTTGCGCGGGACCTTCGCGCAATCTAAGTGAAGTTTCAGCGTCAGCCGAGTGGCGCGCCGCACGAATTTGGTCGAGCTGTAGTGGCAATGGTTATACATTTGATGATAGCTACCTTTACTGGGGGCGCCACCGCCAACTGTACGTTAAGTTGCTAACTACCGAGCACCTTAACATTCAGTTGACAGTGGCGCCACCAGTGAAGGTAGTTGTCATCAAATGTATGTGGTTTAAATAGTTCAAAATTTCGCCACTGAAGCGGTCACTATTATCTTTCCACGACCACGTGAGTAGCCACGAATAAACTGTTACGATCAAAGAGTGTTTCTTTTGAGTGTCTCCCCAATCCTCGCAAGGATTCCCCTGAAACATAATCTACAACGCCAACGGGCCTTTTTATAATACGGAAACGGCACGGCAAAATTGTATTACCATTGCCTCCTATGCACTAGTGATACTAGAAGCTGAGAACATTGAATGCAATGGTAATACAACTCTGACTAAACTAAACTCTGACACCAGGATTAGCCAAGTTCGCCACACACTTGACTATACCTACACGATTAGAAGAAGAATGGTACGATAGAATTACAAATTCTATCATTCCGTGCCGTGCCGTTTGAATTATAAAAATTCCCATTGGTTAGTGGAATAGCCACCCTGGCAGTGTCACAGCGCCCAGTAATTTGAAATGTGATAGACGTTACAATAATTTAGGCGCCCCGTGGACATATTGTAGGTGGAATGACTAGACTTGTGGCGTAGGAGGAGACTTGACATGACCCACGTAAGGTGTCAAGTAATCGATTTATATACAGGTGTAGGGACAAAACTGAAACCCTGGATTCAGACCATAATTCTGAATTATTTTACAGTAAAATTCATTTAATTTTCATTTTTTCTCTTCATATTACGTATGCTATCAGCTGATTTGGCTTTGTATGGGAAGTCGCATTTTTTTGACATTTGAAATGTCTTTTCGTTCTGTAAAAATAATTATTCGAGAAAGTCAAAAACTAATAAAGTTATGGCCAAACTAGTGAAAAAAATATTTTTCGAATTTTTTATTTTGGTGCTCGATATTTTGGAAACGAAGAATGATATCAAAAATTGGTGAAAAACTCCTCTGGACATTAGTCAGCTACAATTTAAGCCTAAAACAAAGATGATCGGGTTAAGGGTTTGCCCTGTAGCCTAATCTTTTCGAAAAAAGTCAGAACGACATTTTTTCAAATTCCGTATATTAATTTCCAATGTGCTCGATAGTCCTGTGAGGCACGAAATCTGTGATTTTTTTTAAAAGTTTCATGGGCTGAATCACCTTCTAAAATTTCGCTCAATTATTTAAATTCACCCCATATAAGTATACAATACTTTTTCATGAAGATAAATTGAATTAACACTAAAGTTTCGCTAACCAAAAATAGTGCTCTTTTACGTCCCAACAATATTCTATTCGCAAGGATTCCTTATTTATCTTATCCTGTTAGACCTATTTTACTATTTTCATAATACTAAAGACTAACCGTAAACAGAAGCAGCCTAACAAAACCTTATTAGGTCGGTTTAGAAAGTATAAGAGAAATCTAGATTTCATCATAATCTAGATTTAGGTCATACAGTGTCGTTAATGTGTCCCAGATCGTTAGGTTTATGGCACCTTTACTTTGTTTGGTTAGTCATAGTGGATTTAACTTCCTTTGTGTTCAAAGGTAACAGTAGTAGAGGGAAAACTACGTTGTTAAATAGACTATAAACCAGACTTATGATTCTATGGTTTATAGTATAAGTTTTTTTTTTCAAAACAATAAAACCGCAAACACTGATGTTAAGTGTGTGTGTGATGTAAAGTGTGTAAGCATTCAAATACACTTAGTTATGCGTGGAGTCATTATGTGAAATGAGCGGTTTTATATTTTAAAATAAACTCATCATAACATAGCGCTATTACGATCGATGGAGCAAAAAATAGTTTCTATTAATAAATCTGTCCATTTTGAAGCAAATTTATTGATAGTTTTACAATAAGATTGCTGCTATGAAAACTAATTTTGTTCTTTTTTCTTGTTACAGATCCAGTCAACGTAAAAAAAAACAAAAGAACGTCCCAGCGCGAAATCAAGTTTCAAAATAAACAGTGTTCTATTTTCAAAATTTATTTTCCAAATCCAAAATGTGTCCGCTAAATAGATGACAGTGTACGTTCCGTTTTAAGTGATTCTTTAAAGTGAGTGACAATATATTACAATTTTGTGTTGTTTAACAATAGTGACTAATTAAATACATAAATTCAAAATGGAAGTGTTAGAACGGAGAGGAAAGCTGCTGGCCATCGCAGCTATTGTTTTCATCGTGTTTTGGTCACAATGTAAGTCATCTAGTATACATAAAAACTAATCTCTATTTCCCTTGGTCATCGCATCACGTGTGAACAGTTGCAATTTCGCTTATTATTTATTTGTTGTGTTTATTATTGTCAGGAGAAGATTCTCATGAAAGAAAAAATTAAGAAAGTTGAGATAAACATTAAAAAATTTAAGACAGGACAACACCTGTCTGGTCAGCTAGTATTTTATAATAAAATATTTTCAAATCCTCAATTTACGCTAATTTATAGTTATCGAATATTATTGAGAAACGATGATGTCATAGGATGTATACCACTTTTACCTTGGAACACCCTCTCCAGGTTCCAAACTTTAAACTCGAAACAATTTAGGTCCACATATAATTTTAGAGAAAGAAAACTATTCGGTGCGAATGGGACTTGAACCCACGACCCCAGGATTAGATCTCCTGGTACTCTAACCAACTGAATTTTCGTCAAGCAGCGAAATGTATCTTTTTTTTTACAAAGCATGAGTAATCTCTTGACCACAATCTTGCTGCCCAACGGACTAAGATGAGGTCGACGATGGAACGAGTTTACCCAGAATTGCCCTTAAAGGCACTGGTTATACTACTCACCGACGGAACACAGCTAGCTGAGCGCCGGACTTCGGTAGGAGGGTGGTGCGAAGCCAGACGGCCCTTTAAGCCTACCACCGCTTTATGGGACCTTCGACCGTCATCTCAATATGAGACAAATTGAGACGACGTTGACCGAGATGGCGTATTGTTATGGGGCAGGTCTCACCAATTTTCCCTAAGTCGACTTTTACGACACCCACGGGAAGACATGGGGTGGTGCTATTCTGAACCGGACACCAACCAGACTCACTCCCTTACTAAGCACATATCCCTCTCGCGGGTAAGCGTTTTAAAAATACTATTTAGGTCCAAGGCTTAAACCTTGAACTCTGCTACTCCTAAAATAAAAATAGACACTAATCGTCTCATTCAAATAGATGGACGAAAGAATGTCATTAAAGGTCTAGTTTTCGCTTATAGCAAATGACCTTGAGACAAGTCGTTTGCACTCCCACTTACATACCTTTTCGGATATCTACCTCCACTTTTAAGGTATCACTGATTGCTTTATAGTTGATAATTACTGTTAATGAAGATCATCGAAAATTTATCTTTTCTTTTCCTTTTTGAGCTGTAGTAGATGGTGATTCATCTTACTTTTGAAAAGGGAGCTGTTTATTACAGACTAGTATCCCACTCAAGACTTCGTTCCCGTGGGAATTCGGGAAAATTATGTAGCCTATGTTAATCAGAATTCTTTCCTAATGGTGAAATAATTTTTGAAATCGGTTCAGTAGTTTTTAAGTTTATTCGTTACATACATACAAAAATACAAATCTTTTCCTCTTTATAATATTAGTATTGATAGATGATGCGCTATCGCAACTAAAAGTACAAATGGAAACCTTAGTGTAGGCCTTTGAGTGAGCGGTGATTATTTAATTTATATTCCTACGGAAAAGTTGTTTTGTTTCACGGGCAGGTGCACTCCTAGAATAACAATGTCTAGCTGTGTATATAACAATTAGTATCACCATCATTCCTCGTGAACCCACTGCTGTGTACTATAGGCCTTCTACTCCGTAGCGCCAATCGTAACAGTCCTGTGCCAACCTCATCCATTAAAATCGTGTCGGTTTCACGATAGCGTCTGCCCTCTGAGCTCTGGCCTAATAGACGGAGATCCCAGGGCCGCCAGACCTTACTTATTTTCTCATAAACCAAATGTGTGGGAAATATTAGTGCTAGTACGTACTAGTAATGTATGAATACCAGCTAACCTGGGCCGGCGGCCAATTTTCAGCTACTTCCAAAAATTACTCACTTGTCTTAAAGTCTGGCTGCTGATGTCTTAAAGAATATAATTAATTAAATCTGCCAGACGCTTTACAGTTTGCAAGTAAATTATGAGATTACACCTACAATTTGAGCCGTGATTTTTGTATATGATTATCAGGGAACTATAACAATACTTTTTATAGTATCCAGACTTCAAGACAAGTGAGCAAATTTTGGAAGTACCTTCAGAACCTGGTAGCTGAAAATTGGCCGTCGGCCCAGGGTAGCTGGTATTCTTACATTACTACTACATACTATCACTACTATTTCCCACACATTTGGTTTATGAGAAAATAAGTAAGGTCTGGCGGCCATGGGATCTTGGTCTATAAGGTCACCGTTCTCTAATTGCCTTGGTCCATCCTCTACAATTCGTCCTATCTGTGAAGCTAAATCTCCTTAAAGTTCGAGTAAATAGGCATTATCTGGGTAAGCTTGCTAGACCGCATCTTCACCCCTGGGATAGATTCTGGTCAAGAGCGAACCTATTATCCATATTAGCAAATATTATTATGAATGGTTTTCCTACCCAGGTCAAGGAGTCTCCGGGGTAACAGTCCACAAGAACTCCACCAAGATGTCGTACGTGTGTCCCCCGCAGTTCATCAGGCTGGGCCACAGCTGCTACTTCCTAAGTGAGAACAAGGCTACGTGGCAGAACGCGCTGTTCGCTTGCAAGGTTAGTTACATCAATTTTTATCATTCATTCCTCCCTGTACAATGTATCCAAGCGGCTTTCCGCAGATCACTATGATATATTGTTTGAGATTCTCGCGGTTATTTTCACTAGTTTTAAATTTTTAATTAAGCCGGGACGCTTGTTACGGCGCGAGCGATATAAATCTTAAACACACGGGTGTTCAAGAAGCGCGCAAAGGTTTAAACACATTTTCTACAGAGCGCGCAAGCCCACGTCCCGATTATTTTCCCTTCAGGTTTACATTAATAACACATCTTATTACAACCCCATAACCAGAATGTGCCGAACTTATAACGACCTAGTCCACGCTAACCCAACTCTAGATATTTTTAACCCAAAACTCTATAAATTTAGAAATGATATCATAGCAATTTTTTCTGTTTAGGTTACTTACCTAATCTATTCTACTTTGCATCAGAAAATATTAGTTTGTGACGTCATAAATTTTTTTCCCTGTTTTTGTTTTGTTTTGTATTTTTATTAAATCTAGATTACCTATATACACGTTAGAATATTTACCCACCGAACATAAACATGATCTGTATATCATAAGCTGTATGTGCATACATATTTAGAGGTAGAGTCTAGCTTTTTAATCACTTTGTAATTGTTTTTCTTTTGACTATATCTTGTTTTGTGTGCCAAATAAATAAATAAATAAACATTATAACGGGTTCAGGTTCGGTGTAAGAAACTAGACCACTTTGTCTGCTCTTAACACTACCTGCAGTTTTCTCTTTCATCCGTGATCATGCGCCGAAATATCGGATACTCATTTAAAACAAAAATCATTGTAAGAACCCAATATTTTATTTCAAAAATAGCGAAAGCCTGCAACTTCGTTCAGGAATAGCAAAATGTTATATTTATTTGCTTAGATTCTACAGATTCTGATTCTCTAATTTTGGACGACTATTAACGTAGGATTGCTACCTGAGTGGAATGAGTAAAAAGCTTGGAAATATCTATTGATTGAAACAGAAATCGCTCGAAGCCCAGTGGCGCTCGCTGATCTCAACCGGTCATTGAGGTAAAGCAACGTACTCAGAGGCAGGGAACCTGATGGGTGACCAAAGTTGCAATTTATCGCGAGCGTTTCCGTGCTTCGGAGGACACGTTAAGCTGTCGGTCTCGGTTGTTGTCGATTGACTACAGTCGTTAAAACCAAATCAGAGGCCATTGTGCGGTTTGAAAACTCTGACACTAGGGTTAGACAAGTTCACCACACACTTGACTATACCTACACGATAAGAAGAAGAACGGAAGTCAATAATAGTTAACGCTTAACGTAAGGCGAGGGATTGAAAAATAGGCCCCAGTACTTCCTAGGCATACAACAAAAGGAAATCGAAGTTCTGTGGGCCAAGCGCTGCTGCTGCCGCTGCCGCTGTTTAGCCTGAGGATATCGTCCGATGCTCAGAAGTAATATCGCTTCTACACCAACCAAATACATGCCCAAGTCATGTGGTTCTGTTTTATCCTCTAAATTTCAAACGTATTCATTTCACAGAAATCCGATTTGCAGAACTCAGTTTAACTGATATTGCTTTGAACTTTATTGCGTCCTGTCCTCAGACACTAGACACCATTTAGAAACTAGATACTGATTCAAACCTAGACCCGATAGTGCCCAAGTTCAAAGCAGTTGCATAACAGCGAATACTGTTAATTTATTTAATGCCTGGCAAGTCACGTTGATTTAAATTTATTGGAGACTTAGGCTCAAGTGGAATGGCCTTAACACATGAACTCGAGGCCTGAAACCGTAGTTTGATGACGTCATTAAACTTCTGTTGATCGTGACGTAATAGTTACTGATTATTTTAGTATTTCATATTTTTATGAAGCTAGGGTGTTGTAGTTATAAATGGCCTTTTATTCTGTAAATTTAACAACGTTTTCTTCGGAGCATCGGATGTCAGTAAATCTCTATTTTGCGCTATACTGATGACAGTGATAGGTAGTGATAAATATCGTAGGTATATTTACAGAGTATATGCCATACATAGATTCGAAGCTATTTATTGGGTTTACTGTTATCTTGAAAACGATTGGACTGATGAGCAAACTCCAGTTAGAGACGGTGCGGGCCTGTTCCAATAAATTCATCTCCACAATTGTGTGCAGATGTCTCATTAATTATTACTTGCTTACCGGTGAAGGAAAACGTGGCAGTCCACCAACCAGCATTGGGCTAGTGTGGTGAACTATGGCCTAAATGCCCTTCGTGTTGTGGACATAAATGGGCTGAAAAAAAAAGACGTTGCTCTGGTAATTGAAAAAAAAACAACGGGTTGCGCTCCGGAAGTGCCGGCAGAAGTGAAAACTTTAACATATATTACTGCCTTGCGGTCTAAGAAGTTTTCACCCTCCGCCTTACAAATTTTCGATCAGCGTCACTGACGCGAGTTTAACATTTTTTACCCATCCAAAAAGTGCACAACACCGCTAAAGAAGTTTTCACTTCAAAAATTTAAAAAACTGGAACTTTTCTTTTAAAAACTTAAAACGAGATTTAAAGATTGATCATGTTTCATTTATGAGTCAGAAACTTTGTTGAATAATTTTCAGAATTGTCAGTGTTTAAGGATTTGAGTAGTGAAGTATTTTATTTATAAGTATTTGAAAACATTGTATACTTTTCAAGATGTAGGTATACTTATTGAATCTCTAATTTCATCACAGTCGACCATAAACTCTGGTAAATTCAAACCGTGTTTGACAAATTATACAGCATGTTTCAACAGCCGTCCAATATTTCACAGGACTTATTGGAGCTACATCGGTGGCAACCGAACGATTGTTTGATGTGTTTGTATTTATACCGAGGCATGTATTTGGTCATTCAGCGTTTTACATTTTGTTTTAGGCCGTTTTGCGTGTTTGGCATAATCTAATTTTTGGCATAGCCGAATCGGGATAGGCCAAGATGTGCAGGAGGTACAGTTTTATACGGATATTTATTCAAATGTTCATTTATTCACTAGCTTTCCGCCCGCGGCTCCGCCCGCGTGGACTACAGGTTATATCGTGCCCAACTGTGGGATACAAATTTAGCCTATCTCCTTTCACAGGCTTTAATCTATCTCTGTACCAAATTTCATCAAAATCAGTTCAGTAGTTTAGGCGTGAAAGACGGACAGACAGACAGATAGACAGACAGACGTTACTTTCGCATTTATATATTAGTAAGGATTTGTTGTTTGTTTAGTTTTGTTTGTTGTTTCTTCATTTTTACCGACTTCAAAAATAAAAGGAGAACGTCGGCTCCGGTATGCACATGACCTATTTTAGTGAAATAAATATTCGCACAAGGTTTTTGGCAGTATAAGGCAGATGGTTTTAATAGCCATGCGAGTAGTTGTACGGCGCCGACACGCCAAAAAAAAATTCCTCTCTATTCACCGTATTTCGCTATGAATACACCTATTTACTGCTTTACCCGTAACCACTACTTACTCGTGAATATACTTAGCTTTAAAAAAATATTTCACCCTATTTGGAGGCAGGTCAATTTTTTTGTTAAAAATATTTTATTCAATGTTTTGTGTACCTACAAGTTTCTTTAATTTTTTTAAACTTAATTAAGGCAAGACAATCTGCTAATTGCACAAAATAGAGGTATAATTTTTTTATTTAGTCAGATATTTTTTTCTTCTTCATAGCGAATCAATGGCAAATTAAACTGATTTCTTAAGTTTTCATTTCAGTGGTATTTACACACTTTATTTTCGCTTAATTATTGAAAGTCTCTTCATATCGAAGTTTTTAATGGAATCAAATCAAATATCCTGAACTACGAACTCTACTAAACGAAAGCAATGTACTAACAATTAGATACTAGAAATTGATTGAAGATGAAGGTCATTCCAATTTGCAAATATATTTGACCATTAACTACTTTGGCATACTTAGTTATAGGTAATTATAATGATTTAGTGAACAATTTATATCTAATACTCGGATCATTTAGCAACACGAATTCCAAAACTGGAATTATGAAATTACATACATTACATACGCTCACGCCTGTAATTCCATACGGGGTAGGCAGAGCACCAGTGGCTCAGAACCACTCTTCTTCTAATCGTGTAGGTATAGTCAAGTGTGTGGCGAACTTGGCTAACCCCCTGGTATCAGAGTTTACAAACCGCACAATGGCCTCTGACTTGGTTTTACCGACTGTCAATCGACAACAGCCGGGAAACGCTCGTGATAAATTGCCACTTTGGTCACCCATCAGGTTCCCTGCCACGTACGTTGCTTAACCTCACTGATCGGTTGAGATCAGCGAGCGCTACTGGGCTATGAGAACCACTTGATGCCACGTTATGAATTATGAAATTAAAAAACAATATTTCTTTGTCTTTTTTACGACAACTTAATAAAAACAAATATGAAGATTCCGCTAAGCGTAATATGTAGGCTCTCCGCAAAAACCTCCATACAATTTGCATCACATTCATTACATCGAGACTACCACCATAGAATCAAAAAGTCAAAAGTGTTTATTTCATTGAACATATAAAATGATACTTGAACACGTCAATATTATGAATTACATTAGCACTTTTGACTTTGCGCCTATTCGCAAAGGTGCAGTCTTCCTCAGGAGAAGAATAGGCAAAAAACTCCGAGGGTCGCTCTTTTTAAGCCAATCAAAAAAATTTTTTTACTTTTAATTTGAATTGATTTAATATCTGAATCACTCTGGAGCTGAGTAATATAACTTGCAATAGCAATATAATTGAATAATCCCATGGTTGCTTGTAAGGACTAAGTAGGTACCTCACATCAGCATCACCGCCATGGACGTACCCAGGGGGGGGGGGGGGGCAGGGGAGGTCAGCTGCCCCCCCTGGAAATATAAAAATGCATAGTCAAATTTACTTTTATTTATTTAACTACGAATAAAGCACATTTGCGGCTGTTTGCCCTACACACTACATTACATATTCCTAATGTTTCATGTAGTCTTTGTGTAGTGTGTATGACAAAACAGCCGCGGACGATTTGACCTAAAAAATTTGACTTGCCCTCCACTAGGCCAGAAGCTGGGTACGCCCATGATCACCGGGGCTCTATTTCTAAAGCATTCGCATTGTTATGGTAATATCACTAGGAGTAATATCGCTTCATACATACACACAACTTACGAGGCACATGACGTCAGACCAACGTATTGCCACAAATTATTGATAGGACATAGTTCATTTGACAAAATATAGGCCTTAAGGTTGTGATTGACTTATTTTTAATTTGTTGGAAGAAGAAAGTCTAGCTTCAGTTTAAAATAAATTACGAAATTAAGGAAAATTAATAACTAGTTTAGGCACCAGTCTCCCACAATAACTTTAAGTTTTATTTTTATTGTGACTCATTAGTTTGTACCAAATGTATTGTGGTGAGAAATAAATAAATTTATTATTATTATTAGGTCAATTTTTTTGTTAAAAATATTTTATTCAATGTTTTGTGTACCTACAAGTTTCTTTAATTTTTTTTAAAACTGAATTAAGGCAAGACAATCTGCTAATTACACAAAATAGAGATATATTTTTTTAATTTAGTCAGATATTTTTTCTTCTTCATAGCGAAGCAATGGCAAATTGAACTGAGTTCTTAAGTTTTCATTTCAGTGGTATTTATATTTACACACTTTATTTTCGCTTAATTATTGAAAGTCTCTTCATATCGAAGTTTTTAATGGAATCAAATCAAATATCCTGAACTACGAACTCTACCAAACGAAAGCAATGTACTAACAATTAGATACTAGAAATTGATTGAAGATGAAGGTCATTCCAATTTGCAAAATATATTTGACCATTAACTACTTTGGCATACTTAGTTATAATTATAATGATTTAGTGAACAATTTAAATCTAATACTCGGATCATTCAGCAACACGAATTCCAAAACTGGAATTATAAAATTACATACATTACATACGCTCAGGCTTGTAATCCCATACGGGGTAGGCAGAACACCAGTGCCTCAGAACCACTCTTCTTCTTATCGTGTAGGTATAGTCAAGTGTGTGGCGAACTTGGCTAACCCTGGTGTCAGAGTTTACAAACCGCACAATGGCCTCTGACTTGGTTTTACCGACTGTCAATCGACAACAGCCGGGACTGCCGGCTTAACGTGCCCTCCGAAGCACGGAAACGCTCGTGATAAATTGCCACTTTGGTCACCCATCAGGTTCCCTGCCACGTACGTTGCTTAACCTCACTGATCGGTTGAGATCAGCGAGCGCTACTGGGCTATGAGAACCACTTGATGCCACGTTATGAATTATGAAATTAAAGAACAATATTTCTTTGTCTTTTTTACGACAACTTAATAAAAACAAATATGAAGATTCCGCTAAGCGTAATATGTAGGCTCTCCGCAAAAACCTCCATACAATTTGCATCACATTCATTACATCGAGAGTACCACCATAGAATAAGGACTAGGTACCTCACATTAGCATCACCGCCATGGGCGTACCCAGGGGGGCAGGGGAGGGCAGCTGCCCCCCCTGGAAATATAAAAATGCATAGTCAAATTTATTATAATTTATTTAACTACCTATAAGAAATTGCTACCTAGCAATAAGGCCGCCTTATTGTACACTATGTTTTATGTTCTGTTGATTGTGCTGTATGTCCTTGTGTGCAAATAAAGTATATTGTATTGTATTGTATAAAGCAGGATCATTTGCGGCTGTTTGCCCTACATTACATATTCCTAATGTTTCATGTAGTCTTTATGTAGTGTGTATGACAAAACAGCCGCGGACGATCTGACCTAAAAAATTTGACTTGCCCCCCACTAGGCCAGAAGCTGGGTACGCCCATGATCACCGGGGCTCTATTTCTAAAGCATTCGCATTGTTATGGTAATATCACTAGGAGTACTATCGCTTCATACATACACACAACTTACGAGGCACATGACGTCAGACCAACGTAATGCCACAAATTATTGATAGGACATAGTTCATTTGACAAAATATAGGCCTTAAGGTTGTGATTGACTTATTTTTCATTTGTTGGAAGAAGAAAGACTAGCTTCAGTTTAAGAGAAATTACGAAATCAAGGAAAATTAATAACTAGGAAGGTGATTGTCAATTGCAGTATCATATTTAAATAGTCAATGAGAAATTACTACTGAAAGAAACCATATGATTGAAAGGTCTTTCCTAAGAGCAAAGCATGCATGTGTAAATAGGGTATTGACAATAGAACGAGTCAAGTATGCGTGGATTGTGAGTCTTGGCACCTGATTCTAGCTGCCATGGAACGTATGTGGGTAGAGTTCAACCTATCTTCACCTCTTGAATCTATATACAGTTTTGGGATGAGATAGATGGCGCGTTGGCGCCAGGTTGACAAAACTCGTAAATTAATCGGCCAAGTATGATTCGTTTTATCAATGAATATCTGAAAATCTTTTTTATTTACTTATTAATGTCCCGCCTACTCAACATTACTCTCAACATTACTAGGTTGACTGGAAGAGATCCCCTTGTGGAATAAGACCACCTTTGTACCTAATGTCGCTTTATGTTTTTAATCAGTATCTGCTCTATAATTTTGTCGTACAATAAAGAATTTACATACATATATACATAATGTTTGTTTTTTTTTTCGAATCGTGATTTTTAGCATGACGTACCTATTTATTTAGCTGACTCAATCTAACAGCTTAATAAGTTTAATTGTTCAAAGAAAACACTTTTGTGGATCACATATAAATAGTTCAACACAGTCTGTGTAGATCCTGGGTTCCCAACCTGGGGGTAATTACCCCTGTGGAGGTAAATCAGCTATTTTACGGGGGTAACGAAAAACCTAATTATTAGAATCTTTAAAAAAAATTGAGAAATATATTCGCGGCAGTGCTACAAACTCGAAAATCTTCAAAGTTCTATGCGATGTTATTGGCGCAAAAAATTCTCTTTTGTACCACACATAGGTACCAAACAGAGAACACAAAAAGAAAATGGGTTTTTCTCAAAATTAAAAGATAAAACATTGCTTGTATTGTTTGATTTGATAACATTTTAAAAGGGGGGTAAAATCAGTTTTCCTCATAGGTTACAGGGGTAACAATATTAAAAAGGTTAGGGACCACTGGTGTAGATAAAAGATTCTTGCTGAAACGTTAGAAGAGGCACAAACTATTATAAACCAAATAGACAATTAGAAAGACTTATCCACATAGTTCACAAGTCAGTCCATGAATAATTCCAATAGAAGATGCCTGTTTAAGGATCGTAAATCAAATACTATCCTCATATTTAATTGCTTTCATCTTTGAAGCGGTTTTAACATCTGACTTTATCTTCCAATCTATTGATAGGTTTAACTAGAAACAATAAAGGATATCTACTTAGAGTTGGAGTATTTTAAGTACAAAATCCTTGAACGGTCGATAGATGGACAATGTTAATGCTATTGCTGTTTTGACTTTTAGGTCTGCACCTTTGCGAATAGTCAAAAGAACGGATATGTATGTATGTATTTAAATCCTTTAACCCTTTGTCTACGGCGGTTAGGAAGGAAAGAGGCAAATACCAGTATGATGCGACGCGGATCTGCGCTTAAGGCGACTACAGCACCTAAATTACAATTTTATGATGCGTAGATAAGCATGACGCACTGCATTAAATCGAAGAAAAAAAATACTACGGTAATATTCAGGACATAAACTAGATAAATAGTATGCTGAAAACATGATTCAGCACTTTTGGTTCGGTAGAAAAAGCTCACAAGGTGACCTCTAAATACCAATATTGTGTATCTTTTAAGCTGTAAAAACGATAGTAAAATGCACACAAGAACTTGAATTTGCTATCAAAATGTTCGTGATTAAACACTCTCGATAAATAGTTAACGCGTTTTTCGATTTAAGCTGTTACCTTTCCATAAATCTCATTTTTCTAACTTTCGAACATGTTTTTACGCACGCACGCTTTCATAGTCCGTAAACTTCGTGTATCGACACTGTTCCTGTTGAGAGACGGAGATGGCACTATTCGTATGTGTGCTGCTTTTATCGGGTGCTGTAGTCGCCTTAAGCAGACTACTAGTTAATGTACAGGGGCAACAGCACATCATGCTATCCAAAACTGTCAAATTTCATCAACCGATTTTCAATTTTATTGCCAAGCATTAGAGTTTACTATCCATTGGATTTGTCAGTTTGTGGTAACCTGATGTGCTGTTGACTGTACTTTACTACTTGGCGAGTAACATCCTTAATGTTCAATGAAATAAAACTATTTTGACTTTGAGTTTGAGGGAGGTTAAAGCTGCAATTTTATTTGTTTTCGTACTGATCTTGGTCAGGAAAGAGGTTAACATTTTATCTGCGTCTATCTATACTAATCTGTCACTAACCACTAAATACTCTTCTCTTGAAACAGTAAAGATACTTTAAGAAAAATCCTCTGACAAAGAGGAGTAATAAATTAACATAAACGGAGAAGACCAGCAGCTCTAGCACGATAACGACAAACTCGCGCTCGGCTCACGCTGAAACTTCACTTTGATTGCGCGAGGGTCCCGCGCAAAGGCTTGCTCGCCCTAAGGCGTTGTCAATGTTGACATTTTGACAAAGGACCGCGGTGTTGTCGCGGCTTTGTCACTATCTTACTCAGCCTGCAGAAAAAGGATAGTGGAACGTCTAAGAAAAGCTAGTTTTGCAATGACAACTGAGAATCAAACTCTGATCTAGATTTAAGTAGCAGTCGTCTTTGTCATTTTAATAGTGAGAGAATGAGACAATCAATACTTAAGTAAGAATCTAGACTTGAGTCTCCTTCTGTAATACAGGCCTAAAACAGGACCGACGAATGACGATAATGAAGAGAAAATTCCTCTATAAAAAATGAAATGGTACAAAATGGACTTCGAGCAAAATAAAAACATAGGATGAGCAAGCCAGTTCTTTCTAAGCACGCTGTAACAGACAGTAAAATATCTCGACTCGTATTTCATCCAATACCATCAGAATATTTTGCTAAGTGTGTGACGTAAAATGATTCTACAACTAGAGAATCCTACTGCCTACTAATATTACAAATGCGAAAGTATGTGAGGATGGATGGACAGCAGGGCAATCGCGCTAAAAAAAGTGAATTGAATCGCAATTGAAACGTAGCTGGGGGGCTACCACCTAAGCGAAGCTGATGCTGACTTAACGAATGGAACGTTGTCAATTGCTTCTTTATAAGGAGACCTTGATTAACGACATGAACCAAACACAGCAATGTACATCATTCCATTCGTTCAATCAGCATCAGCTTCGCTTAGGTGGTAGCCCCGCAGCTGCGTTTCAATTGTGACTCAATCCACTTTTTTTAGCGCGATTGCCCTGCTGGTGTTTTTTACTCCTTCACGCAAAAACTACTGAGCGGATTTTGATAAAACTCTGCAGTAAAATAGCTTAGATATGAATAAGACAATCCTCACTTTTCCAAATTTCCACAATAACGAAGTCCCGGGTGGTAAGCTAATCAGATATGAAGATGAAGCCGAGATCATGGTGCACTTAGGCCCGTATCATAGAAGGAGATTAAGTCTTGATCTATACTTAAGTATTGATTGTCTCTTTCTCTCACTGTCAAAATGACAAAGATATAAGTATAGATCCGAGTCTGGAGGTCTACTATGAAACGTGCGTCCGTAATTTCGGGCCCGTCCGTAACCCGAACGAAGTACGTGACTCGAAGCTACCACGAACTATTTTCGGATTCGTAGGATAAGTACGGACGCAAGTGACAAGTTACGTGAACGAATGATATCAGAATGATTGAAAAAGGTTTTTTATGGTGCCCGTACAAAAAACCGGTAATAACATTAAAAATTAAAATTACTTATAATAATATAGTTTCAATACATTCAATCAGTATATTTATGTATTTAATTTAATAATCTATACTTATGATTAGTAGAATGCTGCGTATGTTATTAAAACATTGCCAATTTCTAACAAAGACATTTTGTCAATACACTATAAAACACCTAAGATAAACCAACCAAATAAAGAATGTCACATTTCACTAACACCATTTTGATGTTGAGAGGATATTTCTCGCTGCAGTACTATACACATAAATAGTTTTGTTTACTAACATTGTGTTTACTTTTGGTTCTGAGTTATTTTTTGCTTTTGTTCTTAATAGAGTTATACTTTCAAGTGTTTCCCACGACTCGCGCCGAATTTTCAAGTGTTCTAAATCAAAAAACAGCGTTAAAGTTTTGAGAGATGAGGATGAATGTTTGCAATAGTTCATCTGAAAAAGTTTTCTCGTTATTTCTCCTTTGGAATTCGTGGAGATTGGTTCACATCAAGTAAGTAACATAAACTATATTCCTCTTTTCTGTATTCTATGTATACTGTCTTGTATGTAACTTTAAACTTTCAATTCTCTTTGCAGAGTATCTACATCATGTCGGCACCACCACCCACTGCAGAACAAATTGAAATGCTTCTGTCTTTTTTACAAGAGCATCAAGATCTTGCCAGAGGTCATCTGAGGAATGTCACGGGTCGAGCACGCACAAGAGAGCTCTGGCAAGATCTTGCAAACAATTTGAATGCCTGCGGTGGTACAGTAAAAACAGTGAAGCAGTGGCAGAGGGTAATATTGAATAATAATAATAATCCTTTAATTAACACAAAGCAACTTATAAAAAATTTAAGAGAGTTTCAACTAGGTAGTTTTTATATGCCAATATTTTATAGGTAGTATTATAATAAAAATTTCTAATAGGTACCTACTAGGCAATTAATTAGTAATTTAGGTCCCATTGTTATTTAATTTTCTGTCTTTTAGGTCTGGGCAGATCGGAAATATTTAGCAAAGAGAGCTGCCAGCACTGCCAGACAGTCTGCCACTGCTACCGGTGGTGGGCCATCAACTGCCCCACCAATTTCTGAAATAGACCGTAGGATAATATCTATAATGGATGAGGGATTTGGAAGTCAGCAAGTGGAAGGCAGGGTACCTGCATTATATCCTGTAAGTATATAAAACAATTTTATAAGTAGATACTATTAAAATAACTTTAAAAAAGTTTTAACATTGTGTATGATTCCTAGACACAAAATTGATATTATATTATAGTAAAACTAAGTTATAATATTTCCATGTAATTATTGTATTATGAAGTGGGTTGGAACCCAGTAAACTCAGCTCAAGAGTTTATTTTTTTGCTTATTTTTATGTAGGTAAGAAGAACTATTATATTTTCTGTGGCTTTCATTAATTAATTTAATATTATTTTCAGACAGAAGAGCCAACATCAACAGCTTCTGCCGCGGCCCTATATGAGGTGCCTTCACAAGATGGTAAGCAATCATGAATACATTTTCTTTGTATATGACCCAATATACAGATTATTGCCTATTGTGGCCCTGACAGCATATGCTATTAGTTGTTCTGTCCACCACAAGGAACATATTGATAATATGATTATAAATGTTTTCTTGTGATATTTAAAGACAGTTTTTTTTTAAGATGTCCTGTTCAATCCTTTGGACTCGTTTGCCAATGAGGAACCACCTTCTGCTCTTCCGCCTCAAGCCTCTCAGCCTGCAGCGTCAACTTCTCAGCCGTCAACCTCTCAGCCTGCAGCGTCTTCTACACAGAATCGTAAGTATGAAAGCATACCCACAATGAGAAAAAAGTTATCTTAGACTGAATGGCAGAATTTATGAGTAATTAACGTAATTATTAAGTATTGGCATCTAAATACCTGTTACATAAAAAAAAAATCTTTTTCCAGAGCCCCAGGCCCAGCCAGCCAGAAGAATTTTAAGGGCGAGAAGAGGATTGCCAGGCGAGTCTCTGGGCTCTCGTATACTTGTCTTGGAGGAGCAGAGGATTAACATTGAGCAGCGGCGTCTAGCCATAGAGGAGCGGCAAATAGCCATAAATGAATCTATAGTGACTGAGTTACAGCAGCTCAGATTAGCTATTAGGGAGGGGATGAGAGAGGTGGTACAATTACTATCAAAACAACAATGAACTGTCCAATTTGCCAAAGAATTTATTATTGTTTTGATTGTAAGTGTTCCATGTCTTCACTGCTGTTACTCAGTCATTAAGTATTCACTAATTATTGTTTTACTTTTTCTAGGATAGTTTACAACATTATAACATATTATTATTTTTTATTTAGTTTATTTCATATACAAAATTTTTTTTTCGTATTTCGACCTATGTTCCTTGGGAAAGTTTTTCAGTTTCATGGACTAATTTACCACCCGAGAGGTTGAAAGAGATTTACCTAAAGCCCTGTATATGTTAAGAATACTGGTTTCTAGTTAAGAATAAAACAATTTCAAAAAATTATAATTGAGTTTTATTATATGGTGTGATTGCATTATGTCACTGTTAGTTTTAAATGTAATCTATTTCCAAGTCATAGAATTGTACACATTTTTACAATACTAAAACCTATCCTAAACCTATCTATACTTCTAATCAAAAACTAATACCTAACTTAAACATATACTACTTAAATCATCTATTCCTATTTAATAATTGAACTATGGCCTCTCTGGCTCTTCTTCCTTGAACCAACCCTTGGGCCGCAGATACCGGCGCTGAGGCTGACATTTGGTGATTGATCTCTTCTTGTAGCTCCTCTGGTGATAATTCGGGAGCCGCTAGCCCTCCTCGCATACACATGTTATGCAACACCACACAGGCTATGGTGATGTGAGCAGCTTTTTGCGGACTGTAGTGCAGTTCCCTAGCTGCAAGAAGACATCTCCATCGCCCTTTGAGAATACCAAATGTCCTCTCCACAACACTGCGTGTACGCCGGTGTGCCATGTTGTAGCGTCCCTCTGGACTGTCCTCAGACGCATTATCAATTGGCGTCATTAGGTAGTCTCTTAAAGGATATCCTGAATCACCTGAAAACATAATACTTAATCATTTTAAGGCAAGCAAGGGAGTTTTGATGAAAGAAAAAAAAACTTAATATAATAATAATAGTCACCAGGCCTAACATATCTATCAATACCGATCTTAAAGCCATTAATTTATTAGTCATTTAATAATTAAAATCAAATAGTTTATCAATTACCAATATACTGACCTAATAGAATAGCTTGCTCCCCACGGAGACTCTCGAGATGATGCCTTATTTCAGCTTGCTGCCATATGAAAGAGTCGTGTGTAGCTCCTCCAAATGACGCATCCACATTTGTTATTTGACAGTTGTCATCCACAATCTATAAATAAAGACAAAAAAGTTTAAAGTAGGTAATGTATAAACTATGTATGAAATACCATCCATAATGCAATTAAATTAACTAATGATATGTTTATTCTACATATTTTTTTTTAAATAAAACTGTATCGAATTCATTTAACAAATAAAATAAAATGTATGTATATATACAATATAAATTAATTATGCATAATATGCATAATTAATTTATAGGTATTATGTTTATAACATATTATGTTTATTTGAAAATGGAATAGAGCATTATTGTTTTTATTTGAACAGTAATTTGGTCTTTAGTTTTAATTAAAACTTACAATTTGAACATTGAGAGAATGGTAATGCTTCCTATTAAAGTATCTCTCTTCATACTCTGGCGGTCTTATTATTTTAATATGCGTGCAGTCAATACACCCAATTACACCAGGAATACCAGATCTTGCAAAGAACCTAAAAAATAATAGGTAAATATTATTTAACCTAAAAGTGAGTGCACCTCTAACACAACTTTAATGTATTTATATGAATAAAATTCTGGTCTTACGTACCTTCGTTTAATAATATTTCTTTCTTCTCTGTTCTGTGGAAATCTAATATACTTTCTCAAAATACAGGGCGTATTGAGTGCAGCAGTCACCTTGGCAATGCATAATGACACTGCCTGCTGTGACATAGGAGCATCCAGGTTCTGTGCCACTGACCCTTGGTAGCTTCCCCGGCTATAAAAATTCAAGGCAGTCAATATCTGAAAAAAACAACAAATTAAAATGAATATAAGTACCTATCTAAGTAGGTACTAATAAGACAAAGGTGGTGTTACCCATTTAAAACACCATCTGGATTTATTTTAGATCTTTTGTGTATTTGTACTCAATGAGATTCTAATAAGAATAAAAATATTTTATTTGCATTGAATACAGTGAAAAAAAAAGCGTTTGGTATAAAGTTTAAGGGTAGTAGGTACTAACTATAGGTTTTTATATACCTACCTAGGTAGGTAGGTATCGTAAAAGTTTTAAAAATGTGCACCTACCATGGTAACGGGTTCCATCCCACGCCGGTTTCTTCTAGGTCGCATCAGTGGAACAATATCTTGACATAGTTGCTCAAACAATTCCCGACTAAGTCTATATGATGCTATAAACTCAATATCGGGAATTATTGTTCGCTCAAGATAGTTCTCACGTAAGCGGCGACGTTGGCGCCTTCGCTCAAGGCGCTCTTCTCCTAGGGCTTCTAAGACAGCCACCACAAATGCCATAACTCCCAAATAGTTACTTTATTAACAGTACACTTACACTTGCTTGTTGTCAGTACTCAAACAATACCCAAACTGATAAAAAATTGATAATAATTAACTTATTTCTGAAATAAAATATTAATCCGAAACTCTTACGGTAGCACTTGAATTCTCGTGAGAAGTGAGGTTAAACGCCCGAAAAACTGTATGTCAAAATCGAATTTTCGTGTCGGGCTCGAGTAATCATAGTAAGCTATCCGTAACAACAAACGTCAAACTCCGATTTCGTTCCGTTGACGGGCCCGTAGTATTTTCGTGGTAGGAAACAGCCCGAAAATACGGAGTTCGTTCGGATTTCGTGTGCTCATAGTAGACCTCCTGAGTCGCGTTCTGTAATACGGGCCTTACTCTGAATCTGATAGCCTCTTGTCAGAAAAAATTACGCGTTGGCATGAACTTCTGTCTTCATGGTGATGCATATAACTAAGTATAAAATAAGTACGTATTACAATACCGAAAATTCAAAATACCGATGGTTGAAAAACCTACGCTTAAAACATCGAAAGTTGAAATACCGAACGGTTGGAATGCCGATGTACGATATAACTAAACATATAATACCGATATTTAAATGACCGAACATTTATACTTCAAAATTTCGGGATTTCAAACTTTCGGTCAAACAAACATTCGGGATTTCAAACTTTCGGTCAAATAAACATTCGGCCATATAATTTTCGGTCTTTCCTCTATAAGTCTTATGAAATTCGGTTTTCTATACTTCGGTATTGTAATACGTACCCGTATACAATGCACTGGGCAATATTTAACACATTAAACACCCGTTTAGTTTCATGGTCCCTACTTCCAAACCGCGAGCTATGTAACAAAGTAACGTATTGTCGGTAGGCGAATTTTAATGAGCCATTATAATGTTTGTGTTAAAACAGAAATGGTAAATTATTGCTTCCTGTGGTAATTAAAAGTCTATTATTTACTTTGTCCTCCAAACACTTTATTACCTTACGTTGTTTAAAAGGTAAGGTATGTGAAAAAGATTGAATTAAATCTAGAAATTTTAAATAAATCAACGACGCCCCGCGCGGACTTCGCGAAAATTATATAGCAGTATTAATCCAGGGTGTCAGCTACCTCTGCATTAAATTTGATCAAAATAGGTCAAACTGATTGAGCGTGAAAGTGTAACAAACATCCATAGATCCTCACAAACTTTCGCATTTGTAATACTACTAGCTTTCTGCCCGGGACTTCGTTCCCGTAGAAATTTGGGAAAGTTATGTAGCCTATGCGTTAATCCAAGGTGTCAGTATACCAAATTTTATTAAATTTCGTCCAGCCGTTTGAACATGAAAGACCTCACTAACTTTCGCATTTATAATATTAGTAAGAGGTACTTAGGATAAATACGCCTATCCTATCCATACAAACCATGCGATGAGCTGATTACCTTAGGGGCCATCCATAAATTATGTCACACGAATTTCATTATTTTTTTAACCCCTCCCCCTCCTTGTCACAGCTGGTCACATTTGTAAGACTCCCCCCACCCTAGCGTGACGTCACATATTTTGCATAAGTATTTTCCATTTTTTGTAATTTTCTAATAAAAGCAGTACTTAATAGAGTTGCTATTTTTTTTTTGGGAACTTAAAACTCATTGTCTCAACAAAAGTAAAAACGTAAAAAGAGTGCTTGGGACTGAGTAGGTTAAGTTTGTCGTTAATAGTTAACACGTTTTGATACTTATAACACGTTTTGATACTTTATAACACATTTTGAAATGTGACGTCACGAAACTTATGACCCCTCCCACCCCCTTGTCACACAATGTCACACTTTGTCGAACCCCTCCCCTCCCCTTAACGTGTGACGTAATATGGATGGACCATTAGCTTTACAAAATTGAATTCCTTTTAGAATTTTGTATGGGTTTCAAAATATAACGACGAAACATTGATAAATTGATATTTTTAACTCAAAGTAAAAGTTTACACTGTTTATAGTGTTTATTTTTCATTTCGTTCACATTCTGTTTGTTATTAAATTTTGCTATCAAAGTCAGAAAATCGCATTCCTTCACGAAGACAGTCTTGTAAACAATATCTCGTAACCAGGCCAGTTCATTGGTGATAGCAAGTGTACACCTGTAGCATTAGTTTTAGCTTTTTAATAACTTTTGTGGGATGATACATCGAAATTAAAGAAACTCTGAGGTTACTTTTCGGAACCTCAAAATTGAAGGTTACTTTTCGGAATTTATTGTGCATATATCGTGGTCACATTATATGTAGATTAGCTCACTTCATGAATGCTCGTGGATTTCATGAAATTGTCGCATTTCATGAAGTGGGCAACGTAATTTGAAATCGTCAATGTTTAACGATTTTGTCATCCACGTATAAATAGGGTGTCGATAAAATTTTAAATAATAAAAATGTTTTATTTTTAACCGACTTCAAAACAGGAGGAGGTTTTATGTTCGACTGTATGTATTTTTTTTTAATTTCTCCGACAATTATGGACCGATTTTCAAAATAATTTTTTTTTGTTCGAAAGAGTATACTTCAGAGGTGGTCCCATATAAATTTTATTAATGGTTCAGCGCTTTTAAAAAATCAACAAAAACAAAGAAATACTGCAAACCAGAACATCATCTAAGTAAATGAGTGAAATTTTTGTTTGTGGTTTTCTGCTAATAGGCATTGTAGTCTGCCCAAAAATACTAGTTAAGTATCAACTTTATGCGAACTTTTGTTGGGATTGAAGTCGGTAACTCATACATTTTTTAAAGTGGAAAATTATGTCTTTTTATAAGTCATTCGACTTCTTTGTGCACTTCTTCGGGCACTTCACCGGCCGCAGCAGCGGTTGTCGCTCAGCTGAGCTACTTAATGAAATCTTGACCATTTCATGAAGTGAGCAAATATATGATATTGCCACGACACATTTACGTGCCCTGCATATAAGAATTTATTATTAAGTAAGACATGAACAAGAATATATGACTTCTAAAAGCTGGTTCTTCAATAAAAACGGTAAAACATAGTGACAAACTTGTACGAAGCGTCGTATATGATGATATAACAAAAGAAGGAATTATCCAACATATGAACATTTTAATCTTGCAATACAGATGTGTATCATGTTAAGAATAACACAGTAAGAGATAAAGATAACATAAACATTTAAAATGGCCGAGTTGTAGTCCCACGCTCGACTTCGGTGGTCTAACTATCTGAATCTATTCTATTTACAGATCAATAGTAATGGCTCATGTACAGATTTATACAGGGTGTAAGGGAAAGTTTAGCAAATACTTCAATCTACTCATAACTATTATCGCCTCAAAGTATTTTTTTTTTTGCCGTTAACGTCAAGTTTTCATTTCTTACCTATTTTAGCGATATCACAGATTTTTTTTTTAAGATGGGTTAACTCTTGACCTCAATCTTCACCGTAAAGATCAAAGATGAGGTCGACGATGGAGCGAGTTAACCCAGAAAATGCCTATAAAGGCACTGGTACTCCCACGCACCGACGGAACACAGCAAGCTGTTTGGCGTCGGACTTCGGTAGGAGGGTGGTCGCGAACCAGACGGCCCTTTACAGAGCCTACCACACCGCATGAGACCATAGGACGACACCTCAGATTCAGAAAAAAAATGAAGTGTCGTTGCCTGGGATGGATTACTAGGAGGCAGGTCCCATTTGTATTTCCCTAGTCGCCTCTTACGACACCCACGGAAAGAGATGGGGTGGTGTTATTCTCAACCGATCACCACATGGCTTAAAATACTTAAAATACAGATAATATAATACTGCGATATTAAATACAGCGCCAAACCCGCGCCTTGCCGCTTTCAATTGTTGGTTTTTGTGTTTGACACTGACTGTTATCATTATTTTTATTTTAAAAAATGTGTATTCAGATAAATAATTTAAATTTAAAGCAGAAAATATTGAAAAACACGAAAAAGAAAAGGAAAAAAAACGAAAATTTCCCAACTGAAAAATCACTCAGAATTATGGTCTTTGTGAATCCTGAGTTATGGTGTTTGCTAAGCGGTTCCTTATACCCTGTATATTCTAGACTAGAAGGAAACTAAGCGGTAGGGACAGGGGCGCAGCTACCGCCGTATCAATTATACGGAGCCCCCGTTCTACGGGGGCCCCCAACGTGCGTAAGCAAAAATTAATTAAAACTTCCCAAATTTTTTATTTATTTCGGAAATGTACATTGTGATCATCAGCTATAAATGATTTAATAAATGATATAAATGATTTAATAAATGTGTTTGCAAAAAAAGGCGAATCTTTATCCTTCCTAAGGGCCCCCAAACAAATTTTTATACGGGGCCCCGCCGCCAAGGCACGCTACGCCACTGGGTAGGGAAGCTTTAATTTTGACGTAAATATACGTCTTTTTTGCTTTTATGATGCTTTGAGGGATAAGTAGAAGAATTAAAAAAAAATGGTAATCATTTTAATTCTTCTTTTCTTTATCATTTTCTTTATCAAGTGCGTGGAAAACTTGACCTAACCGGTGTCATAGTTTTCAAATTGCCAATGGTCTCTGATGATTAATATTTTGGAAATTCACTATGTTATTATATTTCGCGGAAGTTTATAAATATAAGTAATTTAGAACATTCTAATATTTATAACAATTTACTGTTTTCTGATTAAATGAATTATTTAATAAAAATAACAAGTTTCTACCGCATTGGGCAAACGTGGTGGACTCAATCATAATATAACCCTCTACGTGTTTTGAAGCGTGCCCCACGGTGGGGTCGTATATGGGATGATAAAAAATTTTTAGAAGTAGGCATTTTCCTGCCTCTATTTTCTGTGTACTGTATCTTGCGGCTATATTTGACTCGCGTATCTTTTTATAATGTAACGAGATGTGATTAAAACAGTCTCTGGCACGGATAGGAATTTTACTTTCAATCGCTTCTAAATTACCTTTTGAATTCTCTGTTCAAATTCTATTTAACCGACTTCAATTAATGCGACTGTATGTATATTTATGTTTGCTACGCGATATCTCCGCCAATTGTCGCCCAAATTCTTTTTTGTTCGAAAGAGCATTTTTGAGGTGGTACCATATTATAAATTTTATCAAAATTTAAGCGATTGATTTAACTTAACAGCAAATACCTATACTAATACAACAGTGTCACTCAAAATGGCGCTGAATTAGCAATAAACCTCTATGAAGTAACTAAAGTCCGTGATACAGAACGCGACTCAGACTCTGATCTATACTTAAGTAGCAGTTGTCTTTGTCATTTTGATGGTGGGAGAAAGAGACAATCAAGACTTAATTAAGTCTCCTTCTGTAGCGGAAAAATCCTTGCGGATGGGGCCCGATCTCGATACATATCACTTATATGTATATCTAACTAGCAAAACATTGTGCCATCAACGCAGTTTATTTATTGTTACACTCTTCAATAAAATTTAAATATCACTGGATCAATTTTATCAATTAATTTGGTTCGCAGACTTCGGTTCTAAAGCGATGCTTTCAACCATTATTTTAACTTGCTAATTCCTTACTCTATCTCTCAAAGCGCTTTTAGAGTCGCTAATTTCTAGATAACCGCCATAACAAAATCTAGGTCACCACTTTCCTTGTGGTCTAATTACTGGGTTTATCGGCCAACTTTACTTAGCACGGGCACCATATACATAATATCTTGCTTGGTACAGACTGACGAAAATAATGATGCTTGAAATTATCAAAGACATATTTCCGTCGTCATTTTACAAAAGCTTTTGCTTAAAGCGTAACCGATGATACTTTCTTACATTTTCTTTGTTTAATCCTGATTTAGGTAATTTAAACAGTAGTTTAGTAATCGTCCGTCAATTTGCACTACCATCGCAAATATTCTGAGATAAAGCCGTGATGCAAAATAAACGAAACCTGAAAATCAGTCAAGGTTTTTTTTAACAAAATAATAATTGATCCTTTGTACAATAAATAAAATAAATGAATAATAAATAACATACACCTCGAATCCCCTTTCTAAAGTGACCTGGAAGACCTGGTTGTATTGAAAAGACCTGGCAACCAACATTTTTAATCATTGAAAAGACCTGGCAGAGACATATTAATCTAGTTTTTCTGTTTATTCATTCCACACTGTATCTTCCACACACTGCGTCTCTGTGGCTACCTCAGGTTAACCCACAAAATACAGGAAGCACTATAAACTTTTATCGATGAACAAACGTGGTACACACCGCATGAGGTTGAATTATACTTTATTACTTTTGGAACCAGTACTGATGAGCCATGAAAAATACCTGCTAAGGGAGGTCAGGTTATACTGGTTGAGTATGCGTATAGCCGTGGCTGATTGTAGGTATTGAATGTGCCAAATGACGTGACCTGTATGTTTCTGTTTCAGGTACGTTGGATGACGTAGACGACAGATTTTTACGGTACTGTTAGAAAGAAAGACATCTTTGGCGAAACGTGGCGAAAAATTTTTTGAATGTTTTTTTTTTAATCTTAAGCAGCATTGGGTGAGTTTAATTAGTTAAAGAAAATTAAGGATGTGAATCAGCTCACTAAACTGAATAACTCTCTCCAAGAAACATAGGTCGAAATACAAAAAATATTTTCCGCTCTCCATACAACTGTGCAATCAAGTGATTGGTTAAAATTTTTGAGAATTGCATATAAGTTCCTTGGGAAAAGTTGTTCAGGTCCACGGGGAGAATCAAATCCTGATGTTACACTAACTATATTTAAGGTTACCCCATAACTTTAAATGTGAGATAGTCAGCAGCTGTTTCTGGATAAACCTTCGTCTGTTAGACTAAATATATATTATGTCTGATAGGATAACCCTCTCTTATTCGTTTATTTACTTCTTCTTCCACATTAATGGAGACTGCCATTTGCCGCCATCTTTCGATGTTCTACCTTTGGGTTTTCTGTCTCAGTCGTATGTTAGTTGAAAACATAAGTATTAAAGCTATCAATTTAGCACATTTAAACACTACTTACTCTTATTTTTTAAGGAAGTCACCAGAAATAACTTGATAGAAGGAAAAGATTTTCAACATAACTGTACCATTTAGTCGGGCCAGTGAACTAGGACACTGGGACAAACAAACGGGTAGACATGTCTAGTTTATGATGGGTTAATGTTCGTAATTAACGCAGTGCATAGCTCAGGCCGCTGCTGTTTCATCGCCATATGTTGGGCAATCAGCCGTGATTACACGTACAGCCGCAAATGTATACTATTTGACCGCAAACAAATTATAGTGTGATTAATCTTCTTTGAGACTGCTTCTTATTATTGTTGTTCCTCTGGTTTTTTGGATCTTTCTTTCATTTAACAAATAATTTTAGAGAGTAAAAAATGTTCGGTGCGATTGATCTCCTGGTGCTCTAACCAACTGAGCTATCGTGCCTGCAAGTAAAAAAAAAAGTCAAAAGTGTTTATTTCATTGAACATATAAAATGATACTTGAACACGTCAATATTATGAATTACATTAGCACTTTTGACTTTGCGCCTATTTGCAAAGTTGCAGTCTTCCTCAGGAGAAGAATAGGCAAGAAAGTCCGAGGGTCGCTCTTTTAAGTCAAATTTTCTTACTTTTAATTTTAATTGACTTAATATCTGAATAACTCTGGAGCTGAGCAATTTATTCCAATGGTTGCTTGTCTAACAGATAATCCGAAATTCTATAATAGCCTTTTACAAGCGGCTAAATTCCTCATTCCCTTATTAAGCACATTACGACGTGCATTTTAAAAATACTTTCTTTCATATCGTCGATAGCTTTCTATGCCAGCATAAACCCCGCGACATATTGTATCTATGTCGTACCGCCCTCTCATTCTTTCGCGTTGGCGTCACTACGAAATAGGTACCTAGAATGACATCGACACCACAAAATATGTCCCGCGTTCATGTTAGCCCGACCGGAGAGACATTGACACTTTCCTGCACGAACGAAATTGCACGTGGATACATGAAGATATAAGGAAAATAGCACTCACACTACATACAGACCACCCACCTATAGGTGCGTTTCTAACTAAACCGAAAAGCGTGTCACATTCCTGAACAGATTGAGATCAATTCCATGGTTGTTGACATCATCACCCTTGTTTACGAATCCCTAACAGCTTGTAATAGAGTCGTTTTTCCGGTGACAGTGACATCATCACTATTAGGCGTCGTAAGGCTATGATTTGACGAGTATTTGAAAACCTTTGACCTGAATGACTAGAGGTTTTGGAGGTTAAGTGGCGCTATGTTTTCACATTTTAAAGACATTTCGGAATTACGGATAACACCCAACAAAAAATACATACGAGCCACATCACGAATGGATGATATTGTACGACAAAAAGTAAAGTATAATAATAAAAATTATACATCTTTTTTTTATTATCAGACAAATTCAATGGAAAAAAATATTAATTCAATGTAGTTGGCAGTTTCTTCACTTTCATTTGTCATGTAAAGAAAATCGCGGGGTACTGTGTTAATTTATGGACGCCAATATTGACACTTTAATGTTTAAAACGTTTCTAGCTCCTGTAAAAAGGCCACCTTGATCTTCTCTTCAGGGTGAAATTAAAAACATTCGACAAACTTTGAGGGATGAATCTACCCATGATAACAAACAACTTTTTCTACAAGACCAACTTTCCTACTAAAAAATAAAAATCAGTTGTTCCATACATTTTGGTTGAGAGGTGTTGAACTTTTGTATGGATAGCAGATTTTTATTTTTTAGTTGGAAAGTTGGTCCCATAGAAAAAAATGGGTAGATTCATCCCTCAAATTTTGTCGAATGATTTCAATTTCATCCTGTAGATTGTACAATTTGTTTTGACTAACGCAAGTCTAGTCACCCAGATTTCTGTAGAATTCTAAATCATAAGCTTCGGCATTGGTGCCTTTTAGTACTCATTTGCATTTTATGTCTCTGACATTCACTGCTGTACCCACTTGGCATAGCAAATCGTCATTAAACTATAACATCACAAGAATTGATGTAATCTATATTCATATGCTGTGGTTTCAGCAGAATTGATCCAGACATTTTGAAGTAGTCATTTAGCTCACATTTTTGGGTATTGTTGTTTGTAAATTGATTCCTAGAACTAGGTTAATGGTGTAATTTGGGTAGGTATATCAAGGCATTCGTATTCTTCTAAACTAAAGAGTAGATATTGTTGTGAATACTAAAGCAAATATTTAGCAAAGCAGTATGTTTGTAACTGAATACTAATATTCAAGCTTGATTTATTTTCTTGATTAGCTATTTTATTGGTAGATTATACAGTTCTCGTGGTAGAGATTTCATCTTTGACTCTTGTCTCATAGGTAGCGAAGACGGGAGAGCTTACAAGACTGACCCAGTGTTTCTATAAAATATTGGTAAACTACCTTTTCGCCCGGGACTTCGTTCCCGTGGGAATTTGGGAAAATGAAGTAGCCTATATGTTAATCCAGGGTATCAGCTACCTCCATACCAAATTTTACAAAAATTAGTACTGCTGTTTGAGCGTTAAAAAGTAACAAACATCCATACATACAAACTTTCGCGTTTATAAGTAATTATTTATCGGGTTTGCTATACTCTGGGAGAAATAACCTTACCCAAACCATAAATTTTGGTTACATTTTGATAAATACTTCGTAAGTACGCTACGCCAAGGAAAGGCGAAGGTTAACGCCATTGTATGCGATGTTTACCATTCGATAGAAGCCTAATATATTATTACTAAGTTGTTCAAAGACTGACACTCAAGTTAGCTTGACCAATGCAAAAATAACAGGTAAAGAAAACGACCTCTCACCCATGCATGAAAACTTGATTATTATAGTTTATCACTTAAATAAATCTATCATGGTACCATAAAGACGTTATACGGCCAATTTCAGTGTACACAGCTGTTCCATGTATAGACCGCATGAATATACATAGCCCACTTAAACAAGTTAGCATTGGCAATATCAGTAACAGATACTATTCAATTCAATAGGCTTCTACATTGATACCATGAAGTTATTGATATTGACATTGATAAAGAAATTATAATAAGTTTTATTTCTTTTGATCTGATTTCAATTTTTGTATGGTGTCGCCAGATCTTCCGCAATTCCCTTTTTTTTCAAGGGACGACTTTTAAGATTTTATTCAGGCTTAATGTTTTTCCCAATGGGAGTGACTTTATCCCGTATTTGAACCATACAATACAATTGGTATACTTTATCCATACCATCATGCATGCTTTATCCGTTTTTTATTTTTACTATGTTTCTTTTATGAGAAATCGATCATGCTAGTTCAAGATTGCACCTGCTGCATTCTTCCGTATTAACATACGTGTACGAAGCTTGTAATACGTACTCTCTATATTCTTAGATGCTCAAGCATCTAATCTAAAATCCTGTCTGTTCATTGACCCCGTTATGCCATTCAAAATGCCAATTTGCATCTTAAGCTGAGGCCTTGATGAGCAAAATAAGGGTTCAATGCCCTTCACTGTTGATATAATTTTACGCGTGTTAGATCATCGCCAACCTGTACAATCGTAGATAATAGACGACACTCCTTGTTTACTCCTTCTATTTACTTTCGAGTAGAGTAGTTGATATAGTGTCGATTATATTTGCGTGGCAGCATTGTTCAAATTTTCTCATCGCTTCTATTTACAACAGTGAACTATCTCTCACTCACTGATTCATTAATATGGATAAATCTTTATCTTTTCTATTATTAGCTGTATGGGGTCTCTCTGCTTAATCTTTTCTTTTGATTTCGCTCTGACTCTGTTTTGCGTCTCTTCCTTCGAGAGCTTGGTGGTGCTGTAATCGCTATCAATCACATCGTGTTTAATGTCTTCTTATTTTTGTTTATTAGTACCTCTTGTTATCTTAAGTTCTTTAATATTATCAACGTTAATCATCAACTTACCAAATCGGTGAAGTATTGATAATTTATTTACATTTACCTTCCGTAAAAACATCCTTAGGTGTACTGCATAAGTCGATATATACAACACTATCAGAAGTAAAAACATTTCTACTATCTACAAAACTATTACATAGTTATGACATCTGTTCTCTATGTTTATCTTCGCTGACGTAAACGATCGCCGTTGGTGGTCAATGAAACTAATTGGCCATTATTTTCGGCTTTTGGAAGTGTTTCTATTAGTTATCGAGTGTTTTTGTCAGATCCTTTCACTTTGGTGAACATAGGCTCGTGAATAGAAATGGACATTGTTTCTTTTGTAACATACGAGGACTATTGCTTCGGGGATGGTATTACGCTGTTTCGTTTGTCAGTCAATTAATAAAGCATTGCGTTCTTTGTAAGAGTGTTTTTTGTAACAAATGGATTCGTTCTGGACCAAGATCTGGTTTAGGAGCAAGATGTGATCAAGGATTTAGCAACTTTAAATAGATTCGGGTTAGAACATGTCAATGAATCAACTTTATTTAAAAACAGTTTATACTGTGTGGCACGGAGCTTTGAAATACAGACGCCGGCAGAGAAAATGTAATTTTGTGAATCATATGCCACAAAGTAAACTATTGGTCCCAAACCAAATGCCAAGCTAATATTTATACAATACAATACACTTTATTTACACACAGAGACATATAGTAAAATAGTATAGTTTATGTACAGGGACAACGGCACATAATGCTATCCGAAACTGTCAAATTTCTTCAATAGATTTTCAATTCTATCTCCAAGTGTTAGAGTTCACTATCCATTGGGGAAATTTGACAGTTTGTGGTAACCTGATGTGCTGTTGACTGTACGTATGTTACGTAATTTGCACGCTCTATATCTGCCTTTCTGATCAACTTTCCGTGGCTCGGGTTTGCTGGAAGAAATTTCTTTTGAGAGATAAGCTTACCTATTGTGTCGTATTTCTGTTTGTAATTTTATGTGTGTCTGTCATGTGTGCAAAGAACTATAAATAAATAACTTTAGTGACTATAAACTTAGGAACATTCGATGGTATTAAGTATTAATGTACAGTCTAATAATAAATTCATCAGCGTACGCAAATGTAATTTGACGATCGTCTGTCTGTCTGTTGCGGCATTATGCCTCTGGGACAGTCTGTAAATGTAACGGACAGGTGCAATCGTGATTTACTTGCAGAATTTGATACCTTACAATCACTTGGTATTTGCAAGAAATTGTTTCTATGTAAATATATGTATATTTATGCATGAAGTTGTTTTTATTGCTTCTTATTTATTGCTTTAGTGCTGGACTGGGAGTGAAAGAAAAACTTAGAATGTGCCAGCTACCTATACTCTTCCCAGGTCAGTACAAGTCTGTAAGTGGGATACGAGAATTTTGCTCTATAATGGGCGAAAGCCTGACCACCTCTCACCATTATGCAACTTGTTCCATCTGATACTTAACCCCCACTATTGTGTCAAACCTGGCGTCTAGTGGTTTTAGAATCACTGATTCTCTGCCTACCCTGTTAGGGGTTACAGGCGTGAGCGTATGTATGTATTGTTTTTATTGTAAAACTTTTAGAACTATCTCATACATGACTTCGTTTTTAAGTTTCCACAAGCTAACACTACCGCTAGTCAAAAAACTTGTAGTTACCTTTAAGAAAAAAAAGCTCAACTGAATTAAAACAGTAAGGTAAAATAGTTGTAGACCATTTTACTGTGACACTACCAATAATGATCTGACACAATTCCCGTGTTTACGGCATATTTTATTAGATCGAACTGTTATTTACAACTTTACTACTCCAAACCTATTTTATTGGAAAATTTTATTAGTGTAAGCTAACTTTATTTGTGTACGGTTGGTTAAAAGGGCCGTTTGAAATGTGACTGAAATGTCTGGACTGATTTTCTTGGACAACGAACGGAATTATTACAATAGATGTTATTTTATGTCTTAGTTTTGTTTTAAATAGGGAAGGTGACATTATTTTATATATTTAAAGTTTAAGGATTAACAAGTAGCAGTCAGCCTTTTTTTATTATGTTCAGTAATTTTTTTATCATTTTTTAAAGTTCCGTGTCACGCCTGATCATACTGTAACGGCTTTTTGTTAAATTTTCTGATTTTTTTTATTTACATGAACAGTCGAAATTTTTTCTTTGAGAATTTGGGGAAAGTTGTTCAGAATCTCCCCCAAAGTTTCACTAACTAATTTTAAGTTCCTATATGACATTTCAGGAGTCAGACATAACGTAATCTTACCCTTTCCTTTAGGTCCCTTTCATAACTGCCCACTTGTCTTTCAATACGTATTCGCGTCCCATCTCATGACAACTCAATCACAGGTCTTGTTGCTCCCTGTCTGCGCTAACTATAGTGCGTATGCGCAACGATATTATAAGGAAAAAAGTACCTGCTCGAGTACGATGGTGATAGAGCGTGGAATGCGCCGCGGTCCTATGTCAAAATGTTAACATTGACAACGCCAGAAGGCAAGCAAGCCTTTACGCGGGGCCATCGCGCTATCAAAGTGAAGTTTCAGCGTCAGCCGAGATGCGCGCCGCGCGAGTTTGCCGCGATCATGCTCGAGCTGTAGATGAGTTTACTACATTGCGCCGAAACTTTTTTTTAAATTGCGCGAAAATATATCGGCAATTATTGGTTCTTTTTTGGCATTAAGTGTCAAAAATATAATGATCTTCCAAGATCAGCTGGTCCCACAAGTTGTATGGAGTGGAATAAAATTTTTTTAAAAATAAATCTACGTTTTTTGCTGACTAATTTAAAGTCGCCCAAAATATGTAATTTTGTACAGTTAATATTATCTACTGTTTTTTTAGACTCTATCACAATGCGCGTGGGCATAGAAGCTAACTGCTTTATTTGCCGGTTCCAGATAGTCTTAAATTGGCCCGTTGTTACCTAGAATTGTGCTATTCTCTCTCCGATATTGCGTCTTTGAAATACCTTACATGGTTTAGGCGGACAACGGCAATCAGTTATACGTATTTCTAGTAACAAAGACAATATTGAAATAGTTTTGTTGTTCTTATGATACACCTAGTTTATTAAAGAAAGAAATTGGAGGAACTGAGGGCTATTTTCATCAAAAGTGTTAATTTTTTTTGTGTGAAAATGGCAATGTCGAATTCCAGCTGGGTTGCAACTGTTTGTTCTGCTTCTAAATACCGTGTCTTAAGCAAATAAATATTTATATTATTTTCTACTCAGGTCATCTTCTAATCGTGGGTGTTATTATTATTACCGCCCTCTAATTCTCGCGTTGCGTCCGTACAAAACTGACAGAACGACTTCAACATGACAAAATCACGAAAAAAGGCGGAAAATGATCTTCTTCTTATCGTGTAGGTATATAGTAAAGTGTGTGGCGAACTTGGCTAACCCTGGTGTCAGAGTTTTCAAACCGCATAATGGCCTGTAACTTTGTTTTAACGACTGTAGTCATGTAGAAGTCATCACATCACTTTGTGATAAATAAAACTGAATCACATTTGGGAGGTATAGTGACGGAATTTCTTTTTAACTCCTTTAATTTTTAATTGAATAACATACTCTATATTTTTTAATCTTCTGCACTTAAAACAATTTTATCGCTGATGATTGATAAGTGAGAATTAATGCAGCATGAAAACGTATAACTAATTAATTGGGATTTCTTGCTCAATAACTGCGAGCGCGCTGGTCGAATTACGAGAGATATAGACAGGCAGACGACATTGTTAATAGCGGTGCAAGTCTAAGGCAGTAGCGATTTGCAATTCTATTCTGTACAATGTATCAACGCTTTAAATAATGATGGACTAAATAACCATTGACTTAATAAATGAAAATAATAATTGTAACGCAACTTACTTAAATCTGTGCTTAAACTCGAATAACTTTGTGAAATTCCAGCAGTGGTGAATTTTGCTAGTCTTCTCCCGACTTCATTTTTTCCTGTGCAATTGCAGTAGCTGACAAAACTGACAATAGTGGAGTCAGCCCGTTACCTCTTTATGAAGAGATCCACGACCAACTTGACCCTGAAGCAATTCAGATGAATTACATACAAAATGTCAGATGTGCATAGTGTCAGGTATGCATAATGATAGATACGAAAAAGTCAAAAACGCAGAATGTAGTTTTTATTGTGGTGAAAAAAATTAAGGGTTAGCTGGAAGAAATCCTTCTAAGGGATAAACTCGCCTTTGTACATTTACTTTCTTTGTATCAATCTGTGTTTTACATACATACAAAAATCACACATACTCTATCACATTAACCCCCTGCAAGCTTTCTGCAAAGACCATACCCAAAGCTTTCTAAGAAACAATCATGACGTATTAGATGACGAGTCTTTGGCACACTTATTATAATTGCCTATTACCTCTGCTCGCTTGGCACCTATGAACTGCATCGTAGACGCCTTCTAAGAACCCGCTAAAGACATACCAGTGTCAGATGGTAACGCCTTTGATGATCTATGTTTTTGGCGAGTCCTAATTGCTGCGCGTGGTGTGATCTTAATGGGGTGATGGTCCAATTTAGTTTCAGCCACTGTTTATTGCAAAATTGTTGATGGAAATCAAGAATACGCGAACTACTTGAAGAAAGATATAAATTCGATACCAGATGCAAATAATAACAGTATCACGTTTGAAAATGACACATACAGTCACTTCACTAGGTCATAAAAATGATCAATAGACATATGTTTTGCCCAGTCGAATTCTTTAGGTGGCCGACAGGTGGGCTAAATTTAGTTAGACCAGAAAGTCATCACTTCAATAGCTCTCTGGTTTCCTTCAAACACGTCATCTCGAAAGCAGATCATCAAATACGCGAAGAGTCCTTTATTCCCACTAGTTTAGTTGGCTAGACTAGTGATACTAGGCTAGGTGTGCCATAATTTGCATTGCATCCGTTCCCCACATTCACTTCAAGTGTTAGTGCTGCTGATACAGCTTTTTCGACTTAAAAAGGGAATTCTTAGACCACGTTTTCAGTAACGGAGCGAAGCGGGGCGAAGCGAAGCGAAATTGGCCAATCAGGTTGCTGGAAATCACCGCTGCTGCAGATTTTAGGCATTGTTATTGGACATTTTCTCCTCAGTAGAGTTACAGCTTTCCTATCCCCGTTTCGAGACTCTGAGGGGCTCGGTGCATCTCTTTCTTGTGCAATAAAAATGACAGTGACAGGTATTTTTTCGAATCTCGAAGTCGAGTTGAATGATACTCTTTACTGTCTATGATCGATGGACTATCTATCACTGTCATCTGTACAGCACAAGACAGAGATGTACTGATATTCGACGCTTCCTAATTTCATTCGTAGATAGTACAAAGCAGAGCCCCTGTTACGGAAGCTGTTTTAAAACTCGCTTCCACCTATAACTTGTACCAGAGTTGTTTCCCAGAATCCGTTCTCTAGGTGCCAGCATATCAAGGCATGAGCAATGGCGTTGGCACGACTAGCTTCACATGCCTATCCCAAATCATTGCTACACGTACTCTAATAGCTAGATTCAACGATTGGTGACCGATCAAAATTTGTTTGTGAAGTGAGTCAAGATAATGATTAGGTCAGGATTGCTATCCGACTGTTGTGATCGCTAATAGAAGGTCATTAAAGAACGTGTTATCAGAACCAAAGAAAACAGGTCACAATACTTAATAGTCGACGAACAAAATCACACAGCCAGGCTCCATGAAGGCCAAAGCCTTAAAATAAAGTTCAAATATTTCTTTAAATGCGTCATTAAATACATCAGTAGCTTAATCAGTAGCTTAATGGCAGCGAGCGCCTGCGCCTCGATATTTATTTAATTTTGTCTATGTACCTATACAACAAGCAAACGAAAGGTGAACGACCTATACTAAAGCCACTAACTAACACCACAAATAAGTGATCGTTAAGATTAAATTTAGAACAAACAATTAACGATCGTAATAATTCCGGTAGTGGCCGTCTTTGCTGGGAATTATATTATGTTATGAATGACTTATTATTTATTATTATTATTATAGTAGCACAAATGTATACAATGAAATCTTACTTTTTTAACTTAAGATAAATAAGATTATTCATTTGCGAGGTCTAACTTCGCCAAAAGGACGTTTTAGTAAAGTAAAGCTTAGTTTTAATTGTGAGAATGTAAATCATCCGAGAAACTAAGTAGGTAATCAAAAATCGCTTAGTTAGCTTGTTCTCAAATATAGTGGATGTGGGTTTATAGCATTATACTATGTATAATATATCAAATTTTTTGCTTAATTCTTTAGTGAAGTAGGTGGACTCCACTATAAAACTGATGCATCTGGACTGCTTGATTCGCATGTATCAAAATGAGTATGCAAATCTTTTAGTAGAATAACTCCAGGCCACAAAGTGCTGTTATTAATTATTTGCTGGTTTACATTTTACATTAATTCCCGTCAAAAACTGGTACTGCACTGCAGTGCAATAAACTGGATTATTTTACAAGTGGATAACGGTGCGGCTCGGCAACACATGTCATACAATTATAGTATGCACCGTACGCACTTAGTTTGTTGCTATTTCATTCATATATGCCACCGAAAAATTTAAAAAGCCGCGACATTATAATTTCATAAGTGAAACACTGCGGTGATAAGTTGGTAATGAGCCAGACTTGTAATCCGAAGGTCGCGAGTTCAAACTCTGGTGCGGGCCTGTACCACTAAATTCGTGTTTTCGGATTTATGCACGGATTTCTAATTATCACTTGCTCAACGGTGAAGGAAAACATCGTGATGAAACCCGCCCGTCCAAGAAAATTTATTTTCGAAAGACGAGCGGTCTTACCAACCCGCATTGGGCCAGCGTGATGGACTATGGCCTGAATCCCCTTCGTGTTTCGAAGGACGTAGGGTTAGTAAGAAGAAGTGAGACACAAGTAAAAATTATAATCATTTGCGACATTACAATAGGGATGTTGACATTTTTTTTTAATTATTTATCTTAAAAAGGAACTGAATCGAAAATCCAAAACCGAAATAATTTTTGAAAACTATTGAGAAATAAAAAAGTTACAAGCTATTAAATTTCAATAGAGGGTGAAACTGTCAAACAACAAAAAAGAGATGCATTTACAGGCATGTGACGTCACCGCCATTTGTTTGCGTAGGTAAAAAAGAGATACTCTATATCTATAGATACGCTAGCTCTCCCCACAAAACGAGATACCTAGTCCTTACGATAATATAAATGCCAATAACTTGTTCATTTTTAAACCAATTTTAATGCAGTTTTCGGATATTAATATATTTCTAGCATTATTGTTTGTTTCACATACAAATATTGATTTTAACAGTGTTTGATTCATAAAATCAAACACTGTTAAAATCAATATTTGCCCTAAGTAAAATTACAATTTCACGACACTTTAAGCGCCTGCATGAAATTAGGATAAGTTAGGTTGTGTTAGATTAGGCTAGGCTTTTTTAGGTTAGGTTAAGTTGCATTATATTTTTTTAAAGTCCGTCAATGTGAAAAAAATTGTGGCAGTTCACAAAGTACCGAGAGATTATAATTGTACTTAGTGAAATTCCAATTTTACTGGTTTCACAATGACGACGGTGACAAATTAGCAGAATCAACTTATGTAAAATCATGAATTATGTGGCGGTACAACCAAAACTGTTGATGTAAGTAATTAAACATACATAATTATGCCACACACTCAAAGGCCCACACTAAGGTATTCCTTTGTATCGTGGGTCCCTTGGAACAAACACAAAGACAGACACAATCACCCATGACCCGAGAACAAACATCTGCTTTTCACACAATTGTTTGCCCCGGCCGGGAATCGAACCCAAACTTTGGTTATTCCATACGAACGAAGACGCAGGCTGTAATCTAGTCCTAAAGCATTTTTTCTACTTATTCTATCTTTATTAAAGCTGAATGAAACCTGCATCATGTGATTTGAACTATGAAAACTACTTAAGTTTTGCTGACCCAATAGAAAAGATATAATAGGTATTTACCTATGAAATTGCCGATCTTTGTGTTCTTAATATCGAATGTGGTATTTGCCTTTAATTGTGTACTCGTTTAGTTTTTAGTTCGAAGATTGTATGTTTACTTATGTATTAGCGATGTAAGCGTTCGCAAATCTTTAAATAAAAAATAAAATAAAATAAATCTTTTTCTCAAACTTTATTTTATTCATAATTTATTTGATTAAATAGCTATTACTACGCATTCCCGAAAAAAATCCAAAAACGTTAGTATGGAACATTCAGTTTTCCAAAAATATTGTATGAAAAACGGCAATTTCATAGGTAAAGACCTATTATTATTTTATATATTTCTGTGTTAGGAGTACACGAATCCGGTATGTATGAAGCGAATTAATGATTATGAATGTAGAGAAAACGAAAGATGTACTTTGGATCGTGGCAGGTGGCAATCTGTGGTCTCTGCCTACCTCAATGAGAGCTTATATATGTGTCTATGGTTACTCTAAACAACTTGTACGCAGTGCACGTATCTCGTTACCATAAAGTTATGTCCATCGTTTAAAGTCATGATGTAAAACTGCAATTAGTGCAGAATGCAGTTCAATAAATAAATAATAGATCGGCCACGTGCACTACTTATTTTAGTTTTTATGACTTTGCTCTTAATTTTTGTGACATAGTTTTGATTTCACTTCTTAAAGTGGGATATATTTTCAAAAGAAAATAATGGTATTAAATGTCTATGAGAAAGGGTATTTTTTATTTATTTATTTATTTAGAACTAATTTCATGGAAGGCAGATTGTCTATTCTATTCAATGAAATATTGTCCTTTTTTTTAGGAGTTTCCTATAGTCAAATTCGTCAGAAAACCTATAAAATTAGTCCTAGTGGAACATGTCGAAAAGAGGCAAGTTTACTATACCTACAGACTAAAAACAATGACAATAAATACCGACACAAAAAGTTTTAATTAATTTGCCTAGCTTAAACTTTTGAACCTAAAAACAAGTAAAACACTTTACGATTCGTCTCGGAAACAGCATCATTAAATTAAATTGTCGGTCGAACTTTGTGTCCTTTAATAACAGGTTTATAACGGTGCTTTAAATCCTGTACGTAAGATCCAGTTGTTCCTTTAAACTGGCGACTGGCTCAGAGTTATAAACCTGTCGAACTGACAGATTAGCAGCGAGATTTATCTTCATCTACACTAATATTATAAAACGGAAGGACTTGTATGTTTGTAAGGAATAAACTCAAAAACTACTAGACCGATTTCAAAATCTCTTTTACTATTACAATGCTACGTTATCCCTGAGTATCATAGACTATATAATTCTGCCGAAGCTAGTAGTTTGTAATTAAAACGAAATTACTCGCGTTCCTTAAAATTGGCGCTGGTGAAGATCCTCGTACAGGACCGAAACTGTCGGCCTAATGCCGATTATTAAGTAACATGAATAAAACCGCCTAATTGATGAATTATTCTTACTTACTCTAATTATTTTACTTACTCTCACAAATTACTCATTAGTTAAAGGTTATAGTATAGTACATTTAGACTAACGAGAAAGAGACAAAAGTCTCACGCCTCTAAGCGAGATCGAACTCTGACGGGAAATCGAAATTAGCCAACAATAACTATCCGGCTATTTCCTTTTCTTCGGTTCCACCATTTCCCGTGGGAATGTTGGGAAATCTTTTCTTAGTTTGAATACAGAAGCAAGAAGACCATGGTATGGTATGGTTCAGCTTCTTTTCTAACAATTTTTTTACATAATTATGTTTCTGATGAATTTAATTGAAAACACAGAATTGCTTGGATTTTTTTTTCAGAAGTTTATCTCTTTTTGTTTTGTTTATTTTATTTTATTATTTTTTATTTCTGTTTCTGGCAGAATATCAGCGCTACAGGCTCGCCGCTGTAGCAAATGCTGAGCCAGCGCCTTTTTGGGTGGCACTGTTACGATTGTTGGGTTTAATTGTAAGTTAAATTTAAGAAAAACTCCTGTGTCTCCCAAATAAAGTTTCATTCATTCATTCATTCAATTTACTATTTAATATACTTCTGGCTACTTATAATAATACACAAACCACCTCATTATAAACAATAAAGTCTAGTGTAGGTAATATGGAGCGTTTTTTGTGTGCACATTAATTGTTATTCTGGTTTCAATATTAGGTATTCTATGCCATATTTTTGATCTTGTGTCATTCTTTTTTTGTAAGCGTTAGACATTTTCTTGTGAGTCAATTATGTTTGTTTTTATTAGTTAGCAAATTAATGATAGCACAGATGGCGATGAAATGAGGCGAATAAGTAAACCAGCACAGCACAAAGACCACTTGATAGGAAAATTCCTCTCTTTCATTTATTTTGTTTTAATGCTCCTTTTGTTTGTGACCTTTTGTATGTTTTGTGTTGGGAAGTCCAATATAAAAAAGCATTTAATATTATATTCTATTTCAATCCAGACTCATATCTTTCGAAATTGAAATCGACTAAAATCGATTTCGAAATCGATTATAATTGAACAATGTCAATATTAAGTACATTGCTGTCATTGCTGCATTTGTATTATATCTTCACTAAACTCCAATGAAACTCACTTTATACAGAATCATCTGGAATAGCCTTTGTTCTCAGTCCTCTCTGTCCTCCCTGGCCTTCCTCAACAGTCTGGTGTCCTCTCACCAGGCCAAGCAGATTAAACTGTCGCCCGGTTTTTTTTCGCCCTCGTCTTCTTTTTTTGCGTTTGAATACCTTGTTTTTGGCTCTCCTTTAGATAAAAAAGGAGATAGCCTTTAATACGACTTAGCCCACACACCATAACTACCAATCTAGATATAAATCTACCTCTCATATTAAGCACATACTAGTTGCATTCTTAACAATGACATCATCACTAAAGGTCGCGCAAGAGTTCCAAACCTCCATTGACAATCAAGTCTTGGAATCCGATTATAAACATTTCGACACAATAGCTTAACTTGTAAGTATGGACACACAAGCAACAGGAGTGACAAATCACCTAACCAATGTGACGAACGCATCAAATTATGAAAACCAAATTACTTTAGCGGGTATTCAAATGAAAAAGACTCCTAATAAAATGCAATAGAGTTGATAAAAGGGAGATAAGATGGAAATTGTTACGGTTTTTATTAAATAATTGATGGGAAATGTTAAACGGATAGTTTAAGTGATAAATGAATAGCGGATATAGAATGAAGCTTCATATTATGGCAAATAAGTCACAAAACATATCGGTTTTGTTATTAATATGTGACATATACTCAAAGGCTCACAGCTTACACCTAGTGACACAAATAAAGACAGAAACAAATGTATTAAAGCCCTGACTCGAGAACATTTTCTCTTCGAATCTTCTAACAAAGAAAAAGGGAATAGAAGAAAAACAGACCATGTTGTTTATGGAACTATTTCACTAGCTTGAATTACGCATACATATACGTATGTACAAATTATAAAGGAATGGCTAGATAGATATCGTATTTCCCAAGTTAATGAACTAGAGAGCTGCATTTTAGGACTAAATTTCCCGACATGGCTATTTCTTTTTAAAATTTAACTTTCAGACCCAAAATACATGACCCAAATACAATCAGCTGCTAAGTTGACTCTGCTAAAGATAGAGTTATTTCATTAAATGTTTTAGATACGCAAATGATACTGTTATTATTGTTTAATCTTTATTATTATATAGAACTCGGTACACAGAAAAGCGACCATGTCGTCCTCGTAATTTCTAACAAAGCTTATTTTCTATTCCTTAAGCCTATTTTTACAGGATTGTACAATGTCCTGTCATCGTCCGAAATGACATTATGTTCAGCTGACTGTACAAGAATTCCGCTGAAGTCTTGTAACTTGCACCGCCCAGACTTAACGACAGCTGATGGCCGTGATCTTGATCTCATTCGTCTTCGATTACACTGTCAATGGCGAGTGTACAATCCATTAGTGTGAGTCTGGGTGAGCCTTAATGCATTGTTATGTTATCGATGCAGTTTACGCGAGAGCGGTCTTTGCGGTTTGTTTAGTCTTCGTCTGCAGCTGCAGCGTAAAAGCACTTTTCTTGGCACTTGATTGAGGCTATAAGTCTTCGCGTTGGCCGCCATATTTGAACGTTCTCAAGTATCAAGTGCAAATGTGGCAGTCAATTCGAAGACTGAATGCCTTAATCAAATAACTGTCCAAAATGCTTTTGTTCTGCTACTGCTGTAGTCGGTTATATTGAAAACAAGTAATTCAAGTAGCAAATCCGAATATTTCTTGCATCTATAGTACACAACAGATATGGTTATGACCTGGAATTTGTATTACACTTCTTAAAATATGTTTAGCTGAGATACAAATTAAACGCAACACAACACTCTTATCTACCAAAGATATTCTTAAAAAAGCGTCAAAAATATTCAGTAAACACATAAAATTATATTGTTCCGTTGCTAACTGCATAACGTTACATAATTTCATGCAAAACGCTGCGAAAAATTATGCAAATGCTTTTGTTATGTCCATTGTTGTATTCCTGTGTTTGTATATTGTTAGAGAGGACAATAGGTTAGCAGAAATATAGACCTGAATAGTACTACAAATATTACTAAAGCAGATAATCAAACAGGTTTTAATAACAATAGGTTTTAGGAAAATCTGTTGACAATAGGCACAGCTATTTTCAGATGACAGTAGGCATGCATTAATGTAGATAATAATAATGACAACGCCAAATACAAATACCATATTAGATGTATTGCAATAGTAAATGGAGGTCAGTGGCACAAACCCAAAAGTTCACATATAAAGCTTCCCTTGATGAGTTGCTTGAAATAGGTACACAGAAAGACACACACAATTTTCAACAGGATCGATCGATCGAATAGTGTATGGATTAAGAAATTACATAATGTTGAGAAAAGGAAAGACGCGCAGACTTTGTCATTTACTAATTTAGAGATATCACAAGAAACTTCGATAGGATGTGTAGCTAAACAGCAAACCCAATACCTCACCCAAACAAGTAATAAAATTTGAAGTATGCAGAATTCTAGACTATTTCTTGTAACCTTGATATTGATCTCTGAGTCTCGCTTCTATAAATCCCCTCATATCTTGTAATCTGCTGATTACCATATGCAACTCTACATTTTACCATAATTTAGTTACAACATCACACAAGAATTTATCAGACAATGCCACAAAAATAAAATATGGAAACTGGCTGGCTTGGCTGCATTTCGCATGATGTAAGCATTACATCTGGTGTCTACTACGACTCTAACATACGCCTACTTACATTCGCAAAAAGTACAGTGACAAAAATGTGACTAAACGTCTGGATCTATTTTTTCCCTGAAGTACTAATTTCCCATAGAAATAACATCCCATTACTATCACTTCATTTTGAACCTTCTTTTTTTTCAATTTCATCGCAGACGCTTCGCAACGTCCTTTAATTATCCCTTCTTTGCTGTTAAAACCACCAAAGCTCTAACTTAATTGAACACTTTTGTTACTCCAGGGCCGATGGTTAAACGTAATTACTAAGCTAAAGCTAATGATGATCAGTATCGATCAGTAAGGGACGTTCTGTACGTAGGTCCTAATGCTTAACTTCATTAATTGCATCTAAACTATCAACTTCAAAATACAATCTTAAAACCGAAGCATTTTGAAAGCTTTGCTGGAATTTAAACTAAGTTTCTTTTTAGCGGAGGCGATAATTTCATTGATTAGCATATACTATAAGCATAAGACAATTTTCACAACAGAAACTTAATCCCACGATACAAGCAATTTATGATTACGACATTTGCAATCTATCTAAGCATAATCTAATCAGGCACCATCTCATTCATATGTAAATAGTTAGTGGAAGCATTTTTAGAAGTTATTCTTCTACTCTAAGGTGTGGTAACGTTTGTCTTACAATAGACAAACTACGTCATCATATATATGAGTTAGCAAATAACGAGGACATCAAATGCCATATATCTCAAATGCTTAAGTATATCAATTACGTATATCCCGATCATAAACATTTATTGACAGAGAATCTCGATTCGGGCAAAGATTAAAACAGCATTCAAAAATTTGCTTGTCCTTTGTGACATGCCTTGGACTATGCAAATTCTAAATCATTCTTAGTAAATATAAATAAATTTTTAATGACACCCGAAAACGTATTGTGCTTTAACAAAATTCTCACGCTACTAAAACGCCCATGACGTAAGTTTGAAAAATTACAATAGACTAGTGCTAAATAGTCGTCCATATATATATAGAAGCCGTCATTGTACTAAATTTATCAAAGAATACACACTATGTTAATCTGATCCGAGGATTATATTGACGGATACGCATAATTAGTATGTTATTGTAAATAAAGGAAGTGTTTGGGCCTCTTGAGTAAGCAATAGAACACCAGTGAACAGTAGTTATGCATTACTTGCCACAAGTAACATAGGCTTGTTTGTACACAATCGTATTGACTTTGTAAACATGATAGTAGATTAAAGATGTGGGGATGTGTTGACTTTATCAGCTGGTACCTTTAATCATAACTCTTTGTGACCTTACTTTAGAGTAAAAACTAGGAAGGCCCTTTCAAGCGTACATTTTTCAAGTTGTCGTTGAAATTGTTATTTAATACAAAAAAAACAACAGCCTGAAAAAATAATGAGAAACAAAACAAGTAACAAACACAAAAATTAACAGAATTTGAACAGTACATAACCGAGACCGCATACGAATTAATCACTGAATAAAAATATCTTATATCTTGTATTAATTATATCAATAAAATACTAAACAGTGGAATACAAAGAAAAACCAGTCAGTAAAGATATAAACAGATCTCATTTTGTAATAAATAAGCATGCACAATTGTCACTTAACATTTTAATCAATCGCAATCAGATTCTGAAAGCAGCTACCCACACAATCAACTTGACAAGAGCTAAAATTAACTAGGACACCCTGTTAATGACAGTGCGAATGACAGATGACAGTTTAATGTCAGCTGTAGACTGATGCTAATTGATTCAGTAGAGCTTGGCATGCTTGACAGGCTTAAACCATGATTTAGATCATACGAGTTAACATTTCCTCTTATTTATGCAATATGCATTTCCTTTATAAAATAGTAATCAAAGACTATTTTCAAGTGAAAAACCAAACTGATATTCCTCAAAGCTGATGTCAAAACGGTTGGGTTTTAATAAAAGCATTGTTCAATGTTCATCTTAAGACGTGGAAGGATTTTCTTTCTAGCCTTGTTGAGAAAAGCACAACTATGTGATGAACTTCGAAACCTGCAAAATTTCTGGTTTATATAAATTTTATAGCAAATAAATGCAACCTGGCAGTCATGAAAAGTCCTAAAAGCAATACTCGTGTCATAAGTGCCAACGGAGTATCCAATTGACTTGCACAGTCCTTGCCTTCATTTTCTGAGAAGATAAAATATAGAGAGAGACCTGTGATATAAAAAGTAGTTCAAATTCCTAGTAATCAAAAGGTCTATTGTTAGAAGTATCATTTCATCGAACCCATGAAACTCGTAAAGTCACATAAAAATCTTAGTATAGGTACTTCGAATCGAAACCATAAGCACCAATCAATATTTCACTAAAACCCATTCCATTACCATATAATCAAATAAATCAAAGCCATTAATGAGCACTTCACGCTCAATTACACACTCGAGAGCGACTCAATTAGTACTACAAGCCTATTCATTAAATATTCAAGATATATCGTCAGTGTCATCTTATTGCCACTTCATTTAATTTTATCATGATCAAGAATCACGGTCGTTTTAGATTTGGGAACCGATTTAAGTTAGGTTTTTTTTTGTTTTAAAGAATGTACCCAGAGCGTTGGGCGTACGTCATGATACAATAGATACCCGAAGGGTATCGTGGCCGGGGTCGATCAAGGAAACGGTGGAACGACAAGCTAGACGCTTTTCATGACGCCTGGAGGGAAAACGCGTTGGGCCGAAATCGGTGGTCAAAACGAGGGGAGGTGTTTGCCGAGCTGTAGGGCAGAAATGGCTAACTACGAAAAAATATGTTTAATAATGGGTTCCCTCTTGACCACAATCTAGCAAAAGGCAAAGATGCGGTCGCGGACGTAGCGAGCTCACCCAGAAGAACCATTCACTCAAACTTTAAAGATTTGTCTCCAATATAGGTCTGTGTTTGTCTCTTATGTATTTTTATGTGAAAAGAGGAGTTAATGAATAAGGCTATTAGATCGAAGCTGCCTTTCAAAAACCTAAGACTCACTTAATTACATTTAAAAAAAATATATTAATCGTCTAGGCTCGAAGCGTCTACGGAGATTTCGAAACTATTAAATTTAAAAAGCATTATGTAAAGTGGAAATCTAAGATTTCTACTCGTACCTACCCTAAAGGAAAACTATCGTAATCGTGTCTATGTATGTAAGGTACGCGTATCTAGAAAGTGCAAGCTTTGTACTATTTTAATTATGCATATGATAAATGATATATTGACGATTTCATAACCTTTGTAACATAATAACATGATTCAGAAAATGACTATTGTTGAGGTTACAACTTACGACACCAACGTTCATACTGTGTGCATATCGATGAGGTAGACAGACTAGCGGAGTATTAAATCTTTGAGGAGTGAAGTCATGGTGTCAAGATGACGTCACTGTCCTCAAACACCGGTTCTGAATGGATTTACTGGAGCTACACGTAATGTCACGCTTATTTTCGTGTGTGTATCAAGTCATAAGGTCGATGCTTATTTTAGTTTTTAGCATAGCCTTGAGTATTAAATAATGTGGTGAATCAGTAATCTAAATCTATACTTCTACACTAATATTATAAAGGGTACAGATTTGTGTTTTTGTATGTTTGTAACGAATAAACTTAAAAAGTTTAACTGTCATCTGAGTGGCTTTACGCGCGAGTTTGCCGCGGGTCATGCTAGCTATGCTGTTTCAGTACCATCGTAATTCACAATTTACATGATATCGCAATGGAAGTGCTTTTAATATCGGCACGGAGTCTAATCCTTATGTCAAAGTTGACAATGGCCTTTTTTGACATTCGGATGCGACACCAGCTACCTTGTCGATCGAAACTTACCAAGGCTCATGAATCTTCATCTGAGTTTGTGACTTACACCACACCTCTAGGTCATATTCCTATGGCGCCGGCGCCATCAGCTAGTACAACCATGTACGTACATTATTGTTTTATTTTATTAAACAGGTCAACGAGACAATTGGCAGAATGAGCCATTTTATTTATTACGAAAATGTGACAACTGACACCTTATAGTTCCCAGACTATTTTATAAATAACCATGCCATCATCCCATGAGTATGTAGATACGTCTATGTCATAATCATTTTATTGATCTCTGGAACCGGGTTATTTAAGTCTATGATGTGATGAGAATCTACTAGAAATAATCATCATAATACTATACACGACTATGAATATTATCACATGCCTAAGAATACGCCAGTGAAACTTATCTTAACATTGATTTAAAAACACAAAATCAATGTAATCATTCATATGATTACATTGACGGCCGGTTTGGTCGAGTGGTAGTGACGCTGCCTCTTGATCGGCGGTCCTGGGTTCGATCCCCAGTCGGGGCAAACCTTTGTGTAAAAAGCAGATGTTTGTTCTCGGGTCATGGGTGTTTGTGTTTGTCTTTATGTGTTTTCCAAGGGACCCACGACACAAGGGAAAACCTTACTGTGGGCCTTTGAGTGTGTAGCGTTTGAGTGTGTAGCGTTTATATGCTCGCAGAGCTCTTAACCCAGTGGCGCTTACTGTTAGAAATCGATCAGTGATGTTAAGCGACGGGAAGGGAACCTGATGATATCACCAGAGTGACAATTTATCGCGAGCTTTTCCATGCTTTGGAAAAACTCCTTATACCATCGGTCAAGGCTGTTGTCGATTGACTATAGTCGTTTAACCAAGTCAGACTATTTGCAGATTTGCGAACTTTTTATACTAAATTATTATTATTCAAGTTCACCACATTCTTTATACAGCAACACGAAGGAAGGAAGGACAAAGTTCAAAGTTCAAAAAGAGCTACCAGTGCAGTGCCTTAATGGCATTTTCTGGGTTAACTCGCTCCGTTCTCTAACTTATCTATGACCTTGGTCAAGACTGAGGTCAAGAGTTAACCCTCATAATAAAAAATAAAAATTAATACTTAAATAGGTAACAAGGTATCTTTGGCAAGTTTCTTATCTCCAAGTTAGCTTATAATTTCTAAAATTCAAAGTGGCAGGACCCTAATAAATAAACAAATAAGTCTTTCAAGATGTGATTACACTAATTGTAAACTAGATTGTAATAGCCTTGGCGCAGCAGTATATTCCTAAACAAGTTATAAAGACACTAAATCTTAATTAGGTTATTACAATTTCATGTCGTTAAACTAGAATGAAGCGTCCTCGACCTTAAATTAGCCAAATTGAGAACTTTTATGTGCTATAAACTGACTTCTTCTTTTTATCGTGTAGGTACTATTTTTAAGTAATTATGTGGTACATATTCAAATCACTAAACCGTATGTGACTTGGTTAAATGACTGTAGTTATTCTACAATAACAACATCCGGAACCGACGATTTAACGTGCTCTTCGAAGCACAGAAGCGCTTGTGATAAATTGCCACTATCCATCAGGTTTCCTGCCACTGTGTACGTTGCTAAACTTTGCAGATCAGTTCAGAACAGCAAGCGCTACCGGGCTACGAGCATTTAAAAAGAAGCATACCTATAATATGGATTTTAATAGATGCAAATTGAATTATTTGGTTTCAGTGCATACCTAAGAAAATGTTTGTTAACAATATTTCAACTGCTAAATCATTAGCGTCCCAAAATGATTCATGAAAGGGTCACATAAGTCTCATGATGAATGAGCTGCCAAAGGTTAAACAGTCTCTTCAACTGAAACTATGTGTGCTACTATAACAGCAACCTACTTAGCTGTTAATAAGACAATTATTGCAGACACTGCTATCTATTGAGCAAATAAAAATGAACGACCCAAATGTTGTAATGAAACAAATTTGTCATTTTAATCGTTACGATGCAGACTTGTTGACTCCTTCATCATTACTGCAGTTAGCATTGCAATTCACGCCTTTTCAATTGCAATTGATCTTGATTTGTGGCTGTATTATTGACCTACATTGTAATTTTGGATTCGTTCCGGGAAGTGCGACAATTATATGTAGTAGATATACCAATAATTCTAAAAATGTCGTATGTTTATTCATAGATTCAACTATGCTGCATGTACGGTAATTACTGTCACTATAAGTAGTTTTTCTGTAAAATTTAACTTCAAGTACGAATACGTATGAATATTTAAATGATGGTAACCAGACTTACTAAGCTACTGAACATCAAACGATATTTCCCTGACGCTCGAACTAGCCTTTGCTTTTGATATTGTATTACATAACAATGTGGACGTATCTGGTCACAAAAAGGCCAAATTGGTAACTAAAAACAACACAATTAAACCTGAGCCCTTGTGAATGCATCACGTTTACAACAGTATTTAGTTTCGGTGTCTATCTAACACGTAATCAGTTGGTTACATCAAGGGACGGCTCTTGGTACTAAATCTCTTCTCGACCGCTGAGCGACATGTGACATGCTACTTCCGAAGACAGTTACAAGATCTAGACTCGAAATATCAATATTAAAATAAAATGTACTTTAAATTAAAATTAACAAAAATTCATATCATAATGTAAAATATGGTGTACTATACACAATATGGCCTACATTTAAAAAAAATTAAAATTAATAATGTGGCCTTCGTGTTTCGAAGGAAAACCCATGCCCCTCGGTGGGGAAGGACGTAAATGTGCTGATAAAAAAACTACTTTTCTTTTTGATACAACAACGATTTATTTAAAACTTTAACAAACAACATCCCAAAAATTGGTTAATAATAACATTAATAACTCTATCTTTCATGAAAAGATTCGGGCTTACTAAATGATATTGCTTTCATCCATCTTTCAGTTATAACTATGTAAGTTAGCCACAGAATGTCTCTCTCAACATTCCTCGCTAAAATTAGAATGTCCTTGTAGACTTGGCTAATTTTACAGTTCCTTTGTTATCTTTCTTATGGTATTAAGATCCTCTACCGGCGAATTCCTGTAAGTCATAAAATTCCATGAATCTTTTTGGTTCGTTATAGCAGAAAACTATTATTTGTCACGCATGAATTACATTGTATAAAATAAGAAATAAAATGTTATCTTTTAGTTCTTTTGTAGCTTTTTACTAAAAATAAGCATCAAATCGTTCTCTAAACAGCCTAGAACTTAAAAAATCAAATAAACACTATCTACAACATCTTTCCTTTCATCTGACTCAATCCAAACTTTTTATATCATCTCAATTTATTTCAAAGGCAAGCGGGACGTAATTCTCGCAGTTTTCACTTAGCAACAAAACGACAGAATTAAATTCAAGTGCACCCACGTTATTCCGTAACCCAGTTGGCTCGAAAATTTCAGCCGTCAGAACTACAAGCAAAGTTTATACAACGTTGAAACTAAGTGTAAACAATAACGTCTGAGTCTGAGGCGGCTGCTGTAGGATGACAGGCATGTCGGTGAACTAAGTTTATGCTTGAAAATTTATGCCGAAAAGCACAAGACTAGTAGCAACAATTTGGACATCGCAGAAATAAGATAATTTGTTTAACACTACACAACGTAACACTAAAAAAATGGCACTGCTGGAACTAGAACCCCTCAAGCCGTTCGATAAAATTTGAAATGCAATCTCAATGTTTACGGCATATTGTTAGTTCTATAAGGGATTTTTCCCAACCCTTAGCTGTTGTCAATGGTGTATACCAGGGGTTCCCAACCTTTTTTTGTCTACTGCCCACTTTAAGAATAAATTATTTTTTAACGCCCCCCTTTTTAAACATACTTAAAAACCGCTAAGTACTTATAACTGATTATTGAAACGCAACTTTATAGTATTCGGACAGAGTATCTTTTATTGAAAATAAAACAAACATAATCAATTCTTATATAAAAACTAATGTGAAGGTTGAATCTGATGCTGTTCAATAAGTTTGTTGATATCAGGTTCCAATTTACTCAAAAACAGCCGCAAGTCGCCACGTTCGGTAACACGCAAACGATTTCTCTTTTTAGTAAGCAGCGTTGCCACAGCACTAAATCCACGTTCACACAAATATGACGATGGGAATGCTATCAAGAATCGTTGAACAATTGACCACAATCCAGGGTACAATTGCAGGATCGGTTTTTGTAGCCAAAATTCTTGATATCCATTTTTGAACTTGATTTTTATTTCTTCGTTTGTTGTCAATTCTATAAGTTCTTCTTCCAGCTGAGGTGACATTGCTATGTTGACATTTGAAAATGGATCCAACACCCAGTCTGGTATTTCCAAGTTTAAAATGTCCTGGTATCGTTCGGTGAAGTCAATGTGGAGGTTTTCCAAATGTTGGCAGTAGGCAAACAAGTCGTCGTTACTGCAGGATACTGATAAATTCGGAAAATTGTGAAACTCACGTCTGCCCATATTTTTTTTGTGCAGAAGCAGTTTGGCTGCGAAAGCAGCAACGACATTTTTTGTTTTAATTAAATTTAGTTCATCGCCTTGCAGTTGGAGGTTCACGTCGTTGAACAATTTATACAGGTCTGTCATGTAAGCTATATCATTCTTTGATGTTATGAGCTTGTTGCGCAGTTCTGTATCTTTAGTTTCCAAGAACTCTATCACAGAGTCAAACAGGTTATAAAATCGAATCAGACAATTGCCTCTTGACAGCCAACGAACTTCAGTATGAAGCAACAAACGGTTGAAATCTTCGTCATTAGTAACACAAAGCTGATGAAATAATCTATCATTCAAAGAGCTGCTACGGATTTTATTGAATGCTTTGATGACATATTGCAGTGATTGAAATAGTCGTTCACTTAAGTTTCTAGCAACCAAATGTTGTCTATGAATAACGCAATGTATAGCAAGGACATCTGGAATTTTATTTTTTAGGTACGCTATGAAGCCTTTATGGCGCCCTGTCATAGCCGGAGCGCCATCCGTAGCAACTTGTATAATATTTTTCAAAGGAATCTCTTTCTCTTCACAAAACTTTTCCAATGTATTGAATATGGTTTCGCCTTTTGTATCTGTCTCCAAATTTCTGGCAAACAATAGTTCTTCACGTATTTTCTCATCTTTAATAAACCTCACGTAAGATAGCAACAACGCTTCATTAGTTGGTAAAGTGGACTCATCGAGCTGAATTGAGAATTGACTAGTCCTCAGATGATTGCACAATGATTCTTCAATGTTTTCAGCCATTTCATCAATTCGTCTTTGCACAGAATTATTACTCAAAGGAATTTTTTGGATAATATCTGCGGCCGGTTTATGAAGCACAGTAGTTATTACTTCCTTTATTGCTCTTCTCCGATGTTGTGTGGTTTGCCTTTTTGAGCAATTAACAAAGGGATATTGTACGAAGCTCGAAGTCCGTCGTCATCTTGCTTAGCAGCCGCCGAAAATAGTTTTGATACACTTGGCTGAGTATTATGCTTCTTCTCTAGGTCTTGAAAATATGCTACATTCTTGTCTTTCTTATCTGGATGCATTTTATTCAAATGACCTTGCAGTCTTGAAGGCTTCATTGCTTCGTTCGAAAATGTTTTTAGACATAGAAGACACAAAGGCGACGACGGGTTTGTGGGATTTTCAATAAATCCGAATTTAATATATTCCGCAGAGTATTGCCGTCTCTTCTTTTTTACTTCCGACATTGTTTTGTTTTGAGAAATACGTAAGTGGTATAATGAAGTACTGCTTATCTATTATGCGCGAAACCGCAAATGAAAATAAAATAAATTTACGTCGTTTATATAGGATTGCATAAGCAGCACGCACCAACAGGAATAAGACAAACGTGCATAAACTCGTTTATCTCATTCGACGCCCAATCGTACTCGACAAGCAAGAACAAGTATTATAGAACCAGCCGATTGATACAGGAATGTACAAATCGGATTATTTAACAAAAACTTGTTAAAACATGATTGCCCACGGTCTATTATATCGAACCGAGTTTGAGCTATATCTTAATTAATATTAGTTGATGTTCACAAGATGTAGTCGAGAGTCGAGAGCTCAGTCGGTATCTAAGAGTCTTCCTAGCTAGGTAGATGAAATTATAAATCGACCCCAAAGCCCTACACAACGCCCCCTTTTTTTTTCTGGGTCTCTTACCGCCCCCCTTTAGGCCTGCAGCGCCCACAAGGGGGCGTTATCGCCCACGTTGGGAAAGACTGGTGTATACCAATAAAAGTTTAACCAATACTAATACAATAATAGGCGCTACACATTGGTAGGTATTTATTTCAGCTTCTTATGGATGAAAAAGAAGAAGCCCGGCACTTCTGCATTTAAAGTATCATGAATACCAAATTATTTTTATCAATTGCCCTGAACTTCTTGTAATTGATCAACTTTTGAAAATTTAAGATTCTCTAGAAATTACTTGAATTCGCGTTTAATTTGCGAGACAGTAAGGTGAGAGTAAATTTTGGATTGTTGCCAAGTTGACAGTGAACTTGGCCACTGTACTGCCGAGCGTGCTATTGCTGTAAATTCATTACTTCTATCTTATGATACGTGGAAGAATTCGTCTGCAACTATAGGTATTTTGGTGTTTTTGATCTCCATTTGCTATATTATCCACCGATATAAAAGAGAGTGAATAGGCTCCTTTTAGACAGGTACAGTCTTTTACCACATCGAATTTCAAACATTGTAAGTGTATACGTAGGTAACGACAGAAGAACTCCGTTTGATGAGAGAAAACCTCTCTGACAACCTTGTTGTACTAGAGAAAAATTACAAAGGAACATAGAGGTGATCAAGAAGAAATAGATTATGCTGTGATTGTACAATGAGATAAAATGTTTGTATAAACTGCTAGCTGGCTGATTTTGATGCGCATTTCTGAAGACGATTAAGTTTCTGGTTATTTTTATACCAGAACTTAGCAAAACTCATGCAACCATGTAAAACAGAAACTAGGAAGTGAGTTAAAATAAAAAATGTCATAAATCACCCATTTGGCAACCGCACGGGCTGGATTTATATCTTATTCAAATTTTCACACGTGATAAACAAACTTTCGTAGATCTTAGGGCTGGTGCACATTGGTGATAACGCCGGTACTTATAATATTTGTAACATTGTCATTTAAAGTTTGGGTATATTACTAAGGTATGACTTAATGGAACGAACTTTAAGCAATGAACAGAACCTCTTCCTTCTAGCTTATTTTCTTTACATAAAATTTTGTGTCAGCAAACTCACTTTTTTAAAGGCGACTTATATATTATTAGTCTCTTAATTCAATTACAATACGACCGAAGCTATTTTTACGAAAATAATATACTCGTATATTATCATAATTATTATTTATTGACGATTCTCTTTCAAGAAATGAATCTTTCATTATCTCGTCTCAGGCCCGTATTACAGAAGGAGACTTCTCTCACATTCAAAATGACAAAGACGACTGCTATTCAAGTATAGATCAGAGTATTAGTCGCGTTCTGTAATACCGACCTCAGATTCAAGAATATTTGTTTTTGAATTAACCGTGCCGTAATTTCCCCTTTTCATGTGCTTGCGTCCTAAAGCGAATAAACTTTGTTTATTTTCGCGTGTGGGCCAATAACCGGGCTAGTAAGTCGGGTCAAGACGTCGCAGGTGGAAGTGTTGCCAGAGATTCTAATGTTGCCATAACTAAGCCGTTTAGTTGCTTGGTGTAGCCATATTATATGTTTCAGAGTGTTACATAACTTATCTGGATGAGTGAGGATAGTTGATGGTCCCACTGTGCCGTATGAATCTGGGCATTGAGATAATAATCTGTTTTTCGGGTAATTCTACCAATTGGATTATAGATGAGTTTGAGGGCCACTTAATTTTGCACTGATTTTGATTACGTATACAATTCATATATAGGTATCTCGTATGTATTATAAATATTATAAAAGCAAGCAATCAAATCCACTGCTATCCATGGCAAAGACCTCTTTCTTCTTTGTCCTCAGTCCTGAGTCATGTCTTTCTAGTAACAAATAATCAAAAATGTTTTGTTGACAAATAATCAAATCAAAACAAAGTTAACAAATAATTAAAATACTTCAAAAGAAAATCTTAAAATATTGCACCCTATTCTTTCTTTTATTCTTGCTGACCGAAAGTGACCCAAATTTCAAAAATCCGAAACGATATATCAGGCACAATACAACATTCATTTCCCACTTAACGCAAATTTTCATAAATCAAAGAATAAAACGTTAATAAAACAATCAGAGATGAAACGTTTCTAAAATTATACCTAAACCTATTTATTCTGTTAGCTACAGGCAGGTGCTTCCAATCACATTCCTTCCAACCCGTGTGTTTGACCGAACCAGATGGTTTAGCAAAGATCAAGGTGCCGATATCGATTCAGTTGATTGGATGGGTCGACATGTGCCTTATGTTGCCTATTTTCGCAAAAAAAATGTATGTCTGGTCGTCTGTCGGTAAGCGTTCTCTTTTATTGAAGGGACATAGTAGCTGTTAAAATCTGACTAGACACTTTTTTTTATAGGCCGGTTAATTATTTCTTTAAGTTTGTTTGCATACAAGACAAAATATAATATATTCTTCATAGAAAGAAAATCATCTTTCTATCATATTTCAACGATAAACTATAATGCCGAATTCAAATGCTTAATGTACCGAAACGTGTACATAATATGGTTTTCTGACACTATCACATAAATGCAACTGAACAATGGGCACAAAAATGTATAAATATCTTCGAAATATTATTAAACATTATGAGCAATTCTTCTTTATCCTTTTATCGATCGTTGCGTCTACCTCACTACGAGGAAAAATGAGCGTACTAATGTACCTACTTAGAATGTACCTGTAGCTATTATTACGAGCTAAAGTCAATGAACTTTAAAAAAACTCAAGGCAAAATAGACAGAATTAACTATTCAATTAAATTAACTGTACCTTCTATTTATTTATTGCATAGTCTTTGATAAATGTGTGTTTCTATTAGCTCTAGACGTAGCAGTTTAGAAGTCTGGTTTTTGCCCCTGACTTTGAAGATGTTTCTATTTTAAACGGTCTTTATCTGTACTGATTGAAGTTATGTCTGCATTATTTGTCATTTACGTCTTCATGAGCATTAATTAAAAAGAAAAAAAAATTTAAGAAAATGTTTTGGTGAATCCTAAGTTGATCGTTCTCTTTTGGTCTAGCTACTCTTAAGACTTAGCGAAAATTAATGATGTGTTCCAGCCCACTTTACTAAATTACTTTTCCCAAGGAAAATAGGACGAAATATGAAAAAAAAATCGCATTCTCATAAAACGTGGGCGATCAGCAGATTGATTTAGTATGGGAAGTCGAAACATTTTTTGAGAATTTTACATAGGTTCCTTGAGGAAAATTGTTCATTTTCATAGGTAGAATATTCACCACAGTTTCACTAACTTATTTAAAGCTACCCCATATAAAACCCGCTAACATAAAACTTGCATCGAGTAATTAAAACACAATAGAAGTGGTATTCTACCTACCTATTTCATGAACTTTTCGTGAATATTCAAGCTTGACCTACCTAATCTAACCTATATATTTTGTTTTATTGCAAATATTTTATTGAAAGGTTATAAATACCTCACATAAACCTCGTATTACATCACATAGCCCTTATATTAAAAATATATATATTTATAGCCAATCTTGACAATTGACACTCGGGAAGCGAAGCTTAGTAAAAATAAGTATAGTAATAATTCGTGGAGAGTCAAATGAACTCCCAAGTATCATAAATTAAAATAGGTAGTACATTTAAGCACCGCACTTTGAAAAACGAAAGGCAAGTCTAATTTATTCAAAAATTCAATCTGGGCAGTATCAATAAGGCGTTCCTTACGCAATCTTCAGCCACATTGAGAAATGTCTAGAAAAACCCGACGCGACGTGATGTTTTCCAGCTAGTGAGTGTGGCTAACAAGTGCCTGTTATAGAAAGCTGCTTGATTAATTACATTTCACACTAACATCTAGTGTGCGATACCTTCACTTCGCACATAAATACTCGTTAGAATGTGCAGAGGGCCGCATATCAAATTACCCATGCATGCACTCTGTGCTGTTGCGATAAGAACTGTTTTTCAATAAATTGGGGAAACCTTATGTGCCGGCCTCTGTACAATCAGAAAGATTCGACCATTTTAAAAATGCTCATTGAAACAATGTTACAATTGCGACCAGAAGTTTTTAAAATAACAAATTCTAATGTCTTGTGACTTTTTGGAAGACTGTTTTGCTCGAAATAGGTTAGAAAATTATTGGACGAAATCTTTTTCTTCTTGATTTTCAGGACTTTTTCTTTATTATTTTAGAAAACTTCTATGAGGCTGACATAACCGTTAATAACGCTTGAAAAAATACATCAATTTAATATTTGACCACAAATATGTATATACTTCAAATGCCTGATTTACTATTAGGGGTCAACCACAAAACACAACGAACCTTTGTCCAATAGTATTCTGCGAGTATAGAGGAACCTCACACACCCATTAACATATTATTTGTACAACTCACAATAACTTCTCAGTAATAAAATAAGATAAATAAAGTCACCAATCTTGCAAATTGGTTTTATATTTGCATGCTAATTTCCTCGCGTTCCTAGAATAACTTACTGTTTCGTACTGTTTAAACAAAGACTCTATAGAAATGGCAAATATTTAGTTTAAGACAGGACCTGATTGAGGCGTCAAGAAAGGGATTTCAGGGGTCCTACATACGTACTGCGTATATTTTAGAGCTGTAATAAGAACTTTTTTCGTCGTCTTGTCAGTAACTTTATTAGACCAGGAAGGGGCCACCAAGGTTTATGGCTCTCTAAAAAAAAGAGCACCCCTCGGAGTTTCTTGGAGTTTCTCAGGGGAAGACTGCACCTTTGCGAATAGGCGTAGAGTCAACAGAACGAATATAAATGTATGTATTGTATGTAATAACACTACTTTCACTTATATTAAGTAATATCCTGAATGTTTTATGAAATAAAACTATTTTGATTGTGACTAATAGAATAGATGTCTTACTGTGGCGAGACCTGCAAACAGAACAGATTTTAAAATAAAATATTGTTAAAAAATAATGTTTCTTTTAAGAATCAAAAAATAAAAAGACATTTCACTAATAAGCAACAATACGCTGAATAAACGAATATATTCAACCAAACTTAAGCAAATTGAACGATGAAGATTTTTCTCCAGAGCTTTTGTTTCTATGTATAATTCATCTAGGGTCCCCTTTGACACTAAGTCTGGTCCTGCAAAGCAATGAACGTATCAGAAGTGGGACAATTGGCAATGAGCGAGGCCGCAGGGTTTCCCTGGTGATCTCACTGCCTGGAATCTGTGGAGAGGGCCATAGTAGCCATGATGAATAATTATGGTCATTCTCAGAAACCAAACTGTTTTTGCAAACAATTTGCTAATTGTTACGGGAGTGATATAATGAGTCATGGGTTAATCCTGACTTTAACTTGCGGGAAAACCAAATTTTACTTTTTTCCCACCATTTTGTTATTTTTTTACGAAATTGCGTCCGGCAGACATGTCAGGCTTCAAACTAAATTCTTAGTACTTCTATATTTTAACGAAGAATTGTACCTAATTAATATTTCTAAGACATTCGATTGCTTATTACTTTTAAACAGTTGAACCGATTTTGAATAATTTTGATCAAACAAAGCTAAAATCACGTCAGCTTTCAAACAAAAAAACCGCATCGAAAGCGCTTTATTTGTTTAGGAACTACAATGCCACATACAGACACACAGATATACAGACATACATATACACACGGCCAACTTATATTCGTAACAACCCTCTTTTTTGTCGGGGGATTAAAATACATAATTAAAGCTATTTTGACTTTGAACTTAATAGTAAGCGTGTGTGCACTGACGTTTCTAAATTTGTAAGCAAAGATATGAAAAAGTTGAGTATAAGTAAATGCCAGTGCAACGTGATGTGATGACATTCACAGAACAGAGAATAATATTTTATCTTTGTAACATCCGTATCTAATCCATCAATATAAATACCAATCCATAAGGAAATGAAATAAATTCTCAAGCGTTCGTCCTTCAACGGCTGACATCTCAGTCAGACTTAGTGTTAGGTGTTTTATAGGCAAATACAAAGTTAGATAAACACTAGGCTCAAAGTCGGAACCTAAAAACAAACATCGTAAATCTGCAGTAAAGTCTTCAATGTTGTTTAACCTTTATAACTATTGGTGTAATAATACATTGCTGTTTTCATAGTAAGTAAACACTAAGTTCAAAAGAAATTTTTGTTTCCTCAATAGCTGTTTTTGTATGTAAATCCTTTTTTGAACAGACAGCAGTATGTCAGGTTACACTACAAGATAAGAGCGACGTCAACGTCAAGGTCGACATGCATAGCTTGATGTGCGGCCGTGTGTATATCAGATATCTCATTGCAATTAATGCATCTATGTCAAAGCTTTCCGCCCTATATCTACAAATACAAAAAATACAAAAATATTTATTTTCAAAAACACTATTTTACAAATATTGTAATTGGAATAGGGAACTCCTAGTAGGCAATGAATTTGCCTGTGGCAGGAGAACCCGCTCTTCCATAGCTCTTAGAAACTAAAATAAATAGAGTAAAAATGAAGCAAGTACATAAATCAAAATTTGTGTGTGTGTGTGTGTGTGTGTGTTTGTGTGCGTGTGTGTGTGTGTGTATGTGTGTGTGTGCGCCTCAGCATGTGTGTTATGATTGATCGGTAAGTAATTGTTAATATATCGATGTAGAATAAGGTAATATTTTAGAATATATACTTAGATATAATCTTAAAATAGTAAAAATATCTATTAAGCTATCGAACGTAATAGCGTGAAAATTTTAAAAAAATTATACTTTGCTACTTTGTTCTGATCATAAAACTCCTTAAAATTATAAAAAGCGCGCTCGAGAAGCCAGTGCTTGAGTCTAGTTTTGAAACAGTCCAGTGACGGAGCATCGATCACTATCTGAGGTAATCTGTTGTAGACCGCGGGACCTTATCTGACTTAGCTAGCCTGTGTCTAATTGATAGGAGCCTACTCGCGTACCTTAGAATCTTCGTTTGGTGACGGCCTCTTTGCTGATACTCAGATAGGTTCGTACGCACATACAGGGCTATCTGGTATAAGATGATTGACGGCAAGGTTAGTATTTGTAATGCAATGAAAAAAGGGTTTCGCTGTTTACAAGTTTGCGTTCAGTTGGCCGGCCGTAGCGCTGCTAGTCTAATATGTTTGTCATCAAAAGCTGTCACCAAAGTATGAAATTTCGTTAGTTCTCATTTTCGCCATCTGAAGGGATAGAATTGTCATTATTGCCGTCCAGAAACTTTACCTATTCGAAGCAATAACAAAGGCCATATCTTGTGTTATAGATATGGCCTTTACAGAATACAGACAGCGGTTCATCCAGGTTACCCGTTTTCACAACGAAAGCCGCGCTATTACAGCGAGATAAGAGCGACGTCACCATGAATAGCTTGACGTGTTGCCGTGTGTACAGTTAGCTGCTCAGTTAACTTACCCCTCTATAAAATAAGGATAAAGTTATTTGACAAAATGTTCGAGTTATTCAAATGATATCTTGCATACTAATGCAGTTTTTCCGCTAAACAATTACGCTTAACCACTTATCTTATACGTCCCCACCGAGGAGCCCGTGGCCTTCCTTCAAAACACGAAGGGGATTTAGGCCATTATTCCACCACGCTGGCCCAATGCGGGTTGGTGGACCGCTCGTCTTTCGAAAATGAATTTTCTTGTACGGGCGGGTTTCATCACGATGTTTTCCTTCACCGTTGAGCGAGTGATAATTAGGAATCCGTACATAAATCGGAAAAGACGAATTTAGTGGTACAGACCCGCACCAGGACGCTTAATCACAATTTTTTTTAATTACTTTTTGTCATAGATAACTTCGTCTTTTTCCGGTATCTCTTGACTGTACATTCAACTACCAATATTACGCTCTCACATCTAAAAATAGGTAAATGAAATAAATTGTAGATACTTTAACGTGTCGTCGCGAGGAAGCCTTGAGGTGTCATGTTGTTTGATCAATGAGGTGATGCCATCCTTCGTGACACAGTTTTGGGACATCTTGAACAACTGAGGTTATTAATCAAAAATAATATATTTAAAAAATATAGTTCAACGGACGCCGCCGCCGGTTTGGTCGAGTGGTAGTGACGCTACCTCTCGATCGACGGGTCCCGGGTTCGTTACCCGGTTGGAGAAAATATTTGTGTAAAAAGCAAATGTTTGTTCGTGTCTGTCTTTGTGTATGTTCCAAAGGACCCACGACACAACTTTGGTGTGGGCGTGGAGTGCTTGGCTTTTTTTTATTTTAAAATAAACTATAGGTACAGGGCTTTAGGTAACTCTCTTTCAACCTTTCGGGTGGTTAATCAGTCCATGAAACTGAACAACTTTCCCAAGGAACATAGGTCAAAATACGAAAAAAAAATTTCATCTCCCATACAAAATGCGCTACCTATATGCTGATTAAGTTTTTATGGGAACTAAAATATTTTTTTCGTATTTTGACCTATGTTCCTTGGGAAAGTTGTTCAGTTTCATGGACTGATTAACCACCCGAGAGGTTGAAAGAGATTTACCTAAAGCCCTGTATAAGATAAATAATATAACAATCACCGAGGATTAAATGAGCCACTTGGGGCATTACAATTATAACACAAATAATGTATTTTCTTTCACTATGTGGAAAAAAAGTAGAAATAAGACTTAACAAAAAAAACGGCTCTCCAAAAAACTTGACTGACGGCCTTATTAGGTCGAAACTTTTATTGTAACATCATTTTTAGGGTTCCGTACCCAAAGGGAAAAAACGGGACCCTATTACTAAGGCTCCGCTGTCCGTCTGTCTGTCACCAGGCTGTATCTCATGAACCGTGATAGTTAGACAGTTGTAATTTTTGCAGATGATGTATTTCTATTTGCCCTACGTGATTTTTTAGCCGTTTTTATAGAGATAATGGTTTTAATAGAGTCCGACTCGCACTTGGCCGGTTTTATAGGCAGGCCCCTCTTACCCACTGGGCACTGTGGGCAAGTGCCCAGGGCCCCGCGATCAATGGGGGCCCCCTTGTCCTCAGTAGATAATTACAATAGGGATGTTGACAGTGTTTGATTTTATGAATTATTGTGTATGAAACAAAAAATAATGCTAGAAATACACTCGGCTTCAAAAAAATCGCACCTTTTAAGAAATCTATTTTAAACATCTTTCAATCGTATTTGTATTATGAAATATTGGTAATGTTCGGTATCATTTGAAAGGTAAGGAAACAGAGAATGCAAAAACAATAATTCATTCAATGTTTTTTATTGGAACTGAGAATTTACAAAACAATAAAAATCCTTAAAAAACCCTAATGAAATCTGATAAATTTTTCAAAACAAAGTTGCTTAAAACTAACCTAAAACCTAGTGTTACCCCCCCCCCCCCTAGCCCTAATGACGTCTTCCATGCGCTCCCTCACGGATCGCACCAACTTTAGGACCTCTTCTTGAGGGATTCTGTCCCATCCCTCAATAACGGCGTCTTGGAGCTCCTGAAGAGTCGCGGGAGCGGGATCACGGGATCTAACCTTGCGTTTCAGCTGGTCCCAGAGGTGCTCTATCTAGAAAGTTCAGTTTTGCCGTCGGCAGATATGCCGCCCCAGAACATGCAGGAACCGCCCCCGTATTCTACCGTCTCTTGGATGCAGGCTTGGGCAAAACGTTCCCATTGTCTTCTGTATACTCTTTTGCGTCTATCGTTGCAGAAAAGGCACACTGTCGTTTCGTCTGAGAAGAGAACAGCTTTCCATTTGTCCAGGGTCCAATTGACGTGGGCGCGAGCAAATTGCAGGCGTGCTCGCCGATGCGCTGCGGTTAATTTTGGACCCGTGGCAGGTCTTCTAGCCACAATATTTCTCTCCTTTTGTCTTCTTCTAACTGTAGAGACACTCACGGCCCTTCTACGAACTGCTTGAAGCTGCTGTTGCAACTCAACAGCATTAGAGAACCGATTTCTCAAAGACTTCGATACGACGAATCGGTCATCTCTCGCAGAAGTGCAGCAATTTCTACCAGACCCATGCCTTCGGACAAAGCCACCGGTCTGCAGGAACCGCTGGTACACTCTTCGAACAGAAAAGCGACTCAAGTGCAATGGGCTATGTACGACATTTTAAAAATATTTTTAATTTCGTTTAATTTTTTATTTAACATAAAGGAATAAGGTCCCGTTTCCTAAAAATATATATATATAAAAAATATATCTTTTGAAATAAAAATATAATAATTAAAAGTTTCTCAGTAGGTTAAACTAATCATAAATACGGCATTATACAATCGTGTCTTTGCCAAGCTGTCATGTCAATAAAAAAAAACATAACCTATTTCATTTTGTATTTGGTTGTTTATTTTTGAGTTTTATTTTTGCTTTTGGTTAATTTTTTCTGAAGTCTTTTACTGCTACCGCATACCGGATTACGATTTAACTTTGCACGGACTTGTAGTGCTAGATTTTGACTGATTTTCTCACGACTACACCTTATTCATACCGGACTCCGAGAACTGCTTCAACGAAAGTGATTAATACTCTTTGGATTTGTGAAATAACACTAATAACGACAGCGCAGCAGGCTTTGCTACTCAACATGGCATCTGACGAGTCACAGCGGTGGAGAGAACCAAAAAATGTTTTATACCTCTTTGTTCAAACACTGACGTTAACTCACCAGATTTGACGTTTGTTACCATTATTGAAAGAAAGTTGGTGTAAAATGGTTGACAGGAATTGTCCCAAACGTCCACTTTTTTGCTGTGAGGATCATTTATAGTACATTGAAACGTATTTCTAGTTAGTCTGTGATTGAAACTTAAATGTTGAACTTAAACTCAAAAACGCAACGGTATAGGTTAATGTCAACCAACTGTCAATCGTTTTTTTTTTACTTTGGCAAAGGAGTTAATCTGTAGAATGCTGTAATAAGCAACAAATCGTAACCAAAATTTTAAAAATTAATTATTTTTATATCTATGATCAAAATTATTTGATATATTTTTTATTTGAATATGGGACCTTAAACCTGCTTAAAATAAAAAAATCAAATTATTTTAAAAATCTTGCACATAGCCCATTGCCGAGCAACATCACACTGACGTAGTCCTGATTGCAGTAGTGCGATAACTTGGGCGGCTTCAGCAGCAGTAGTGTCCATCTTCAAGAACGTTTTTCTGATGAAAGATATTCTTCTGTGTCTTTTTCGACTGTTGGTAGCAAATTTATCCCCTAATAAGCTGTATCGACCCTTTTAAACCCAAAAAACAAAACAATACAAACAAAATTTGAAGAGGAGAATCAGTTCCATTGTCATTCACAGTGACTTAAAGTGTCAAGCTTTTTCTTTAATCAAATGAAATGGATATTTTTTTAAAGAGTTTTTATAGGGCTCTCAAATGATACCAATATTGCTACGAATAACTGCTTGTCTTAAGGATTAACAGTGCTTAAAGCCTATTTTTACGGACGTGCGATTTTTTTGAAGCCGAGTGTATATTTATATCCGAAAACAGCATTAAAATTGGTTTATAAATGAACAAGTTATTGGAATTTATATTATCGTAAGGACTAGCTATCTCGTTTTGTGGGGAGAGCTAGCTATCTCGTTTTTACCTAAGCAAACAAATGGCGGTGACGTCACATGCCTGTAAGTGCATCTCTTTTTCGTTGTTTGACAGTTTCCCCCTCTATTGAAATTTAATAACTTGTAACTTTTTTATTTCTCAATAGTTTTCAAAAATTATTTCGGTTTTGGGTTTTGGATTCAAGTCCTTTTTAAGATAAACAATTTAAAAAAATAGTCAACATCCGTATTACTGACCAAAGTACTTATTACTTATTAGCTTTTGCAAGCATTAAGCGCGAAAATCAGCGCAATAAGGACAATGCTGAGGGTATGCCCGAAAACCAGGCTTTTTATACGTTTTAATTGTCCTACACTGATTTAAAAATTAATATTCAGTGTACTATTGCAATTTTCTGTCAGTCACAGGGGCCCCATTATCGTATTATGCCCATGGCCTCCTATAGCTTAAAGACGGCCCTGTTTATAGGTAATGGTACGGAGCCCTTCGTGTGCGAAGGACTCACGCTTGCCCTTTTTATTAATTTTGTGCGTCTGTTTGTCCTCAGGACCGGGACAGCAACCTGTCCGTACCAGCGCGATGGGAAGACAGAAATCTACGTAAATACCTCAATAAACCTGAAATTGGTAAGTAATACATACACACATACATACATACGCTCACCCCTTTAATCCCTAACGGGGTAGGCAGAGCACCAGTAGCTCTAGGGAACTTCTTGATGTCACGTTTGACTAAAATTGTGAGGATGATCAGATAGAACAAGTTGTGTTATAGTGAGAGGTGGTCAGGTGGGTACAGCAAAACCCTCACAGACTTTTACTGTATACCTGGGAAGAGTAGGTAGCTGGCACATTCCGATTTTACTTTATTTCACTCCCAGTCCAGCATGTTGAGGAATAATTAGAGTACTTTTTTTTACCAGCCCATACACGTCCCCACCGAGGGGCACGAGCCTCCCTTCAAAACACGAAGGGGATTTAGGCCATAGTCCACCACGCTGGCCCAATGCGGGTTGGTGGACCACTCGTCTTTCGAAAATTTTCTTGGACGAGCGGGTTTCATCACGATGTTTTCCTTCTCCGTTGAGCGAGTGATAATTAGAAATCCGTCATAAATCCGAAAAGACGAATTTAGTGGTACAGGCCCGCACCAGGATTAGAAGTCTGGCTCATTACGTAACGTAGTATTAGAGTACTTAATAAACTCATAATCTCCGCTGAATAACAGAATATTGTAAAATACCCAGTCGGGTCGGATAATGCATTCAGTAGAACGCATTTCTCTAGTTCCGCTACTCACCGCCTATAGCGCTGTACAATTTGCCATGTTGTGAGTTGAAAGTGAGAAGCTATTAGACAGATTTTGGCGTCCAATTAATCAAAATTATTTAAATGTATTAATATATTTGAAGTTTGGATGCAAGTCGCCCTTAAAGTCACATTTATTTTGAAACTAGTTCCGGGCCGGGACTTCGTTTTCGAGGGAATTTATATCACATAAACCTTTCTCTTGAATCACTCCCACCATTGATAAAAACCGTATGAAAATCCATTTAGAAGTTTTTGAGTTTTTCGCGTTTAGACAGGCAGACGCGGCGGGTCAGGGGGACTTTGTTTTATAATAGTACTAGCTTTTTGCCCGGGACTTCGTTCCCGTCGGAATTTTCCCGTCAATTTTCCAATGTTTTTAATAGTAATTCTGCTATTCGGGACGGAGATAAATACAACAAATCAAAAACCAGCCGATCTTGAGTTATGAGTGGTATAACTAACACGACTTTGTTTTATATATTTAGATGATATGATTTCAACAAGCGAATAAAAATACCGAAATCCGACCGAAATCAAACAGCTTGCTGTGTTGCGTCGGTGCGTGGGAGTACTAGTGCCTTAGTAGGTATTTTCTGGGATAACTCGCTCCATCGTCAACCTCATCTATGAACTTGGTCAAGACTGAGCTCACGAGTTAACCCAGCTCATAAAAAAACGGGTTGCACTCCAGCAGTGCCGGCAGAAGTGAAAACTTGAACATATATTGACATACGTGAACATATACTTGAGCATACGTATCTCAATCGGTCTAAGAAGTTGTCACTTCACCCTCCGTCTTACAAATTTTCGATCAGGGACACGTGACCCTGACGCGAGTTAAACATTTCTTACCCATCCAAAAAGTGCACAACGCCGCTAAAGAAGTTTTCACTTCAAAAATAAATTCTTGCAAAATTACAGGGAAAGCAAGCCGCTGGATCGGCGGGATCTACGACTACCCATCTCGCGCTTGGAAGTGGGGGGGTGAGCTGAAGAGCATGCACTACCAGTCCTTCTCCAAGATGAAGAAACTATCGCCTGAGGAGCTGCAGTGGCACTGCATCGCTATGATGCCTGAGCTTCTGTACAGGTAAGATAAAAAAAACATAAGCGAACACTGTGCGGTTAGGATAAGAACGGTTTTGCAATGAAAATTGGGTAGTCTGATGCGCTGGGCTCTGTACAATACACACATTAGGTATATCGGGTGACTTTAAATTAGCTAAAACTACGGATGTTAATCAGGAAGTAAACCACTTTTGCAAAGGAACATAGGTCGAAATGTATAGAAACATTCCCCTTGTCATACTTAAGCGATAGCTAATTAGCCTTCGTATGGGAAGTCAAAATTGTTTTTTTAGAATTGCAAATACAGGGTAAGTTGTTCAGTTTCATGGGGAGAATTACCCCCTAAAGTTTTGCTAATTTAAAGTTACCCCATTTTACAACAAACCTGGAACTCGAGTACGATGGTGATAGCGCGCGTAATGCACCGCGGTCCTATGTCAAGATTGACAACGCCAGAGGGCGAGCAGCCTTTACGCGGGACCCTCGCGCAATCAAAGTGAAGTTTCAACGTCAGCCGAGTGGCGCGCCCATCGAGTTTGTCGCCATCGTGCTTGAGCTGCTGATGCACTGCGCAGCCCCCCTTCGCAAAAATTAGCAATCAAATACTTACTAGTTTTGCGGTTCGCATTGAAAAGTAACCTATGTCACAATCGAAAGTCCAACTACCTTTAAAAAAATCAGGTCAATCCGATACTTCGTTTCGAAGTGAGAGAAAGACAAACAAACACACTTTCACATTTATATTATTAAATTAAGGATGATGGGTGACCTTATTTGAAGTGAGGGATTTGGTAACTCCTGCCTTGACCAAAACTAAATAAATAAACCACAAATGTTGAACTGCGGCGTGACAAAAGTCTGGGCTTAAATCCCTCACTGACCCCGACTTAGAAATTCAATTCCAAATTCGTTTAATAAGTTTTCGCTTTCGAACAGCTGCTATGATGGTTTAAGCGATAAGCGGACATTAGGTAAGAATTATCACTTTCGCATACCAAATAAAAAAAGTAAATGTTTTGGAAAATATGGACATCTTGGACGTGCGGGTTTCATCACGATGTTTTCCTTCACCGTTGTGCAAGTGTTACTTAGAAATCCGTACATAAATCCGAAAAGACGAATTCAATTCAATTCAATTCAATTCTTTATTGCCTTCATGTGTACATTGTGTTCTTACATATGTTTGCTTATGTGTCAACATGAAACCCTGTTAGGGCACTGCAATAGTCAATTCTTTGATTTTATATAATATAAATAAGCATGTATAACATTTTATTTTATTTAATTACTGGTGCGTTACACACTAAGTCCGGCTTAATAGTAACTTTTATGTTATTTTTTAAATTATATGTAATTACAAAAATAGTAAAAAATTAGTAAAAAATAGTTATTCTATTTTGGTATTATATATTTTATACTATTTCAATTTATATTTATAGTCATGTAAAAATTATCTTTAGATTTTATAATTTGTCGTCAATTTTTAATGGAATATTACAATAAATTGTTATTTTTGGTGGAGAAAAACTCCTGCAGATTATGAATGGGACTTTCTAATAGAAAATGTTTCAATTTATTTACGAACCCTTTATAGTTTTCTATGCCTGTAATGTTTTTAGGTATATGGTTATATATTTTTATAGCCATTACATATGTATTTTTATTATTAGTGGTACAGGCCCGCACCAGGATTTGAACCTACAACCTTTCGATTACAAGTCTGTCTCATTACCAACCTTCCGATTACAAGTCTGTCTCATTATCATGCCAATAGATAAATATTTAAAAAATTAATAAGCTCATCAAATTCGCTACCACTGTAAAATTGTGCTGAATAAAGCAATCGGCCAGGACTAAAGGGTCCGAACCGCAACTGTAAACAAAGGTCGATACTGCGAAACCGATATAAAAGTTTACGACCAAAATGTTACGATTGGTGGGCTGCGATTTTAGAGGGTGATTTATTTGTTCATTTTGGAAATAGTCGTCTAATTTTAAAAAAATATTAAAATTTATAATCCATCCACCTACGAACATGGAATAGATTATTATTAGTTAGATCGGATTTCGCCATAGTTTTTTTTTTTAATTTCGTGTTACCATGCTATGGTATTTTTTTAAACTGTTTATTTTGTAGTGTGTTCTTTATTTCATTGAGAGTATTATTTTCCATTTTTATATTAATAAATTGTTTTGACTTTTTTTTTTAACTAAATTCTGTAGCTAGAGAGGGAAATATTTATTTTTAGGTTGGTTATTAAAATGTATTTTTCTTTATCAAGCATGTGGCGAACTTGACTAACCTTGGTGTCAGACTTTTATCATATGGGACCAAGAAAAAAAAATCTCCGTGGTCCCTTCCAGGCAGGGACTTCGAGAAGTGACCACGCACGGGCGACAAACGATATTTTCCCCTATTAATGTTCACAGTTATCAGATCAGCCTGTAGATTGGTTTGTCGGTCGGCTATTCATTCAGTATTGGGCATTGTGTGGTGACCCCATCTCAACAGATGGTGCTGTGTGCTCCATAAACTCATTTCTAGATTATATTGCGGCTCAGTTTGCTGACTAATAAACGATTTAAAATAACACTTCTAATGGACCTTTTTATAATTCTAACGGCACGGCATGCAAAAATTTGAATTACACTAACCCACTACGTTAACAGCTTCTAGTATCACTAGTAACAGGAGGCAATGGTAATATAATTTTGCCGTGCCGTTTTCGAATAAAAAGGCCCACTTATATCAAGTCCACCAACCCGCATTGGGCCAACGTGGTGGACTATGGCCTAAATCCCCTTCGTGTTTCGAAGGGAGGCCCGTGCCCCACGGTGGGGACGTATATGGGCTGGTAAAAAAAAACGATATCTAATTTCAGTCGCATTAAGAAATATTTAATTTACTGATAGAGCTTCCACGATGAATGTAACGAACAAATATTATATTCTCGCCTATCCTGTGTTAGTTAAACGAATTAATGTGCATAGTATTAAATGTATTATTCAAATAGTAATATGGTTCGGTACTTACTGCAAATATATTATCCATTATCGTCCAAAGGAAGGTAATAATCATCAGCCTATGACAATTCATTGCGTTTACCTGCCTTATAGATAGATAGATAGATAGAAAATGCTTTATTTCGGCGTACAACACAGACATCACAATATAGAAAAACAGAAGAAACACAGAAGACACTTAACAGACACAAAGACAAAAACAAATTAAAGGCAAATTAAAGAAATAACAAAAAAAAAATTACAAACATAAAACAAAGTGCTGCACTGTGCTGCCTGTGTCGCACAGACGAAGTCGGCGCTGGCTCAGCATAATGCTACAGTTTTACCTGTAGCGCTGATATTCTGCCAGGACCCAAGTGCAGCAACAGTCGCCGCCGCCGCGACACATACGCCGTATGTGTTAGTGTGCGTGTGCTTGTGTGTGTGAGTGTGTGTGGATGGTGGTGGTGTGTACGTGCGCGTGCGAGTGTGTGTCTGTGTGTGTTTGCATGTGGTGCTGGTGTGTAGTGTGTTTATGTAAACAATATCAAGCACAGGAGAAAATATATAATCAAACCTATTAATACCTTTACAAGATAATGTAAAAAAATAAAAAATAATAAAATTAAAATAGTCAAAAACTGCCACGCCTAGCTTCAAGAACCAATCAACTGTTTATTCAGAAGATATGAGCGCATTTCCTTTTTAAATTTCGTTTTACAATTTAACTGTCGAATTGGAGGCGGTATATCATTCCAGCACTTACTTGCCGCGTACTTGAAGCATCCCCGAAAAAGAGCAGTTTTATGTTTTGGGATGGAGAAAACCATATTGCTAAAGATGGAGCAAGCTCTTACGTTATGGCGAGGGGTGAACCCTATGAGTTTGTCATGCAAATATTTTGGTTTTCTTGTTTTAACTACATCGAACATTACACTTGCTAAATGAAGTTTTATGCGACTTTCCATTTTTAAAATGTATACGGAGGGAAAGGCCCAATATACCTATCATTATCACGCTGTCCATAGCGTGTCAGTGAGCGCAGAGCTAATTAATAAACGCTACACACTTAACAATATAACCCGAGAACAAACATCTATTTTTTACTCAAATATTTGCCCCTACTGGGAGTCGAACCCAGGGGCTCTACTCAGTACTACAAGTAGAGCCGAATCCTAAAGTTACGTATGACAGCTCAACCACAGGTCGCTATAACCTTGTTACGTCGTCATCTTTTCAAATCAAAATTCAATAATACCATATCTCCCTAATTAATTACAAACTAAAGATATAAATTATCATAACTCTAAACTAAAAAAATGGTTTCCTAATATTAATATCATTTGAAACGTCATACGTAACTTTAGGATTCGGCTCTACTGTAAGTATCTACGAAAGACGGACGGTTGATAATTTGTCACTACCTGTCGCTGTCATCTTTAAAGCGCAAGAAAAATATAGTACTGACATTCGATGCTTCGAAATATCGGTTGTAGATAGTACCAAGAGTACCCCGGGACCAGTCGATCAAGAGGCAGTATTATTTATATTTTTATTTATTTAATAGATCACCAACAAGTTACACACCAACTCTTAATTAAAATGGCACAAATTTACAAAAAAAAGGCTTAATGGTAACCCAATTATAGGTGACAACTGCATTCAAAAAATTTTAAGTAACATTATACCAAGAACATAGTACCTAGTATTATACCTTAAAGAAAAATAAAACAGTCGCAGGAAAACAATTTGCAACATGAAAAGTTACATTTAAATTATACATATAAAACATAGTATTGAAAATTAAACATGGGTGAGCTACTTTAAACAATTTAGACCAAGGATTTGTTTTTTGATGGAAGCTGTAAAGGAATAGCTTTTATCTCCAAAAATATCACAGCTGGTAGAAATTGTATTATATTCCCTAGCCATTCTTTGTAAAGGCGAGTGAAACCCGAGGTTAGAACTAACCGACCTCAATGAAAAAAGCTGATATTTATTAGGGCGTGGTAATTTCGCGGGCACTTTTATACCTATTTGAGGCAACAACTCGGTACAATCAAGGGTACCACTCACAAGTTTGTAAAAGAACATAATATCCAGGTAGCGTCTACGATCGGACAGAGAGTTCATTACTACCACTGGACCAAACCCGCCTTCTAACTTTGACTCAAACCCACTCCAATGTTACTGACAAAGTCGTGGCAGCACATTAATCAACAATATCTCCAATTCCAGGTGGTCTCCACGCAGCTGCATCGAGCCCCGTCAATACATCTGCCAGACAAGGATCCGAAAGGTTCCAAAGTCGAAGCTAAAAGACTTGCGGCGCCGCTGGCAGCGAATGGGTGTCCTCAACGAAATCACCGCCCCGAGCGTAAGCAGAGAGTCCGACGACCCGAGAATAAATGACGTCACAGTCACCCCAGTGCTGAAGAGCTACGACCTACGGCCGAGTCCAATGAGGGTTTACACCGGGCACAAGCCCCTGAGAAACGTGACCAAGCACATAGTCCGGGCTAAAAAACGCGCGCGTACGGTTTCGCCTAGGCGATTGACACGACCATTCCCTGGGTAAGTTATGTTTCCAATAATTGAATGCAACAGGTTTTGAATGTACAGCCAGCCTAATCAGAACCTACTGTAGAATTGTACTTCTTGTAGTCAGGAATCTCTAAATCAGATATTTTCAATTTATACTGAATTTTCGTGATAGCTCGCCACACTCACAGAATACAAACGTTTGGACAAATGTTTGCCTAGCGTGAGGTTTTTATAATGCCTTAAACAGATTGAACCAGGGACCGTCAAATCAGGTGGCAGGGCAGAGCAGAGTGGCACTATCTATCTAAGTAAACCAAAATAATTATCAACAGTAATTTTGAAGTAATTTTAATGTATCAATTTGGCTCGTTGCTGTCTAGTACAATACGAGTATGTATTAGGTCGATCGTTGTTCCTTATTTTCTCTTTTTTTTCCAGTCCTAAGTATATATTCTATAATAAGATTGCACGTCTTATTGAACAGACACACGGATCTGGAGTGCGTATGTCACTTTTCTTTTGAGAAGTTTATGTCCTGGTCAACAGACGTTTGGGCCAAATACTATTTTTTGGGGTACTCAACATATCAATATTATAGATTAGTGTTAGAGAAATATAATATTTAGTTGCACCACTTAGGCCCGTGTTCGCCAAAAATATAACCAACGGTTAAACCGCGGTTAGAAGTTAATCAGACAAAATGTCAAAAAAAAATTATGAAAATGACATTGTCAAATCTCTGGTTAGCTGCTAATCGTTGGTTAAATTTTTGGTGAACACTGGCCTTCACGTCAATATTGGTATATTTTGGCCACGGCAATATCGATATATTCTATCACTGTCGTAGGATCTCGCAAGGTTACGTTAAACAACAGTAATTAATCCTAATGGGCCCTTCTATAATTCGAAAACGGCCCGGCAAAATTGTATTACCATTGCCTCCTATGTAATAGTAATACTAGAAGCTGAGAGCATATTTCGAAGTGCCGTGTCGTGCCGTTTGAATTATAATAAAAAGGCCCAATATCGCAATAAAGAAACTACTAGCACTGTAGGTTTACGTTGACAGCTACTGTAGCGACAGCGAGCGTAGTTAGGTATATGTATACTGTAGTTTCAGATATTGCCAATTCATAGTTAACACTGTATTCATTGAATAAATACATTAAGACCCTCCACTGTTTCGGATATGTGAGTTTGCACCATAGAGTTACAATAAATTAGCAATAACAAAAAATATTACATTCCACTCTATCTTATGTGAAACTTTGGTACGACAAGGGAATTAGGTACTAGCATTTATAAGACTTTTATTGCAGTCTCCACAGAAAATGCACATTAATTCCGTAATCAAATTTTAAGGAATGAAATTCTTTAACAAGAGCGGATTTATCCTAGAATAGTCGGGTTCTTAAAAAAAAAAAAAATATATATTATTTATATTTCAAGTTGTACAACGGTTGTGAATGGCGTAAAACAGTCACTTGTGAAATAATGTATTCGCTACTGGTTCATGCTAATAATATAAATATGTGACTGTGTCTGGTAAAAGGGACCACTTTGAGGATAGTCGTTAAGGGTGAAAATGTAATGTAATAAGCTATGTTAATCGCTGTTATGGACTACCCTCAAAGTGGTCCCTTTTACTAGACACAGTCACATATGTACTTTTGACTAGTAAACTTTTCAAGTATTAATTGGTAATATTAAACCCTCGCGCGATGTCTGCACGCCCGTGTGTGCAGGATTTGTATCGCATAACAAATTTAATTAGCTAAAATCAAAACAAAGAAAGTTCGGTCAAGTAGTGGAAATCTCGCTCGCACGAATTCATTCCTCAAAATTTCTGTACTGTCAAAACTTTCCCAGTTTATCAAACTAATGTGACGTTTCCTGTTTTCAGTTACCAATGGAACCGTCGAGATCCAGAGGGTTCATTCCTCTACAACGAGCAAATCCTTCGCTCCGGCCGGCTGCATTTAAGTCCTCAGCAAGTCAAGGCTCACCTCGCTCGCCTTGCTCACATGCGGGATAAACAGCTAGCCAGACACAAACGCTTACGAGACAAGAACGACTGGCTTGTGAACGACAGCCCTAAGTCCGTGCTGGCCCAAAGCCATCCCAGAACGTACACCATTGATAACAACATCAGTGCACTTCATCCCAAAACGATTGTAGAGGAGTTCGACATGCCAATGCCCTCGCAAATGGTGCCTATAGTCCGGGCACATCGGGCCATTGGGTAGAAAACGATCGAATCTGTGTTCCTTAAGTGTTTATGTAGGATGGCACGTCGGTGTTTTCGTTTAAACGATTTAATTGAGAAGTTTTTATTTTTTTTCTTAGCCTGTAGGATCCCACTGTTAGGCAAAGGCCTCCTCCTGCATCCTTCCACTTCAGTTAAAAGGTTATTTTCTAAACATTGCTTGGTTTATGAATAGGTTTGACCTTACCTATAGGCGTCAGCATCTAATACTTTTTATGAGAGCAAAAATAAGAAGCTCCTCTGGTAAAGAAAAAAATAAAGATTTTCGAAAATGAAATCTTCTTTATCTTGTTTTCTTTTAAGTCTGAAACCTGTTGCTCGTTTTTAAAAATGCGTCTTTAAACATAAGAATTCTTGCAATTTGAACACAATATGTTTTACTGTGGACGTCATGTCCATTTTATTTACTATTACTAAATAAAACAATTGAATTATTGACGTTCAAATGTAAACGTCACCTGTCACTGTACCCGACGTGCCAATAGTTTTATTATCTCTACATTTCCAGTTAGAACTTTTAAAATCAAAACTACTAAATAAAATTAGTCAGTTTTGCATTCTATTAGCCCTGAACCTCTTCTTCTTACTCTTTCCCTCTAGAGTGGCCAGAACGAGATGAAATATCTTTAAAAATAAAGTCGTAATTTGTTACCACTTGTATTCTCGTTTCATCTTTATCAAACGTTTATATAATATTAGAATTAGTTATTTAAATAGCGTAGATATCAACTCTTTTAAATGTTAATAATCTTCACAGCATTATCGCAAAAATTCGTTTATTGCCGAACCAAATCTCACTAGCAGCGAAGGTGTGACAAAATACTATTCTCGCCAGTTTTTTTGTTGTTAAACTAATGTTTTTCCTGAATCTAAGAACTTTTGTGTAATTTAATTTTTGTCTTTTTGCGATTATGCGATTATAGATATTCATTGACACTAATTGTATCTAACTGTTAAACTCTTCATCATTTTTTAGCGTAAGAAAGTTTTCTCTATTTACAAAAAAAAATATTCCGACGCTTCGGCACCTACATTTTAGTAGTAAAATTATTTACTACTAAAATGTATAATTATTTCATATTTATAAAACTAGTCAGTAAGTTCGTTTTTTTAATGTAAAATTTATTTTAAGATTCATTCAAAAAATATACCTACGTCTCCTCAATGATTTAAGTTTTTGTTATTAACATTACATCTCATCTGTATACTTAAAATGTATTTATTTTAACTAATTATGTCGTACATCATATTGGCATTTCGTAACTTTAAAATTTAGAGTTATTTTCCAATTGTTCATTAATTTAATTAAAAATCATAAACTGCCAATAATTTTGAGCTTGCATTTAAATTAGGAATCATTTTAGATGTTATGATAAGTACCTATTTTTATTTGACGGCTTTTTTTTATAATTTTATTTTTTTTACATTGGATATGATTTTTTTTTCGTCATAAAGCTGTTAATTTAAATAATTTCGTTTGCCAAATTCTATGTTTCCCTATGTTCTGGTTTTATGTAATTTAATTTTAAAGAAGGTGTATAAACTAGTCTACAAGTATTAAGATAAAGTAGGATACCTTTTAAAATAATTACTATGTATGGTCGAACAGGAAAGTGCCGTATCAAATTCGGTAACAATTCCAACACATTTAAAATTTCACTAAGGCTTAAATTTCAAACTGTCTCTTTACAGTTTCAATCTACAATAGGCCTTATCGCTCTACAGCACACAAGGAATTTTCAACCTTAGGGTGGAAAAGCACTTTCCTGTTCGACTTTACCTCAACAGATGTCTACTTAAACTCTGGGGACTTATAATTATTATTAGTTTTCAAGAACGCACGTACTCGTTGTAACAGACGTATTTCTCTGAAAATCAATAATACTTTAGGTTTATCAATAGTTGTTACTCGTAAGCGTCAAATAAATACAAATATTTGTACTACGGCTAAATCGCACAGCGCCTCTGGCGGGGAATAGTTGAACTACAATTTCTATAAAAATATTTGACGCCGTCTCTTTAGCGAGTACGTAAACTCATGGGTTTACCTCACTGAAAACTCGAGATTTATCTTCAGTAATCAGTATTTTTAATATATATATAAGGACAATGAGCCCTTTAACTTTAAACTTGGCTAAACTTGACTTTTTTCCTATAAAATAAATTTCCTTTTATTTATAAAGAGTATTATATTTGTTACATTATTTGTACATAAATTATGTAATTAATATTATGAATGGAGATTTTTTTGAAGATTCTGGAAAAACAAATTGGTTGAGGAAAAGTCACGATGCATCGATTTATCTTGTAAAGTAGCAATCTGAACAAGCATATAAAAAGAAAAGTACTAAACTGACTCACTCAACGCCTAGCCCAATATGTTATCCTTTTAGTTTAGTTACTAAATATTCTTACTTTTTCATTTAATTATCATAAATTATTGTTTTTTACATCTCCCAATTTGTTTTTCAACTATTTCAACCAGTGATGATACATGGAAAAAATTAACCATTATGTCTAAGGAACAATGTTTTAGTAATTTTAAGAATATTCACCTATCATTTTTAATTTAAGAAATAATTAATAAAGAATTCTATGCGATGTAATGCTTATTTTTCAAAGCCCAAAACCCCACGAAATTCTCGGGACACATGGTAAAATCTAATATCTTAGATAAGAAAAGTACAAACGTACCTACCATTTTTATAAGTCGCAATGTACGATTGCGTAGAGAAGTGGAATCCAAGTTAAATTAGATTTTAAATCCAAAGTAAATTTTATATTGAACAACTTTTCCCAAGACACTTAAATGTAATGCTCAAGAAAAATTCACAGATTTCGTGCCTCACACGACTATTGAGCACATTGGAAATGAATCTACGGAATTCGAAAAAATGTCGTTCTGACTTATTGACTTTTTTCAAAAAGGTTAGGCTACAGGGCAAAGCAAACCATTAACTCGATCGTCTTTGTTTCATGCTCAAACTCCAGCTGACTAAATTTTCCAGAGGAATTTTTCACAAATTTTTGATATCGTTCTTCGTTTCCAAAATATCGAGCGCCAAAATCTAAAATTCGAAAAAAAAAGGTTTTTTTTTCACTGTTTCGACCATAACTTTTTTAGTTTTTGACTTTCTCGAATAATTATTTTTGCATATTACAGTTCAGTTTAGTGGACTGATTCACATTCTTAGTTTTCGTTAGCTAATTTAATTTAAAGTAACCCAGTATGTAGGCCGTAGCGCTTTCGTTAAGATTTTAACTACAAGTCGTAATAAATAAATAAACGCTACACACTCAAAGGCCCACACTAAGGTTTTCCCTTGTGTCGTGGGTCCCTCGGAACACACATAAAGACAGACACAAACACCCATGACCCATTGATCAAGACGCAGTGCTACTACCACTCGACCAAACCGGCCGGCCGTCAATGGCCGTAATGCTATTGACACTTGATACCAAAAAAAAAATAACCAATGAACGCAGAGATGTTTTCGCACCATTTAAAAAGTTACTTAAGCTGCGCAAGATAAATCGTCATAACTTATAAAATGTAGTCTTTTATTACAAACGTTGCTTTGAATCTGAAATAATCTTATATATGTCGCCGGAAATTAATAAGAATCGTAAGTTGATCAATTCAACCAATCAACGTACATATCGCGTTCGTCGGATCATTTTACCGCGAGACGCCGTAAATTGATCAATTACCTGAAATGTATACGTTAAATAATACATTTCAACTGCCGTGTATGATTTTCAGATAGTTGATAAACAACCTCAAAAGTTGATCAGCTTACGATTCTTATTATTTTCCGGTGACATATATAAAAGAAAGTTGGATTTGTTCGAACACTTATAACTCGAGAACGGCTGGACCGATTTTCATGGTTTTTAATCTTTTGTATTTGTCTTCGTCCCAAATAGCAGAATAACTATTAAAAACATTTAAAAATTGACGAAAAAATTCCCACGGGAACGAAATCACGGACGGAAAGCTAGTGTAAAATAAATAAACAATGAATAACTTGTCGTGCTGTGAGTAACCGTAAAAACATAACAAATCTCGAAATTTAGGTAAGCTAGAGCTTGGAAAATAACCAAATATTTACGTAAACGCTGTTGCAAGCGCCACCTAGCGCCGAATAGCGAAACTTTTACAATGTATAACTAGCTTTCCACCCTGAACTTCGTTCCCGTGGGATTTTTGGGAATGAATTTTACACATAAACCTTCCTCATAAATCACTCCGTCCATTGGTAAATCATATCAAAATCTGTTCAGTATTGTTTGAGTTTATCACGTTTAGACAGACAAACGGGGCAGGGGCCTTTGTTTTATAATATAGTATGACATGATATGATTAAATTGTATGCCTATAATGGGTACCAATTAGTTTATCTATATCCTTCATTTATTTTCATGGAAACTAAGCGATCCCGTTTATATAAACGGGGCTAAGAAAGTAATTGCCGTGAGAAATCACACAACCAAAACCGCAATCAGTTATTACAAAAACTATCTAAATGGCAGAATATATCTAGTTTTATGACGAAATCTAATAAAAACGATATATTCTAGAGCAAACCATTTTGCTGCCTATTAGAAACGATTTAGATAAGATTCTACTGATATAAGTAGTCCGAAATAACACGAAGAAAAAAATGGGTTTTTTATTCGAAAGACTTATTATAATCTAAAGGCTATATAAAACTTGCAAATATAGATCAATGACCTAAACCCGCGAGATGTGGCGATACCGTTACCATGGCAACGAAGGACAAACAATCAACACTATGGCGGTATTCATTGAAATAGGTGGCATATCCTATTTTCTATTAACTAACATACCTACAACTTTGTTTTCAACAGACTTTAAAAAAGGATCTTCTCCTTTCGTCGGAATCTTTTTTTTTGTATGTTCCCCTTCGATCAACTATAAAGAACTAGATACACAATCCACAACAAAAAAGTTCCCTCACTAAATGATCACCCACTTGACGTTTTGGGTTGTCTTTTCGTTTAGTAGCATTCGTTCGTTCCGAAAGTAACCATGCCGCAGTGCGCAGTGAAAAATTGTAAAAATCACACCTCCAGATCTTTAAAGGAATGTGGAATGACATTTTTTAAATAAGTAGTTTTGTAATTATTATATGTGAATTGAAATTATCTTGGTATTTGGCCAAGAAAAGGTTATAAAACATTTTTTTAGTTTAATTTAATAACATTCGGCGAGAGTATAACCCTTTGAATTGAATAGACACTAGCCGAACTTACAAATCCATACCGTTGTATTTCAACATCATTTGTTCGGGTTATGCAGTGACTCTGTTCTAAAACAAATAGAGACGCTGTTTTTTTTTCTATTGTTTTTTTTTCATTTTCATCTGTGTTATAAAATTTAAGTGTAAAAAGTATATATATATTAATTCTGTTTTCTATACTTACATTAAAAGTATTATGGCAAAACCATTAATCATATAACACTGAATTAATAAAAAATTTAACGTACGTGACGTTTACAAACATAAAGTTTTATTGGATTTTTAGTTTTCCTAGAGATCCTGTGCGATGTGGACTGTGGACATCCGTGATCGCACGTCAAAGATGTGAAGATTTTTTTCAGCCGTCGCAAAGTAGTGTCTTTTGCTCCAAGCATTTTTTAGAAAGTGACTCGTATGTCATTACAAAAGGAGTCAAAAGGTTACACAAAACAGCTGCACCTTAAATAGTATGTACCTTTTTATCACTTTTGATTTGGAGTTTCTTGTATTGAATAAAATAAAAAAAATATGTTTCATCTTCAGGACAAAGATGATGACAGCGAAGAAGGCAAATGTTTTTTTTTTGAGTTGGTTGCTTTTTTAAAAAAAAAATTCTTGTACTTAAATATCTATTTAGTTTCATAGCTAATTTCCTCTCTTAAATCTCAATAGGTCATTTCTGTTCAAAAAATTATACTAAGTTTTAAATAAGCAAAACATAATATATGTGTAATCGGGAAAGACACAGTTCTTTTCTTTTTTTATAAGTTATTTCATATTTCATAAAAAATAAGCATAGAATATTATGTTTATAAGCAATAATTAAGAAGAATGGCGGCGGCTGTGATTATCAATTGTAATGTATATTAATCGTCAGTTAATTTGAAATGAATGTGATTTTTTTAATAATAAAAAAACATAAAAACTAACATAAAAGTAAACGGCTCAACCAATTTTGATAAATCATATCTGAAATCCAGCGCAAGAAGAAGCTTTCGAATAAAATAAACTGCACCATTAACATCATCAGTTTAAGAGCTATGACGCTCCTATACATACACAACACAATCAGGGGTTAAAAAGAAAACCACACCATTTCGTAGCATTTTGAATTTGTTAAAAAGTTTGTACGAAGATTTTTTTATGTGAAACCGACCCAACTAATATATTTTTAAAATTAACAAAGGCATCTCCACTCCTCCCATGTTCTACGTGACAGCCAGTGTCATCAAATTGTCTTACGTTATCCTTGGTTCAAAACCAGAAGTGGTATTTTACAAATTAAACAGATTTTATTTTCGACCTTATAATATTACGTTAAGGTTTAAATTAGATTAAAATGTTTGACACTTTAGAACTTTTTCATAATACATGAAGTGGTATACAACTATCTAAGTACGTATTGTAGTTAGGACACTTTAAAATTTCATTTTGTATGGGACTGTGTATCTAGTTTTCTATAGTTGATCGAAGATGTTCCCTCGAAGCTCGAAGATGGCTAGGTTCGGAAAAAACTTTTTTGTTTGAAAGGATATACAAGATATACAGGGCTTTAGGTAAATCACTTTCAACATCTCGGGTGGTAAATCAGTCCATGAAACTGAACAACTTTCCCAAGGAACAAAAATGAAAAAAAAAATCGACTTTCCATACAAAATACGCTATCAGCTGACGCAGTTTTTATGGGAACTAAAAAATTTTTTTTCGTATTTCGACCTATGTTCCTTGGAAAAGTCGTTCAGTTTCATGGACTGATTTACCACCTGAGAGGTTGAAAGTGATTAACCTAAAGCCCTGTTGTAAGCCTCATAGTAATTATTATGTCGCTAATTGTAATTGTATATTTCATATTTTATAATAAGTAATTAGAATCGTCTCATTACCCGTCGGATCGAACTTGGCAAAATAATGAGACGCTGTTTTGAATTAACTTCAAAACAGTGTATATTGACCAAACCATAAAAACTAATTAATTTAATAGATAAGTCATTATTATATTCAAGAAACATTATTTTTGATTGTTAGTAATTGTAATAAGTTACATAATTAATTGTTTATAATATATTACTTTTAATACGATAGTTAAATGACTTTGCGAATACTGTAATATTCGAGTAATCGCCGAACGCCGTTCGTTCGGCATTCGGGGTTCGTTGTTAAAACGCGCGGCAATACGTCAATTATTGTAAAATAAGAAAAGCTAAAAAGTGATAATATATGCAGTATTGAGCTATCTTGGATTTTATTTGTGGAATTCCCTAGCATCTGAAGTTATTCCCATAGCTTCAGAAGTGGGATCGGCGAAAAATAATTACGTTTTTCAGACTACGCCTGCACTAAAGAAAACTGTAAGTATCCCGTACCTTTTATTGAACTAAATTTAGAGTTGAGAATTGAAACACCATATAAGAAGTGATCGGTTAATAGGTGGATCAGATTAAAAAAAACATGTTTTATATTCGCCTAACGATATGTTTAATATGATATGTTTAACGTTTAACTTGAGTAAAACACAATGTACAGACGGCCGCAACTCAGGTTACCATACTCATGCACTCTGTGCTGTTGTGATAAGAGCGGTTTTGCAATGAAAGTGGAGTAACCTGATGCGCTGGCCTCAGTATACACTGCGTGTCAACGTTTTAATATTGAAGAGTTCTTTAAAACCTAATTCCGATTTGGTCATTATCCTGTGAATGTACAGACAGCAGCAAGTCAAGTTACCCATTTGCACTTGAAGAAGACATTTTTTTTGTGTTGTGTTTTTGACGATAATAGCAATCTGATGAATACAAGTGCTATTTGTGAGAGCCAAATGGAAACATCTGAAAAGGAGGGCGCGATTGTTTTTTTTTTTAATCTTTTTTTTCGCTCGCAAAATGAGATTCACTTTGACAAGTGTGCCATACAGCCAAATAATAAAAAAACACTTAGCTATATATTTTCGCGTTTTGGCATGAATAGATGATAATTTTCTGTTAAATTTAAATGATTTCATGGAATTATATTTATATTTACAAATAATTTAATATTGGCACTTAATTTTAAATAAAAAAATAAGATATTATCTCTTTGCTAAAATTTGAAAAAAAAAGCCATTATGTACTAGTGTTTTATTTTTATTGCTCACGGCCTGTGTGAAACGTATCACTATGAACCTTGAAACAATGATATAAGACCCACTTTATGAGCAAATGTATTGAAAATAAATTTGCATATCTAAAAAAATTTGACCAACTTTGACCTAAAACTTTAACAAGCTAACAAAATGTGTGATGATGAATACTATATTTTTGTTTATTATTATTGTTTGTCATATACCCATAATTATTATATTTCATGCTGGACTGGGATTATAGGATTAAACATAGAATGTGCCAGCTACCTACTCTTCCTAGGTATACAGTAAAAGTCTGTAAGAGAGATATAAGGGTTTTTCTGTTTAATATTATTATTATTATTATTATTTTTGCTCATTTTATGCTCATAAACGTATCATCTGATGGAATAAATAATGAAATTAGGTGACAAGGTATATAATTGCTATAATATGCTGTGTTGTATGTCAATGACTTATGAACTTTAGCTACGAAATTTGCTAATCGCTATGAAGTTGCCTATTCTTTACCTACATGTTTGTGTTGATAAATTACTAAGCTGAGATACGTCAGTTTCAGTGATTCACAATGGAACAAGAGGAAAGTGTGAGGCGAAGCCCGAGTCCCGGGAGATTCAGTGCAGATCCAGGTGTACCCAGGCGTGAGGGTCAGGGTCGGGAAACATTGGTCTCGAGGCAGCGGTCTTATAGGCATACGAGTTGGCATGGAGGTGCCAGAGATGTGCGTATGCATGGAGGTGCTAGAGGTGAAAGCGAAGACAATGCGAGAAAGAAACATTGTTCAGAACGACCAGGGGTGTCACGGGTGCGTGATACTGAGGTCAATCGAGATAACATATTACGAAGAGAGCGTCGAACATCCTATTCGAGAAGAATAGCGGAGAGGTCTCTTCGTACACCAGCTCGTCGTACACGAGAACGTTCGTCTAGCGTTGAGTTCCGTGAAAGTGAAGACAGCAGGGAGAGGACCCCGCACCGTCGTACGCTCAAGCATGAGGACGAGAAGGGATCAGGTTATGAGTCGGGGCGTAATAGAAAGAGGAGCCGTAGTTCTTCAGTGGATGTGGGTGAGTCACCCAATCCTAAGCGACGTAAAGGTAGCAATTCCCACACTGACGCTGTATTAGATAAACTCTTGTCTATTTTGCAATCAGTCAAAAGTTCAGATAAACCTAAGATGACTTTTAACACCAACATTATCCCTGAATTTGACCCTATGTCTAAAGAACAAACGATTTTGACATGGTTAACTAAAGTAGAAGAGTGTGCAGGAATCTATGGATGGGAAGACAAGGAAACAATCCATTATGCTTTGCCTAAGCTAACGGGTGTGGCGCGCTCTTGGTATCAAAGTCTGCCCTCTTTAATGCACACATGGGTTGAATGGAAAAATAAGTTAATAGAGTCTTTTCCCGTACGCGAAGACTATGCTGAACTTTTGACCGAGATGCTAGCTAAAAGAGTTAAGTACGGGGAATCACTTGATCATTATTATTATACAAAAATTAATTTATTAAATAGATGTAAGATTTATGGACGACAGGCTGTGGATTGTCTTCTGCATGGTGTTGATGATAGGGCCGTCAGAGTAGGTGCACAGGCAGCCCAATTTTCTGAACCTGAGAAAGTCCTTAAGTATTTTAGAACGGTTAAAGTAGCACAAAGCCGCGAGAATCGTGAGTCATCTTCTAAACCTAAAAACGACCGTAGAATTATAAACGCTGGTAGCTCAAAATCAGACATTACAAAAATGACGTGTTATAATTGCGACCAACCTGGTCATCCAAGCTTTAAGTGTGACAAACCCCGAGCAAAATGTACTACGTGTGAAAAATCCGGACATGTATCTACCCATTGCTTTAAAAATAAACAGAGTAAATATCGCGACGGAGAATCTAACCAACCTAAAGATAGAAACGAGAAACAAGTAGCCCAATTAAGTTCAATGGAGGAACTTACCGCAAAATACATAATGAACATTAAAGTAAACGGAAGTACTGTAGATTGCCATCTCGATTTAGGAAGTCAGTGTTCCCTTATAAAACTGACTAAGGCTCAGGAGCTTAATTTGGATATGGTGGTGTCAGAAGATCTACCTACTCTCAGGGGTATAGGCGCAAATTTGACCAACCCTATAGGGATGACGACCGTCTGTGTAGAGGTCCAAAATATAAAACAGACAATAAACATGTATGTGGTGGATGACTATGTCATCAACCAATCAGTTCTGTTAGGACACTCCTTTACGGAAAAACCGGATATTATTATTACAAAGACTCCTACTGCCGTTATATTTCAACAAGTTCCACTAGCAAAACTACATTTAGTGACAAGTTATGACATTGAAATTTCGCCAAATACATTACGCGCAATTCAAGTTCATTCCGAACCCAGTTGCTCAGATGTTCGAGTTTATATAAACGGATCTGTTAGGGGTTCGGAAGGAAAAGAATATTATCTCCTCCCTGGCGACTACGAAATTAAAGGTGGTCGCAGTGCGCTACTTATTCATAACGCTTCGACTAGTGTAATTAAACTGGAAAAGGGAACTTTACTGGCGCGCGTATTCCCCAGGAACCCTGAGACCCAGAACCGTGTTTTAAATTCGTGCAACGTCACATTTTGCGAAACCCAGAAGGATGACGCTTTAAATTATGGTGATAATTTAACTCCAGACGAATTGGTGCAGTTAAAGCAACTGTTAGAAAAATACAGTACTTGCTTTTCGAGCGGCCTTCACGATCTGGGATTCACAGAATTGACCGAGATGATTATCGAACTTGAGGATACGGAACCGGTGGTCTACAGGCCCTACCGTATGTCTTACGCTGACCGTGCACTAGTTAGGGACATGATACAAGAAATGGTCGACTACGGTATCGTCAGGGAATCCACCTCCCCTTATGCCAGTCCAATCGTGTTAGTGCAGAAGAAGACAGGTGATAAGCGTTTGTGCGTCGACTACCGAGCACTAAACCGCAAAACGAAAAAGGAACATTATCCCCTTCCACGGATTGAAGACCAACTAGATCAACTGGCAGGCAATACGGTATTTACGTCACTCGATTTGGCTTCTGGCTACTACCAAATACCCATAGCTGAAGAGTCGCGACACAAAACCGCCTTTGTGACACCGGATGGCCAATACGAGTATAACCGTATGCCATTCGGGCTGGTCAATGCCCCATCGGTTTTCCAGCGTACAATTAATAAAATATTGCTTGAAGCGAAGGTAAAATACGCTATAGTCTACATGGATGATGTCCTCATCCCGGCTAAAGACTGTACCGAGGGTCTGCAGAGACTTGAAGAAGTTCTCGGACTTTTGAAAAAGGGTGGTCTAACGTTGAAGCTGAGCAAGTGCCACTTCTTCCTCGATACGATTGACTTCCTTGGATATGAGGTTAGTGGTAGTGGCATTCGTCCCGGTCACCGTAAAACCGAAGCAGTGAGCAAATTCCCGATACCTAATAATCAGCATGAGCTACGGCAATTTCTTGGACTGTCTGGTTATTTCAGGCGGTTCATTAAAGGTTACGCTTTGCTTGCATCGCCGTTGACCGATTTATTAAAAAAAGACGCGAAATGGGTGTGGGGACATCCGCAAAGTCAAGCATTTGATACCATAAAGGGTATGTTAACTGAAAGACCCATACTTGCATTATATGACCACCGAGCGGAAACCCAATTGCATACGGATGCCAGCAAAGACGGTTTGGCTGGCATCTTGCTGCAAGCTAACTCGAATGGAGTTTTTCAACCTGTGTCGTATTTTAGTCGTAAGACAAACGCAGAGGAGCGAAAACTCCATTCTTATGATCTGGAGACGTTAGCAGTGGTGGCATCGTTAAACCGGTTCAGAGTTTACCTCATTGGCATAACATTCAAGATCTTCACGGATTGTAATGCGTTGCGATCGACTTTAATCAAGCGTGATTTGATTCCCCGCATTGCTCGATGGTGGATACAGTTGCAAGAGTTCGACTGCACCATCGAGTACAGACCGGGATCACGTATGCCGCATGTTGACGCTTTAAGTCGCAATCCAGTCGGAAACAGCGAGACAGAATCACCAATTTGTTTGGATGTTCTCGCTGTTGAAAATATTGAAGAAGACTGGATTACCACAGTACAATCCGCTGATGATGAAGTTAAAAGAATAAAAGATATTTTGGCTGACGACGATTCAGAGAAAATAATGGACATTCACAATAACTACAAGTTAAAAAATGGTCGGGTGTATCGAATTGTTGGAGATGAAACAAAATGGCTCATACCTAAAGGAGTACGCTTCCAAATTCTTAAGATGAATCACGACGACGTTGGACACTGTGGTTTTGACAAAACCCTTCAACGCATCCGCAAAAATTACTGGTTTGCAAAGATGCGTAAATTTGTAAAGAAATACGTTACTTCCTGCTTGGAATGCTCGCATCACAAAGCGCCTGGCGGAAAACGTGAAGGTGAACTTCACCCTATAGACAAACCCAGTGTACCTTTCCACACAGTTCATGCGGATCATCTGGGGCCGTTTATCAAAAGCAAAAAAGGCAACAGCTACTTACTGGTCTTAGTGGACGGTTTCACAAAGTACGTTAGTGCCAAACCAGTAAAAGACACGAAGTCTGCGACTACGATAAAGGTCCTTAAAGATTATGTCAGCTATTTTGGTGTTCCAACACGCCTCATCACTGACAAAGGTACCAGCTTCACAAGCGGGACCTTCAAGGAATTTATAAATTCGCATGGCATCAAGCACATTATTAACGCAGTCGCGACACCCAGGGCAAACGGTCAGGTAGAGAGGTTCAACAGAACCATTTTAGAGGCGCTTTCTACCTCGACCCATGGCAAAGATGAGAAATCTTGGGACGAATACGTCTCAGATATACAACTAGGACTGAACACCGTGACTCATAAAACCACTCAAAAGTCACCTTCCGAATTGCTCTTCGGATTTAATATTAAGTGTCGAAGTGAAGGAATTTTAAGTGAGATTTTAGATGACACTGCTAACATAGCATCCGGAGAGAAACTAACAGATATGAGGGACAAAGCTAGAGAGAGAATAATAGAAAAACAAACAAAAGAACGAGAAAAGTTTAATAGTCACAGAAAACCAGCAAGAAAATACTCTGAAGGAGATTTAGTGCGTGTAGAGCGGCAGGTTCCTCACGATGGGCAGTCCCAAAAGCTGGTCGTTAAGTTTCAGGGTCCTTACCGTGTCGTGAAAGCACTCCCTAACGATCGGTACGTTATCGAAGATACTCCGTTGTCACGTAAAAATAATCGTCGGTATGAAGCCATAGTAGCAGTTGACAAAATGCAGCCTTGGCTCCACTTTGCTCGAGATTTAGAAACAAGCTGTGACGAAAATAACACAGATAGCGAATAAATTTAATATAGTACATGTATTGATGAATTTTATTAGAAAAAAAATACGTTCATACATGTAGTTAAAAAAAAATGCAATAAGATATAGAAACACATAAATATGCAATGCAATGTACTTCCATTCATATTTGCCACATACTTAATGTAATTATAATGGACTTAATATTAAGTACACATATCACATCAATATTCTAAATGTACGAACACACAATAAGATTTTACGTTTGTTAGATTTTAATAATTATTTTGAACCAACAGGTATATACATTTATACTTATATCTATTAGCTATTAATTAACGTTAAATGATCTTGTGTTAAAAACATAACATTAATTAAACAGAAATTAACTTTTAGTTAAGTAAGTTTAAAAAATAACATGAATTAAGCTAAATATCGTATTTCCGAAATACTTTTATTATAAGTAATTATAATTTAAGATGGTTTACTATTTTTTTTAATTATTTCCAAAGCGAAGAGACTCGCTCATAACAGGAAGGCCGAGCTGTAAGCCTCATAGTAATTATTATGTCGCTAATTGTAATTGTATATTTCATATTTTATAATAAGTAATTAGAATCGTCTCATTACCCGTCGGATCGAACTTGGCAAAATAATGAGACGCTGTTTTGAATTAACTTCAAAACAGTGTATATTGACCAAACCATAAAAACTAATTAATTTAATAGATAAGTCATTATTATATTCAAGAAACATTATTTTTGATTGTTAGTAATTGTAATAAGTTACATAATTAATTGTTTATAATATATTACTTTTAATACGATAGTTAAATGACTTTGCGAATACTGTAATATTCGAGTAATCGCCGAACGCCGTTCGTTCGGCATTCGGGGTTCGTTGTTAAAACGCGCGGCAATACGTCAATTATTGTAAAATAAGAAAAGCTAAAAAGTGATAATATATGCAGTATTGAGCTATCTTGGATTTTATTTGTGGAATTCCCTAGCATCTGAAGTTATTCCCATACTGTATACTCACCATCGTCACGACTTCAGGATCTGATGGTGGGATTCTGAAAACTTGGGAGATAAAGGGAACTCGTCAAATGTTATGACCATCGGGCGTTTAGCCTCTCGATTTTGCGTATCTAACAAATATTATGGGCGTAGGTATAATATATCTTCTTCTTATTATGAAATTGGAGGTTCTGATTCACTGACTCATCAACCAACGCCCAGCCCAAACCCTTAAAACTAAAAAGCTGAAATTTGGCAAAAAAGGTGTCTTTTATGACGTAGGCAAGCACTAAAAAAGGATTTTGCGAAATTCAACCCCTAAGGGGGTGAAATGGGGGTTCAAAGTTTGTATGGAGAAAACAATTTTTTTTTCTCGAAACTTCGTCAAGATATACCTTGAAGCAAATAAACAGACACGTATTTCGCGATTTTTCGAAAATCATTTCCTAAGCCCTAAGGGGTCAAGAATGAAATGGGTGACTAAAAGAGAGTTCTTTGCGCGAGCGAAGCCGCGGGGAAAAGCTAGTTCAAATACAGTTGTAGTAAACTCCTTGGAGTTCCAATACTTTTGTATTATACAATTGTTTTGTTTGATTACTTCATGTTTGGGTTTCGGTTGTCTCCGTCGTTTGTTGAATTTTTATAATCTTTAAATATTTTTACTAGTTCAGCAGCATTTGGTTTGTTTTTTTTTTCTCATTTTCGTGTTTTCAATGCTATTATTAGCTACATTTCCCTCTGAAAGCTAGAAGTAGAACTGTTCTAAAGTAATACAAATGAAACTGTACAGAGCTAAAAAGCATATTTGAAACTTTGAGGAATCATTAAGTATCGGTCAATAAATAAATAATAGGTCTTTACCTATGAAATTGCCGTTTTTCATACAATATTTTTGGAAAACTGAATTTTCCATTCTAACGTTTTTGGATTTTTCTCGGGAATGTGAAATCCAAATTTAGCAAAATTTTGTGGGAACCACACGGTAGAAAATAGCTACATTTCATGTTATGGCGTTTTCATGGCGAACATGCCACGATACCGAAATCATTTTAATACATAGGTGCACATTGTACAATATTCATACAAAAACATATTTTGTGATAAGTACTACAGTTCTATTTGACAATAAAAATATTATAATAACAGCGTAAAACATAAAACCGGTAACATGTACAAGAGATTTAGACGGCCGCATACAAATCAATTATATTATGTAGCAGATATGATTAAGGTTAAAAACCGTTGATAATGCCTCTGACAGCATTTCTGAAAATAAATAGCTCTCATAAAACTATGTCAAATCAATTTATATTTCGCAGAAATCCTTATGTAATTAATCTATCTATTTGGCCCCTTATTTCTAAAATATGTTTAAACGAATTGGAACGGAGCGCTAAATGGTGATTAAAAATATTTGAACTAGTGGATTTTGTTCCCGAGGGAATTTCGTAAAATGCTTTCTTATTTCTAGCTAACGATATAAAGGGAGCCTTTGTGGCAAATTTCAACTTTTTAGGTCCAAGGGTTTGGGCTGGGCGTTGATGAATCAGCATATTTATATATTACTAGTTTTTCGCTTGATACTTCGTTCCCATGGAAATTCGGGAAAATTAGTACCTTTGTCACCTGCTGATAAGATAGCTTTCTATTGTTGAAATATTTTTTGAAATCGGTCCAATAGTTTTTCAACTTTTCAGTAAAAATACAAATCTTGCCGCTTTATTATAATATTAAGTGTAGAGTAGACGATGTTTAATTTCTTTTTGCGAGACATTCTTTACCAACAGGTGAGTTAATTCTGTTCTTTAGTGTAATTTTATTCTGCCCCCGTAATAGCTCCCTCGGCTACCTCCTGTGGTAAATGTCACCCAGTTGAACTCAGACCTTGGCTATGACAGTGCTATTTTCACCCCCCTTGCTTTACATAAACTATCTATAACACTGTACTAGTAATCTTATAGGAACTATACTACTTTCATGAGGTTCCTAGCAGACTTAAAATGTAATTTTATGTCCACGGATAATTGGAAAAACCTTTAAAAGTAGGAGGTAGTCTAATGAATTCGTCACAAATAAGGGGTGCGCGTTTCATTGTTAAGTGTTTATTAAAAATGCTGAGTCAGTCCCTATTCTTTGCGCAATACAGTATACTTAGTATAGATACTGTATGTATTTGTTTCCAACTTTATAACCACCTAAAGGGTAATGACCAAATTTGTATGGGACCCGTCCCCCCCTCCAACAGACCTTTTGTGTATGTTGACAGTTTCGAATGCATCTTTAAAGAGATAAATAGCTACATTCAATGTCAAAATCCATGGGGTTTAGAAATAACACATAATTAAAGATTCTCAAAATATCAGTTTATATTTCTGTATGTGTTATATATGTATACCTGAGATGATAAATACGAATACAACAATTATAAAAATATTATGAATATGGTAAAAATCAAAGAATTTTTTAATAATATAAGTACTGTTACTTTTGTAATCACTAATAACATTAAAATAATATTTTCCCAGAATGTCCCACACATTTGAGGGATGTCGTCATAGTAAAAAGTCATCACTATATTAATATCTTTCATGTGAGATACATTTCAAAGCTGTTGGTCGGAAATAGGTTTTGGGGGGACGTTTTGACGCATCATCCTTTGTTGCTAAAATTGTTTTTTTTTTCTTTCTATTAAATAAGGTAGTTTTAAGTTTTTTCGTTGTTGGTAAAGATGTAATGGTACTACCAAAACTAAGCCTGCACCTCCAAAGCCCTTCGGGTTTTTATAGAATTCTTGAAACACATTATTTCGAATAGTTGTGAATTTTCAACATTAACATTTTTACAGTCTACAACAGACTAGATTTTCATTTTCAAAGAAGACCATAAAGAAGATTTTTTTTGTTCAATTTATCCCTTTCGGGAAAGGCAAAGGAAACTATGTGCATACAGCCATGTCTTCAGTGAAAAATCTTCTTTCTTCAACTTAACCTAAGCCCTAAGCTCCTCATGTTCTACGTAAAACCGGATAGCGTCTGATTTACGAAAACTGGCGGCGAGAAGCACAACCGCGAGGATCTTTGTCGGTACCAAACGGAGCAGACACACTGTTATCACTTGAATTTTTCATCACTACACGAATTTTAGTCAATTTACTGCATAATACACTATCACTACTACACATTTAACAACTTTTTCACGCAGAAAACGAAAATTCAATTGACAAAGCAACCGCTCACGCCGAGTTCCCGCCAAAGACCTCAGAGAAGATTTAAGTAAGACAGAAGTGAATGTAGAGACTAACCCCTTATTCATAAACGTGATTTTAAGTTATGTGTGACAGTTAAGAGCCTCGCGCGAACGTTTAAAAATGTCTTACTCATACTTGTAAAGTAGTATGTTTGAACGCACCACAGAGGCTCTTCACTGTCACTTAAATTTAAATCAGGTTTATAGATAAAAGGGTCAAAAAAATTGATATGAAAGTCGGCAAATGATGAAAGTCGAACAAGAAGATGGACAACCAAGGAATTTGTAAGCTCTACTTTGGTTCTAGCAGTCTTTAAAAAAGTATAGCACACACAAATGCTTGTGGCCTTACAATCTGCTCCATTTATCGCATAGTTTCACTTAGTACTTAGCGACCACACTTGCGCAAGTCATTAATAACACTATATCGTGACATTTTATGAACCTTACTTATGTGATGCAAACTTCTTGTTTAAGTACTGTTTGTTAGATTTTTGTGCCCGTCAAGGTTACAAAATTGCCTGAAAGTTATTTCAAGGTGAATGTAGAGCTCATTTACACCATTTTTGGAATCAGGTAAAAATGGTTTTGGTCTTTTCTTAGTTTTGTTTTTTATTATTGTTTTGGACTTTGGTCAGTTCTTTAAAAATGGAATCCACAATCTTGACTTTGCCAATATCTGAGTATTTTAATCAAAATTAAATATAGAACGGCGAAGTCGCCAATGGGCCTTTTTATATTTACGGCAAAATTGTATTACCATTGCCTCTTATGTAATAGTAATATTAGAGGCTGAGAACGTAGGGGTCAATGGTAATTCTAATTTCGAAGTGCCGTGCCGTGCCTTTCGAATTATAAAAAGGGCCAATATTGTACATCAGCAGGCCGAGTACGGTAGTGACAACGCCGCGACACCACCGCGGTCTTATGTCAAAATATCAACATTGACAGCGCCATACGGCAAGCAAGCCTTTGCGCGGGACCCTCGCGCAATCAAAGTGAAGTTTCAACGTGAGCCGAGCGCGAGTTTGTCGTTATCATGCTAGAGCTGCAGAGCCTCTTCCGTTGATCACCAGGGTGCACTGCTAACAAGCGAGGATGACGATTTTGGAGCAATAAGACCCCTCGGGCTTTGGTCTTTCTACTCATTTTGATGAGTGAAAACTTTAGTATTTCACGAAAGTCACCATTAAAAATTATGTAATACACGACTTTTTCACGACGTAAGACATTTTAGGATTAAATGATTGTGGTAATGTACGCTTGAGGAACGATAAGTTTTAATTTTGTTATAATCGTTTTTGGTAGATTCTCTGCTTTCCGCTTTTTTTCTTATCGTGTAGGTATAATCAAGTCTGTGGTGTACTTGACTAACCTTGATGTTATAGTTTTCAAACCACCAAATGGCATCTGACTTGGTTTTACGATTGGAGTCAACAACAGCCGGGACCGACAGCTTAACATGCCCTCCGTTTAATGTATGTTTGTATGTATTTCGTCTGTATGTAGTTTGTATGTATTTCGTTTTTAAATCGTATAATGTATGTTTGTATGTATTTCATTGTAATCTTGACTAGTTTTAAGTGACATCCTGAATGTCCTATAAAATAAAGATTTTTCTATTCTATTCTATTCTATTCTATTCTCCGAAGCACAGTTTGTCCGTGAAAAATTGCCACTTTTAGTCACCCATACGCAGGGACTATGTTTACATTGCTTGACCTTACTGATCGGTTAAGATCAACATACGCCACTGGGCTTCGAGCGCTAAAACTAGCCCATAGCACGAAACGGGCAAAAAACGTACCTGAAACCACGAAGAGGAATAGATTTAGCGGTCGCTCTTAGGGGACAAAGTCGCATCCTCAAAAATTACAGTAGGTACTTCACAGCAATTCAGCGTTACTAATTTAAGAACTTTATAAGCAAATTGACCCCATCATCATAATATTGTTTTAATAAAGAATCTGACAGCTCTATAAAGCATTTGTTATTCGACAAAATGTAGGACAACTAAAAATAAAATGATAAATTGTACCCTATGATTGCTTTAAATGGGCCGCGTCAAGTATGTGACATCTGCTTGATCTTTTTTTTTGTTCAATGACCTATTTTTTGGCAAGTACCTACTTGATGTTTTTTTGTTCAATGGCCTATTTTTTTTAACAAGTATTTGATGTTTTTTGTTGAATGACCATTTTTTTGGCAATTACTTAGTTATTTTTTTGTTTAATAACATATTTTTTGCCCAGTTCTTTAATATGTAGGGACCTTTTGTGGTAGAAGAATTGATAACAGGAAAAACTAATGATTCGGCTAGCAGCAGGTTATTGCTAATTGAATGTTTAATAAAAAGTACCGATTCATCAAAGCCCAGCTACGCAGAGGACTATTCCCCTAATCAATGGCAGTGGAATGACAGTATTCGTCTAGGTGGCAAAATTAAGAACTCTCCAAATTTCATGAAGCAAGAAAATAAATAAAGATTTTTGTATGAAAAAAGTGAACATCATGAAATTGACTCGAATTTGGTAATAGTACTCTTCAACACAATGTGTGAGACCTCCATTTCTGCGTTTCTAAAAATTCATCCCCTAAGCTGGCATGATAAAAAAATAACAAATTTAAAAAGTCTATTAGTACTTATTTATGTTCTATCAATAATAGGTACTGACAAAGAAAAAATTGCTGGTAATTAAATACTTATGAAAAGTCTATAAAAACCAAACACTGACAGCTAACGGTCCCTCAAGTGATTACCCCGATTAAGTCAAAAATACCCCATCACCTTGACCTTGAAACAGATATCCGATAGTGCCAATTACAGGCGCGATTACCCTACGGAAGGGTAAACATCAAACATAGGGGTACGTCGGAAATTGATGGTCAAACATTGGATGTGATCGAAGGGAAGTCTTGGAGTGGAGGTACAATTTTCACATACATTACTTGGTTCAGCTTAATTCTTCTTGATTTCTTACACTTGTCACACTTTACAAGTCGTCTGACAGAGCAATGAAATTAAAAGGAAAGTCTACTATACTTAAGAGGAGCGTCTCAGTCTGGACTAGCGTCTCAGTTGTTTTTCATGCTGTCTCGATGTCGACCACCCGCCTCAGACTTGTGCGAATGGGGTAATTGCAGCTTTCCGCTGAGTTTTATTTCCAAAATTATGAGTTTAGGCGTCAATGAATTCCTACCCAAAAAACTTAATTAAATCGTACGTTTTTATAGATTTGTAAGCGTATAAACGAAAAAAGTTCGTACGTTTTGTTTTTTCAAAAATTGTTCTTAGTTTTTCAACAGTCACCTCTTAAATTTTGAGAATTTTTTTTTGAGAAAAATGCTGACTTTTAGTCTCAAATATCTTTTTGTTTACTAAAAAAATCAAAACGTACGGACCTAGTTTTTGGTGTTCCTGACACTATACCAAAATTTTACAAGGATCCGTTGACGTTTAGGGGATGGAACTCATTGACGCCGTTTGTATGGGAAAAAAACACTGAGACGGTCCTCTTATGAAAATTTAGTTACGTAAGAAAACTTACCCCTAACGTAAGGTCCTGTAATTAGCACTATCGGATATCTGTTTCAAAGTCAAGGTGACGGGGTATTTTTGACTTAATTGGGGTATCTAAATATGTATATAAAATTGCAGGTCCTGACTCACTGACTCATTAACACCCAACCCAAACTTTTGGACCTAGAAAGCTGATTTTTTTATTTATTGAAAATTATTTTTATTCTTTATTCGGACAATCACAATCCATTTTGTGTTAGTAGTCGACTTAGCCATTATGTTAATAAGTATGTAAATAATTAAAATAAATTTAAAATTTTACTCAAAGTTATACAGTTTCTCGGAGAATCACCGCCTTAGGTTGCGCTGGCAAAGTTAAAGTCACGTCATATATGGTTGAAACCTAAATGTAAGCCCTAAAACTATAGATAGAAATATTTTATTGCTTTTTATCAGCGTTTATAAAACTACCGGCTAGCGTTTTTGAAATATTGCTGTAGTCTGATTAAGATATTAATTTAATAAAGGTTCCGTAGTTCACATAGTTCTTACAATACACCAAAATATAGTGCTTCTATTTTTTATAGTCTCGTTCTTGTTTTTTGAAAATTAAATGCGAAATTTTCCGAAGCACTGTACTTATATTTTTTAATTTAGTATTTTTAATACGCGTGAGTGATATACACAAATATTTTTTTGGGAAAGAAAAATGTTTGGCGCGAAAAGGGACTTGAACCCACGACCCCAGGATTAGATCTCCTGGTGCTGTAACCAACTGAGCTTCCTACATTTTTTAACCGACTTCAAAAAAAAGGAGGTTCTCAGTTTGACCTGAAAGAAAGAAAGAAAGAAAGAAAGAAAAAATGTTTATTAAAGCAAGACCCTTATTTAACATAGTAAACTTATCTAAACTTAAATATACCTACATATAAAAAAGGGTTGGCTTTAATAGGCCTCCACTCAGCAATGTTGTGATCCGTCTCGGGACTACAACGCTGATCTTCCGTGGATACCCGCAGAGAGCGCTATATTGCACAGCCAGCTCTTTTAACCCATAACATTTCAGTAACATTTTATTGTTTGCTTAATACATTATTTATGTATGTATGTATTTATTCTTAAACAAAAAATAAACAAGTGCAGTTAAATGAAAAAGTTAAACAAGTAAGTATAGTATTCAATTATAAGTCAACGTTGCTGTAAGTAATTACTGTAATTAGAGTAAATTGTGATCGGAAGAGCAGTATCTAAAGACAAATGCTTAAATAATTAACTTATGCCCAACACGTAATAATTATCGTGATAACCCGAGTTTTTGGATATTTAGTAAATATTCTTTATATTTAATTTTAAAAAGTTTAATGGAAGTTGCATGTATGTATGTGTGTTTGTAGTATGTATGTATGTCTGTCCGCGATTATCTCGCGTTTGGCTGAACCGATTTTGGTGCGGTTTTCAGAAAAGTATTTTTCGATACCAACATATCTCGGACACTCTACTACTTTTACATCGGATTTTCATAAATTTTCTTAAGGAAAAATGATCTTTTACTACTTTTCTGAAATTATTAAATAACACATAATTATTACACACCCCACCTACCACGTAAGCCATAGGGGCGACTTCTGAATATGGTCCCCAAAAGTCAGCTGTTTGAAAAATTTTGGCACCCGCCTAGATTTAAGTAGGTCTAGACATTACGGCATTGCCTACGGAACCCTAAAAATAAAAACCTAAATAAATCGTGTGATAAAGATCTCGCGTGACGTCATCCAGTGCAAGTCCGGTCTAGTCTGAGTAATGGACTGACATCGATCGCTTTATGACATACTGATTCATTTTCGCCATAGTGGAAAATTAAGATAGGGATTAATTTCTGTTTTAGGCTATGTTACATTAAATAAGTGTCATGATGAGTGTAACATTCCATAAAACCCTCATTAAATAAAGTTAGATTAAAACAACAAGGGAAATTCACAAGGTATTTGGAAGGTTAGAGCAAGGATCCCTAAACTATGCGTCGCGACGCCATGGGGCATCGCAAGGAGTCCCACCATATAGGCTATGGGGTGACTCCTTAAATTAGTTAGCGAAACTATAGAGGGTGATTCTCCCTAAGAAACTGAACAACTTACGCCAGGGAACCTATATGAACTTCTAAAAAAAGTTTTTTTGAAGTGAAAACTTCTTTAGCGCCGTTTTACACTTTGAAGTATGGGTAAAAAAAACAAAAATTAGTAAGACGGAGGGAGAGTAGACCGCAAGAAGTAATATATGATCAAGTTTTCACTTCTGCCGGCCGGTTTTTTTTTTTTTAGAAATTCAGGTGTCGAAGTGTTGGCTTCCAAAATAAAGGCTAATCAGCTGTTCTCAAAAGTTGAATAGAGGGGTGAAAATTATTGTTTCTTATTTCGACCTATGCTCCCGGGGAAAGTTGTTCAGTTTTGTGGACTGATTCACATCCTTAATTTTCGCTAACTAATTAGTCACCCAATATATCTGTGACGACTGATGACTAAGCGATCAAGTCGAGTGAGCGCCCGCGCAATCTTTATAAATCTGATGGTCCTCAAATGTAACTCCAGTTGGATCAAAACCGTTTCACAAGAAAAGTAACTTTAAAACCCAATATTTTTGTAATAGAACTTTCACATGTCACTGTAATATAAATAAAACGCAAAATAGTAAATCCGAAGTTCCGCAACTAACGATAGACCTTAAGAATTAAAGCCCAGTTTGTGTCTAACTCGTTAATTTACGCTCATCCATCCATCCATCCATCGTCCATATTGAGGTCCATCGTCGACCTCATCTATGACCTTGGTCAAGATTGAGGTCAAGAGTTAACCCATCTTATAATTTAAAAAAAAACGCTAATGAGATTAACACCACACACTCAAAGGCCGACACTAATTTTCACTTGTTTCGTGGGTCCCTTGGAACATAAACACAGACAGACAAACACGAAAACAAACATCTATTTTTTTATACAAATATTTGCCCGGACTGGGAATCGAACCCGACGATCAAGAGCGCCACTACCACTCGACCAAACCGGCCGTCAAATAATATTTTTTACAACGCAGTGATCGGAAATAGTTCCATAATTATGGCTGTACACCGTACAGTGCCCAAAATCACAGGTGTGGCATCTAAATTCTGCTTTAGATGCCACACATGTGATTTTTAAAAAAATCTGCTATTATCAATATTTTTTGCCTCAAAGCTTACTTAACATTTCAAAATGAATCCTAATTTTTTTTTAATATATTTAATATACTTTAAAAAAAATATGACGCGATAAAGAGTAGCTGATTTGACTAGCAAGTTACATGGTGTTACATCTAATTTATATCTATATATTTTAATCCCAGGCTTCTGCATTCTTAAACGTTTAACGTTACACGTGCGTCAATAGTGATGTGTAACTGGAGCACCTTAAAACACTCGCTTGGCTTGTGTTTCAAGTGTGCTCACGTTACACATTACATCCTTGTATCGTTAATAACTATAATTTTCACCGAGTATACGAGTAGATCTTTACAATTCGATCTAAATAAGCTACGCCTGTCGCCCATTACTTAAGTGAAATGAAATCATAAGAAACATTTAATATTTTCTTCCACGAGTTCCCCCAAAGTATAGGCTCTATATAAAACCACTTACAACAGTTCAATGGCATTTGGTTTTCACGCAAATGGTTAAAATATGCATGTAGGTGGCCTATCGATGGCAGGTCAGTCACTCAGTGGCCAGTCAAGAGGTTGAATCCGATTTGTTGAACCCACTTGAAGACTTGTGTAGGTATTAAGGGGTTAGGGTATCCAAAGCTGTAACTATATGCATGCTTCGTTGTATGATAAATAACGTTAAACACTCAAATACCCACTACAAGGTTTATTTTATGTCATGGGTCCTTAGGACATATACCCCTTTAAGTTCTCCCCTCCAAGGCGGATGCACCTATACCTACCATGTGCTTCTTAACTGACTTTACTTTAGGGCAGAGGTTCCCAAACTTATTTTGTCTAACGCCCACTTTGAAAATAAGTTATTTTATAGCGCCCCCCATTTTTTTTTTACCTTAAAAACCTCAATAACATATGAGTCTCGCCTGGCGTTTAACTAAACCTACAAGGTTTCCGGTGGCAGAAATCGGATTTAAAATAAAAATGAAAATAAATGATATAAACAAGTAATTTCTTAAAAATTATTTTATCCAAATATCCATCACGTTGGACACACTCTTTAAATCTGGCCTCAGTATTCCGTGCCACTCGCTGAAGCAAAAGTGATAGGATGGCATTAATCTCGAGAACGATATTTTCCTTATGCGCTGCGATGGTCGTTGGGTTGGTTTCGTAAACTTTATTCTTGAGGTAACACACAAAAAACCCCAACACAAAAAAGCAGATCTGGTGACCTGGGAGACCAAGGAATGTCGCCAAAACGGCTTATCAGTTTTCCAGGGAAGGAATCTTGATGGAGTGCCATGGTCTCTCTAGCAGTGGGAGGGGTGGTGCCGCCGTCTTGTTGAAACCATATATGGTGTACAGTAAAGGCGAGAGGTTCTCTTAATATTGGCAGAAAATAATCGTTCAGCAAGCGCTGATAAGAAAAACCGTCCACACTTATTGCTTGCTCCCAATGAGTTTCGAAAAAAAAAATGGTCTGATTATTCCACTGCTTGATAATGCACACAGCACACCAAATCGTCACATTGGGACTGCAAAGGCTGCTGATATTTTAGACGTGAGTTCTGTCCTTTATGCGACCAATAATGGCAATTAACTTCCATTGAGATGTAAGTTAGCTTCGTTACTCCAAAAGATAGTGTTACCGTAAGAAATCGCTATAACATTGTCTCGCAGAAACTTTTACCTGAATTTTAAAAAGGACGAAATTTAAGATTCTTCTTCTTTATTTCATGCACGATAGTCTTTGGGAGCCCTAGGCAGCCGCTTTCTTACACACGGATTGACGCGGATTTTTTTCAAGCTGTTCGCTACAAGTTCAATGTTTTCATTGGTTCTGGATTGCGAACGCTCGTTGTTCACCTATCCAATGCGACATCGTGATTAAAAATCCGCATAAATGACGAAGCTAATTTACTTTATTGCTCATTTCTTCTGCTTCCTCGACCAGTGGTTTCAGATAAATTTGAAATCCGAATTTTGCCACCGGACACCCTGTATATTCTAAACGAGATTTTTCTTACCAAAGAGAGCAATAATAATGCAACTTTACAATATTAACAACAATAGATATAGGTACCTATAAACTTTTGTTTTAGTGTACCTATAGTATAGGGAGAATAAGATTTATTAATTTATCAAAGAATGATTTTTTTATTAAGTTTCTTAATCAATGTAAATAATTTAATAAATTAATGATAAATTGTTTACTGTAAGTACTCCCCTGAATATTATTTTAGCATTCACTTTTGTAGTAGAAAGTCCAATTGTAGGCAAAGTGTGAACTGTGATTAGCTACTAAAAATTAGTTTGCAAAAGATGAACGACAGTAGGAAAACATGATAATGTTGGCGAAATGGTAACCTAAGTATGAATAAAAACTATATGGACATGGACTACACACTGTTTTAAAAATAGGCAAAGAGGGAAAGTAGGCAAACACCACCCACTTCATTTTTAATACGTGTCTTCGGAGGCGGGGACCTCACCTGCGACATTTGAAAACACGAATATTTTTCAGTGTTTAATATTAATTACCTACTTAAGATATAAATAGCGTTGTGAACGCATTAAAAATAATACGTATTTAATTTATTTTTAGTTTATAGTTTTACAATAAAATAGGATATAAATATGAACTAATAAAAGGATGTTGTATAGTAAGAGGATTTGAATTTCAGTGAATTTTAAAATATGAAGTAGCTGAAGTTACGAATCACCCATTGCCCCCTGAAATCACCTCAGCGCCCCCCAATTTTTTCTAGGCCCCTTACCGCCCCCCTCTAGGCCTCCAGCGCCCACAAGGGGGCGTTATCGCCCACTTTGGGAAACACTGCTTTAGGGCAAGTAAGTCTACTATAGGGTTATTCGTGTATAAATTTGATATTCATTTATGTACATAAATATATCAATTAACAGAGGACAAATTTCAGATTTTTACACTTTTCACCCCATTTGGAAATGGAACGTGTAACCGTCGTTTAAGAGGCAGCGTCTCTACCAGTCAACCCAGCCAGTCAGCCTTTCAAATATATTTTAAAATATCAAATTGTCGATAAAATAAAAGAGAACCGAGAAGTGTTTTACTATCTTTAGACTTTCATCACTTCAGAGTTTTTTAGATTTCGACCATAAAATATATACTTTTTCTTCTTACGACAGCATTATCTATTTTAACAGTAATTTTTAAATGTAATTGTACCAACTCCTTGAAGATTTTCGTGACAAATCAACGACCGTATCACAAAGACATCTGGACATTTTCTCAGTGAAGTAAATTCCAGTCGTTTACCTCGACAATGAACTTAGGAAATCAGAGGGTTATGAACTTGACGCTAAGTATGAGAATGCTAGATTGTACAAGTTAGATTGTACTCCAACTAACACGCTATGGTGTGTGGAAGCCTTGCTCGAAAGGTTCTTAAGCAGCTTTAATTTTTGTTAAGTTTTTATAGCCTCATGCATAATGGATTAGTAGTTGATTATCCGAAGCTAAAAGGTTCAAAAGGTATATTTTGTAATTTTATAATAATTTTTCGTAAGATATCTTTACTGAATTAATTTTAACAAATATCTTCAAAAGTTTTGTCCAGTTATAATATTTTACTATTAAATTATACGTGATAGTTGGTGGTGCTGGGTGAATTATACGGCGATAGATGTTCAGGAAATTTCCTTTAGCAGAGTTATTCCTTACGACTCAAAGATGGAGTTATAAGAGAAGCCATCAAAGTTTTATATTTGTTAAATCAAGATGGCTCCCCTTCGTAAGATGCAAAAAGCTCTCCTTTGATCATCAAACGCCATACATCGCAGTTTTATGCTGTGTACATAAAGACGCTACTATGAGTGTTATACATTTACAAATAAAAATGATTTTCCTCGTTTTCCTAAAAGCGGCTTTGGCCGGATAGGCTATGTTTTAAGACGATTTCTATCAGGATCAAAACTGTCGGCTCATAGCCGCCTTTCAGTAACGCGAGTATAAAACAGTTTTTATAACACATTTGCTCGTACAGCACTGATTAAGTTATCAAGATGCTCCGTCTAAAAACTAACGGTAGGTACTCTTTAAATCTTAGCAAAGAGTTATTATGTCAGAAAAGTGGTCAACATTTTATGAATAAAATTAACTTATGGAGATAAAATATAATAAATAAACATTTAATTCTTTAATTTAATTAATTTTGACAATAAATTACAACCATTTATCTATAACAAAAACACAAAAATATTAATTTACTTTCTTAGTAATACTGGCTGTTTTTTGTGCCTTTGCCTAAAAAAACCCTGATGCGCGCGCATCGCTAATTTGTCAACAAGTAAATATTCCGCGCGCTAGTTACCATGCCGAAAGGCCTGGTAATCGCTGAGGTTGCAGCTCCACCGACATCACGCAGTCAACACCGGATGCATCCTCAGCAATAGCATTTTCGGCGCATCAATTTTAATTCATAATTTGTATTCATTCTTGTTCACGCTTCCGATCATTAAACTTGTTATTCAATTTATATTTTATCTTTTTAAAAACCCATTTGCTGTCCGCCGTTACATAACTGGCGCAGTCGGTAGGATCGCGGTAAACTCGTTAAGGGACTTTTCAAACTCAAAGTCCTGTCGCGCGAATAAAACTCTTCACGCGATTTCGGGCGAGCGGTATCTATCGCTATTCCGCGATCCACATCACGAACCCTACGGCGGTCATCGCGGGATTCCGGAGAATTGGAGTCCTGTTGCCTTTGCCTGAACAAGAATCCCTCAGGAGATGCAGAGAACGTTGTGGTGAGTGCTCTATTACTCTCAAGTTCCTTTGCTCTATTTCCTGTTGAATTTTTTTTCCCTCTAAGTAAAGTTTTACGTGTGTCTGTCTATACGCTAAAATCGCTGTAGGCTCACGTTTCACGGCATCAAGTGATCGTTTAGTACACGCGTACTGTAGGTTTTATTTTTAGCTACGTTAATTTTATTTGAATTTACAATGTCCACAGCGTCAGATTTAAAAACACTTTCCGAGTTAATACCTAGATACGATGGTAATCCGAAACGCCTCAATTATTTTATAAATCATATAGACAGTTTATTAGAACATATACGATTTGAAGGCTCTATGGGGAATTTGTTTGTTCATTTAATTAAAAGTAAGTTAGAGAAACAGGCTTTGGATGCTATTGCGCACGAAAGTAACTTAAATTCATGGGAGGAAATAAAAGTAGTACTGAGGAGACGTTTAGGCGACCCGCGGAATGAAGTTCAAGTTATGCAGGAACTAACCCACTTGCGTAGACAAAAGGGCGAGAACGCCGAGACCTTTGGCAAGCGTGTTAGAGAACTTTTAGACACGGTATACTCTGTAGGGCAACATACAGATAAGTCATATTACGAAAAAATGGCTATAGAGCAATACACTAACCAACTCTATTTCCATGTTTCGATCGGAGTAAAAATTGATTCACCGGATACGTTGGAGGCGGCTATTCATACGGCTCGCCGAGAAGAGGCCAGGATAGCGACCAATCCCACCCCGGGGACTAGCTCGGCGCAGGCTCTACAGAAGACGAGCGAGTCGGCTAAACCCGCGTTCCAGAACAATCCTTCTTTTAACGCTCCATTTAAGGAACTCAGCCCTAGCAACCAAGGCTTTCGCCAATTATTTAACCCCAATAACTATGTACCCCAGCGTAATAACATGCCCCCTCAGCAGCGACAGCAATTGGTTCAGTCAATGTTGCCGTGGAAGAACCAGCAGCCACAAAACAATAATGCCAATAACTCAGGTAGGTTTAGAAGTAACAATTACAAAAATCAGCAGCAGAATATCCCTAGACACCCAGTAAATCCACCTCAAAAGATATCAGATGTGACTATGAGAACTGTAGGTAAGCCACAGACCGCACAATTTGCTGCGCAAGAGCTTTTCCACCTACAAGAAGAACAGCCATATTTTTACGAACCCCAGCAGGAGCACTACAACCCCTATTGCAACTACGCTATGGCTTGCGAACCGCAGGCATATGCAGAAGACCCAATCACTGAAGAACCTGAGGTAAGTGACGCTCAACATTTTTTCGAGGATCAGGAAAACGACAACCGGAGCTAGTAAAAATAAATCATCAGGACAAGGACCACTTACTATAGATCTTCCAGAATAAGTTCTTAATCGACACTAGCGCTTCACGTTCCTTAGTTTCACCCGATGTTATAGCAATCTTCGAAAATTGTGTTGCGTAATGTTACCACAGATCCACACATAGTTAATCATCAGCTACATTTCTTAAATATTTACGTGCAAATAGATCTTAGTTTAGAGATAATATTAGATAAGCTAATGATATTAGAAGATGCTCTGACGTTTTTGCAGTTAGGTGTAATGCATAATGAGCCCTCAAAGTCTCCTCTTAGAAATCATAGAATTGCAAAGAAAGTTTTCGCTAACACTAGTCGCAGAGATAAACATAATATTGACAAAATAGAGAGGTTAAAGCATATAGTACGGAACACACTCTAAATTTTATCTTAGATACCTATTCCTAATATAGACCTTAACACCTATGACCTTATCCATCTCTATTCTATTCCTTATAATAATAACCTTACAATAATCCCTAAATCCAAATACCTTGCACTTGGGAGTGAAGAGTACGCTTACCATTACGAAGACTGCCGAGACATCGCAGACAGCACCAGACTCTGCAAGCAACTGGACACAAAGAAAACGAAAACCACCCGAGACTGCATAATCGCACTTATCCAACATGAACCCGCGAACTGCACCTACGCGAAGATGAACCTAAGAAGGAAAAAATGCAAAAGATAGATCCAAACACCTGGCTGGTAATCATACCCAAGGAAACCGTCATAAGATATAAATGCGAAGAAAAAACAAGTTACAGAAAGTTACTAGGAACTTATCTTATCTCAGTAACTGATCAATGCCAAATTTACCTAACGAATCAAACACTACAAACTCACAGCAAAACTATACTGATGCAAGAAATTGTGCCTCTACCCAGAGAGGAAGAAGTACCACCAGAAAACGTCTAATACGAACTCCAAGTTGAAGACATCTCATTGGACAGCATCCACGACCTTATCAACAAAGCTGAAGAAATACAATCTGAAGCTAATTACCCAGACTGGACCATAATGATGGCCACTCCAATTTGGACGACTATATTCCTGTACATTGGCATCACCGCACTTCTGACCTGGAAGATAATTCAATACTTCAAATCAAAGAAGACATCAGAGACGACTCCAAGGGATGCCCCCACTGGAAGCTGCGGAGCCTGCTTCCATCTTAAGGAGGGAGGAGTTACCATGCCGAAAGGCCTGGTAATCGCTGAGGTTGCAGCTCCACCGACATCACGCAGTCAACACCGGATGCATCCTCAGCAATAGCATTTTCGGCGCATCAATTTTAATTCATAATTTGTATTCATTCTTGTTCACGCTTCCGATCATTAAACTTGTTATTCAATTTATATTTTATCTTTTTAAAAACCCATTTGCTGTCCGCCGTTACATAACTCGCTTCTTCTTTTCTTTGTATTGTTTTTATTTATTTCCTCGCAAATATGTTATAAAACGTCGTATGACATACACGTGCGCTTTGATAATTACAGCCTCTGCAGAGCTAAGATGATCGCCGTGCCATAATTATCACACGCCGTATCACACGGTCACGTGACTTTTTGTCGTTTTCTCGTCGGACCCTAACATAAACTCATTTTTGTCATGTCATGGCATGTCGTTCGGTCAAATTAGCCACGTGAGATAATTTTGTCATCAAACCCTAACATGAAACGCATTTTTGTCGGGTCTTGACAGATGGATATGTGATATTATGGCGTGCTCGATTTTGAACGTGACAAATTTTTCCACATGAAAAAGAGAGCCCTTCCCGGTCGAGGAAAATCGAACGTTTGTTCTAAGGTGGATAAGTGACTGGAAGTGGAGTCGGACATGGCGATCCCTTATCACAATTATATGATAAGCCTTTACGGAAGGCGTCAGGCTAGAAAAAATGAGCGAAGGCGCATTAGAGACATTTGTGACCCCTTCGACATAGAATACCCAGAATTCCAAAGTTTGTGGCGAATTTCAAAGCCTATGGCTCAGTTTATAATCTCTAGGCTCACAATAGACCTAGAGCCCAAAAACGGGAATGGTCTCCTAGCCCACTTAAAGTTAGGCTGCGGATTTCAATACCTATTTATCTAACATCAATATACTTTAATCACTTTAGTACTATACTGGGCTTTAGGTAAATCTCTTTCAACCTCTCGGGTGGTTAATAAGTCCATGAAATTGAACAACCTTCCCAAGGAACATGATGAAAATACAAAAAAAAATTGAGATCCCATACAAAATGCGCTATATGCTGATAAAATTTGTATGGGAACTCAATTTTTTTTTCATATTTTGACCTATGTTCCCTGGGAAAGTTGTTCAGTTTCATAGACTGACTAAGCACCCGAGAGGTTGTAAGAGATTTACCTAAAACCCTGTATAAATAAATAAATATATAAAAATAAACGCTACACACTCAAAGGCCCACACTAAGGTTTTCCCTTGTGTCGTGGGTCCCTTGGAATACACAAAGACAAACACAAACACCCATGACCCGAGAACATACATCTGCTACTACACAAACATCTGCTGTATACTTTAATGACTTTAGTACTTAAGTATAACTTATAGGTAGTACTTTGTTAATTTGATATCTTGTGCTGCATATAATTTCTGGCCAATTACATACATAATACTCGTACATAGATAGGCTGATAAACACATTACCCTCCTTTGCGTCGCGCAGTCGGGTAAAAACTGACAGTGGCGTCATTTATGTGAAAAGTCTATGAATTTTCCTTTTTTATTCATAAATCGCGTCCACATATGGTCTAAAAAGAATGAAAGAATTTGGCCAACCCAACATCGGAGCCTTAAAATAAAAAACAACTTCAACTTTGACATCTAGTCATGAGATAAATTTTGTCGCGACGAGATGTATCTCTCTCATATCGTTCATGCTAAGGTTCGTGACAGAGAAGACGACACGAGATATTTTATCGACATGCCATGACATAACGCCACTGCGATTATCTTAGGCCTGCTGCTTTGTATATCGCCTCGGCTGTAATTTTCAACATACCGCACTAATTAACTATTAGTGTATCTAAGTATAACGTCTTGATTAAGCTTTAAAAAATGCTAAAATGAAGTCTAAACCCCAGGATTGCGGTCAAAAGAGTTATTGCTGATTACCATGTCAAGGCTAGAGGTAACGAGCTGAAGAATTAGGCTACAGCAGTAAACCTAGTGAGCGAATGGTGTCAAAAGCACCCAACATGCGGTGGTTCTTATCGAGAGGCAGTTATTTGTTATGGAAATAGGTCTTTCTGTAATTTGTAAGGCCATTGTGGTTTCTATGAAAACCATTGACGCAGTCAATAATTACGTATTGTTGAGTAAATGATGAATGAATGGTGAATCATATGACTATATTTGATATTGTGAAATCATGTATGTAATACTTAATTTATTTATCTACGTACATAGTTGCAACTAATTCTTTGTTTCTTTCTTTAGTTTAAAGCTAGCTACTTTTTTTTTATTTTTGGGAGCTGTTCTTTCTGTTCCTTCCTTTGCATGTTAGCTCAATTTGCTTGTAAACTATTAATCATGCTGTTTATACACTCTTAGGGTTATAGCCTAGCTTAGATACTTGTGTGCTAGATTGTAACAACACCTAATTGTTGTAACCTGTTGTGTATTCCAATAAAATAAAATAAAACTAAATGTAAGGCAATTTATTAGGAAATATCTCATTTGAAGTCCTAGGATAAGAACGGAGGATAGTTCGTTACGATTACACCTAAGTAAAACGATTTATGAAAGAACACATTATGATTATTCCATTACCTAATTCGGATATTTGACAGACATATTCATTCTCAGAGCGGCTACGTCAATGGTATGTCAACGATTTTTAATTTTTCGATGTTTCTGTCAATGTTTGACAGCAACTGATTAAGTTATCTTAATCCGATAAGTATGTCTAGTTCTAACAAAAATCGAGATTTTTACTAAACCTAGGTTTTATCTCTAAACTCTACTGTGACGTTTATTGATGTTGGACGTTTAATTTAAATCTAGTTTTAAGCTAAGTCGATGGCGTGCAAGTCGTTAAAATCTGCAATTAAAAAAATTGCTGCAAGCCTTTACAGTGTAAATAATTTTAGAGAAAGAGAAATGTTCAGCGCGAATGGGACTTGAACCCACGACCACAGGATTAGGTTTCCTGGTGCTCTAACCAACTGAACTATCGGGCCTCCAAGTCAAGCGGCGAAATACACACCCCCCATTACAGTGTGGTGTAGGTAAAATTTTCTACCAATTTAAAAGAATTGTTCATCAAGGGAGGAATCGGACTTTCTCCCGAGTGCTACATAGTGCCTTATACTACACCTGTGAGGAACATTTCTTCTTTTTTTATGAAGACAGTGGCAGTGGTCAGAGGCAAGGAGATTCCATATTTAAATATATAAAAACTCCTTGGGCAGTGGTGAGTGCGTGCCATAGATTAGAAAACACGTGAGAAATGAAACTTCGTACATTTTTTCCTCCCGCTTATTTTGGTCGAGGAAAAGACTAACGTTCTCTTCTCAATAATGACTACTGTTCCAATCAGGTGAAGTATAAAAACATTTTTCCTAAGATACAAAAAGGATTGCACAATATCACTAGGAAGTACAGCAGGCAGGGTCAAGGTTTAAAGTTGTTACGCAATCGATTTGACATGATAAATGCAATTTTCTGAAGGACATAACTATTTGTTTGGAAAATCAATGGCCTTGCTATTTCCTCGTTAGCTTTGTGTCAGGACTTACTTATTTTTATTGATGGATTGGATACTAATAAGTAGTTGGAGTTAGTCGTTTTATGAAATGAAACGGCTATGTTTAAAAATAAAACCGCTTAAAAAATTGTTTTTCTTGTCAAAATTACGTCACTCAGTTTCAGTGATAGTGTAAGTTACTCTGAATAAAAAAATTATGACACTCTCAAGCTCTATTCCTATCTCATTATATTATGAAAATCTTACCTAATCTTACTTAAAACTTTTTGTCATAGTTCTGCATTGCACAAAAAACAACCGTCTTAAACAGAAACTGATCTCTCTTTTTGGACTCTTTTTTGGATAGTTTGACTGAAGTGCTGACATATTTTCTTTCATTTGTTACTTATTATTCCTAAAGCTATGTGAGATTCCAAGTTATGTCCAAATATAAAGTTTAATAGATAGTAGATCCAACGTTTATGTCCAAAAACAACATCCACGAGATAACAGATCCCTTGTTAATGTCCAAAAATAATATCCAAAGTTCAAAATAGCGGTGCTTGTAAACAGACATATCAGTAAAACATCAGAAAACAACCTCAGGACAAAGTTTCCCTTCATTTTGGCTGACCAATGACATCCAAAGGACAATGAGCCGTGAAAAATAACTAAGAAATACGTATTTCTTACTTTAAAAGGTGGGGTGGAAGGTTGAACAAGAATTGGTTTCTACTAATTGGACCACAATAACGTTAAACCATTGAAACATGTTTAACGCGAAGAGACTGTACGAGAAGAGATCAAGTAAATCACGGTTTAAGTAAAACTTAGATTTCTTGTAGTAAGTTTTCCTTTTTGTAAGGTTTCAATTCTTGTCAAAACTTGGTTCCTTAAAAACTTATACGGAAAGCTGGAAAAACTATAAGCAATTAAAAAAACAGCAGCTTTAAAAGCCACATAATTATGCAGTCAGTGTAAGCACCCACTTCAGGCATTTCCAGTACAACCCCTATAGCAATAGTAGTATCAACAGTGGTGGTTTAGTCCGAGGGTGGCACGTGGCCAATGGTCAGTCGACGCCCCGCGGCCCCACACACGCCACGCCATGGCTGTATAAAACATCACACCATGACCGACGACGTACCAGGTGATTTAAAAAGCTAAATTAAGATTATAAATTAAAAAAATAAGTTTAAAAACAGAACACCGGAATAGAAAACTTTATAGGAAGAATCGAATCGGCATTGTTTTCAAATTTTGAAATCATTTGAAAAAGGAAGAAGCCGGCCGCCATGACGGATGGTGATAACATTCCAGGTGAATTTGTAATCTAATTTTTATGTATTCTCTGATTTTTTATTATAGAAGCCTGACTTTTTTACAAATACAAGTTTTAGTTAGTTATTTTCAAGTCTTTCCTATTACTATAGGACATTTTTTTTAGAAATCCTTACAATACAAAACGATTTGCATATGAGTTTGTTCAGCTCTATTTTTTATTATCTATAGGTATAAAATATGTACAAAATGGCTAACCTGCATGTTGGTTGTTGTAATGGCTATCTATGCACGTGACTATAGCGCTTAAGTGGAATGGGGTGCAATCACGGAATCAAGGATTGTAGCAACCGTAGCAACTATAAGTATGCATATTATGTCCGCGCGGACTTTATTTCCCTTGGAAAATTATTAATTGTCTATTTTTAACAATGTTTTAACAATGTTTTAACAATGTTTTAACTCTGTTTTAATAATGTTTGTTACCCGCTAAATTATTAATACTTGGTTGTGGACATTATTTTAGTAATTATGGTGACGAATGCGCGGTATACGGTAAAACTAAATTAGTTTGTGAGATACCATTGTAACTTAACATTTTTGTAAGGTTTTGACATTAAAAATGTATTTTCGTTCGCAACAGTGTTTATCCAAAAATTATTCGAGAAAGTCAAAAACGAAAAAAGTTATGGCTGAAATAGTGAAAAAGAATTCTTTTTTTTCAAAATTTTTGATTTTGGCGCTCGATATTTTGGAAACGAAGAATGATATCAAAAATTTGAGAAGAATTCCTCTGGTCAATTTAGTTAACTACAATTTGAGCTTAAAACAAAAACAATTGGGTTAAGGGTTTGCCCTGTAGCTTAACCTTTTTGAAAAAAGTCAGAACGACATTTTTCACATTTCCTTATCCCGTAAACTCATTTCCAATGTGCTCGATAGTCGTGTGAGGCCCGAAATCTGTAAATATTTGTTTACTTTTTTTTTACGAAGGGGATTTAGGCCATAGATTTATTTATTTAAAAAAACTCGACTACAAGTTTGTCGACTATTTGGTTGAATACTTAAGAGTTGCTGCGTTTTGACGCTTTCCAGTTCGATTTCCTGTCACATTTGTGTAAAAAGATTTTATTTCTAGTGTCAAAGTGTAAATAGTGTCCGTCTTTGTGTGCTGAAGGATGATACAATACAAAAGAAAATTTTGTGTCTGACCTTGAGTATGTTGCGTTATTATTGATATGACATGTTTTGACATAATAATAACAAAATTATTTATTGAGTGACTTTAAATTGGAGAAAATTAAATATGTGAATCACCTCACGAAAGTGAACTACTTTTCCCAAGGATATGAAAAAAGTATTTCGCCTCTCCATACAACTAGTCCGATGATTTGATTTGCCTTTGTATGGGAAATTAAATTTTTTTTTAGAGTTTCATATGGGAAAACTTTAGGGGGGAGGATCACCCCCTAAAGTTTCTCTAATATAAAGTCACCCCATAAATCCTTGCATGCATCATAAATCGTTTCTGGAGACGTATTTTTGAAACAATAGAATTCCAATTCGCATACGAATTGACAAGATTCGTATGCAAATCACATGTGAATCTTGTAAATTCGTATGCGAATGTTGAATGTTTCAAAAATTCATCTGGCCCTGTTTAATTCTGACAATCACCACAGCAAAGGGTAAATTATTAAAATAATCTGAAGAGTTCTCCAGGTTTTAGGAGTCCAACGCAACGTTAAAAACTTTTAGGAAGAGCTAACCTTAAGTACGGTCAACAAAATAGTTACTGTTACGTGAAAACAATGTTTAAATTTGTCATTAGGCTAATGGCTTACGAGCACTTTGGAAACATGACCTAATTTTCTGACCAAGTGAACGAGAAATCGATGAGGACAAATCGATAGCTTCTCATAGATTCCCTTGCCGTAAACTTAAATTTACGCTTCAAGAGGACTAACTCGTTTTCACGAATAGGGAAAATCTGGGAAGCTACCACCGATGGTAGTCGACGAACGATAAAGAATGTACACATTGCTGCATTTGGTTTACAATTAAGTTGAAATAACTTGACTAAATGTCGACCATTTAGTACTAGCTTAACATTTAGTACTAGCTCCCGCGTGGACTACAGGTTATATCGTGCCCAACTGTGGGATAAAAAGTAGCCTGTGTGCTTTTATAAAGTCTAATCTATCTTTATAGCAAATTTCATCAACTTTGCTTCAGTAGTTTAGGCGTGAAAGCGTAACAGACAGACAGAGTTACTTTCGCGTTAATATAATAGGGATTTTGACTATTTTTTTTATTGTTTATTTTAAAAAGGAACTAAATCCAAAACCCAAAACCGAAATAATTTTTGAAAACTATTGAGAAATAAAAAAGTTACAAGCTATTAAATTTCAATAGAGGGGGAAACTGTCAAACAACGAAAAAGAGATGCACTTACAGACATGTGACGTCACCGCCATTTGTTTGCGTAGGGTAAAACGAGATAGCTAGCTCTCCCCACAAAACGAGATAGCTAGTCCTTACGTTAATATAAATGCTAATAACTTGTTCATTTATAAACTAATTTTAATGCTGTTTTCGGATATTAATATATTTCTAGCATTATTTTTTGTTTCACATACAATAATTCACAAAATCAAACTCTGTCAACATCCCTATTGTATTAGTAGGGATGTCAGAATTATGCCAAATTGAAACCGTCATACCTCTCACAAATTCCTTTTAAAAACTGTCATGTTTGTTGAAAATTCTCGCCACACTACCCAATTAACATTTTAACTGTAAAATAAATGCATGTGACTGCCGGGTGATGTTAGCTTTGCATGCTACCCACTCTATTAAGTGTTTTCAGTACAGCTGGCAACGCATCAAGCGTTTCAGTTTGGCTCTTATTGTAAAGATAACTATTGCTTTTTACCGACTTCAAAAAAGGAGGAGGTTCTATATTCGACTGTATGTATTTTTTTTATGCATGTACACCGATTTCTCTGGCAATTATGGATTGATTTTCAAAATTCTTTTTTTGTTCGAAAGAGTATACTCCAGAGGTGGTCCCATTGTAACTAGGTCAGGATCTGATGATGGAATTCCAGGGAAATCGAGAGAAACCCTCAAATTTAACAGGCATTTACATTTTTTCTCACATACTTTCTATAATTTACACTAAAAATAGAGAAATAAATTAATTTTATTTAAAAAATAATACTGACTTCAAAAAGCGAAAAATAAAAACGTAGCATTAAGTGTGCTGTGTGCTTCTGTACATAAATGACAGTCAGATTGCTTGTTGTAGCGCTATTTGAAACTTAGATACGCTATTATTATTATTATAAGATGGGTTAACTCTTGACCTCAATCTTGACCATAAGGTCAAAGATGAGGTCGACGATGGAGCGAGTTAACCCAGAAATGCCTATAAAGGCACTGGTACTCCCACGCACCGACGAAACACAACAAGCTGTTTGGCGTCGGACTTCGGTAGGAGGGTGGTCGCGAACCAGACGGCCCTTTACAGAGCCTACCACACCGCATGAGACCATAGGACGACACCTCAGATTCAGAAAAAAATTAAGTGTCGTTGCCTGGGATGGATTACTAGGAGGCAGGTCTCATTTGTGTTTCCTTAGTCGCCTCTTACGACACCCACGGAAAGAGATGGGGTGGTGTTATTCTCAACCGATCACCAAACAGATGAAAAAGAATAAAGTTCAAAATTATAAATAATCTTTCAACACACACTTACGCCTATTAATTGGGTCTGATATATTTGATGATATATTAGTCCCTATTGAGGTAGGCAGCAAAATAGCCTTTAAATAGCTAAAAATAATCTAAAATAATGCATAGATTAATAATAGAAATGTGGGAATGTGTTTGTTTGTTTGTCATTCGTTTAAGTAAACATTATTTCGCTGCGTTTCAGTCATAAAAATCGTCGTGTTAGTTAGAGGGCTGGAAAATATCCTTTTCCACGCAAACGAAGCCACGGGCGGAAAGATAGTTTGACTTCATAATTGACTAGCTTTCTGTCTGGGACTTCGTTTCCGAGGAAATTTGGTAAAATTATGTAGCCTATGTTACTTAGCTAATGTAGCGTTCTAATGGTGAAAGAAATTTTGAAATACTTTGAGTTTATCCGTAAAAAACATACAAAAATACAAATCTTTCCTCTACATAATATTAGTGTAGACAAGCAGAAGCTTTTTATTTCTTAACTTTCTTTGATTAATAATAATAAACGCTACACACTCAAAGGCCCACACTAAGGTTTTTCCTTGTGTCGTGGGTCCCTTGGAAAACACATAAAGACAAACACAAACACCCATGACCCGAGAACACACATCTGCTTTCTACACAAATGTTTGCCCCGACTGGGGATCGAACCCAGGACCCGCCGATCAAGAGGCAGCGTCACTACCACTCAACCAAACCGGCCGTCATTGCCTACGTTGACAATAACAACGATATCATTTTAATTTAAAGAAAATAAAATTGAAAAATGTACAATATCTTTTTAAAATAACATCGGTCACTTACCTCCACAGTTAAAATTGACTGTAATTTCATCAACCTCCTTAATAAATAAAACCTGTTATTACCTCGACTGTATATCTCTTCCTTTAACCGACAGAGGTCACAAGAAAATCCTCGATTCCTGACGTCAGCAAGAATAAGGTCGAAATTTGCATAACAATTACACTCTTCGTGAATAGGTGTGAATAAAACATTTAGTTTTATGGTCTCTTTTTTTTTAAAGAAAAAATAAAAGCATGAAAAAATAACACTTAGTCACAAATTATTGTGCTACGTGCTACGGGGTTACGTACGTAGTAACTAAGAATAGCTACAAGATTGCTACGACATGTTTTTTTTTTTAATGGACTTCACTGTCATTTGTTTTTTATTTGCACGTGTACTCTATGTAAAATGTCGGCTTGTTTAGGCGTGACTTTTTTAACGAAGCACTTTAAAAAATAAGTACTCATAATTAGACAAAAAACTTAGTATCTTTTTCACTAAGTTTTTGGTGAGGATTTTACAATACAATCAACAGCGGCAAACGCATGGTCTCATTAAACATTACTTTAAAAAATGGCACGTTCATCCTTAAAGGTTTACCATCCCCGGTTTAGACAAAAAAACAACGGGTTGCACTCCGGGAGTGCCGGCAGAAGTGAAAACTTGAACATATAATATTACTTCCTTGCGGTCTACTCTCCCTCCGTCTTACGAATTTTCGATCAGGTTACGCGTCCTGACGCGAGTTTAAAATTTTTTACCCATACCAAAAAATGCACAACGAAGAAGTTTTCACTCTCCCTCCGTCTTACGAATTTTCGATCAGGTTACGCGTTCTGACGCGAGTTTAACATTTTTTACCCATCCCAAAAAGTGCACAACGCCGCTAAAGAAGTTTTCACTTCAAAAAGCTTTACGTTGTGTACAAAGGCACTCGCCAACCCTTTACAGTAGTCCACAGAAGGTCACTTTCCATTTCACGCGAACAAAGAGACCTATTAATTTGGACATGATAAACATCTCGACATCAGATTACCACCCCCTCCTTTCAAGGTCGGGCCAAATACTGTGGAAAACTACAAATTAGTTCAGTTTCTGGCTAGTGAAAGCGCGACTTTTGTATGATGGTATTACATACTGCTTTTAGTTTAAAAGTTTTTTTTTTAAAGAAATTTGCAACAAGGACATTTGGAATATGTAAAACTGGTTTTTCGTAAGGCAATTTTGATTTTATTTAATTTCTTCGTTTTGAGAACTAAAGTTAAAATAAAATTCGGAAGCAGGATTTCTAGATAACTTACAATACAATATATATTTTATTTGCACACAGTGACATACAGTACAATAAACAGAACATAAAACATAGTGTACAACAAAGCGGCCTTATTGCTAGATAGCAATTTCTTCCAGGCAACCGTAGGGTAGGACATCAATAAGGTATAGAAGAAGTAGTTTCACATTTCTTCAGCGATTAATTACACATGTCAAACGTATAACACCCCTCTTTTTGCGTCGGGGGTTAAAATTAAGCCTGCATTAAAATTACGTGACCCACAGAAACGGGTGCCGTGTTTACATTCGGCAAGTCGCACTTCGCTGAGAACGAGCCATCACACTTCTTCATCAAGAACGACCCGGTGGTAGCCATCTCCTGCGGCGATGAGCACAGCGCTGTTATTTGCCGTAAGTTTTTAATTTAATTTATCTTCTTCTACTATATAAAAATAAGTCGGGTTTTCCTTCCTGACACTATAACTCCAGAACGCACGAACCGATTTCCACAGTTTTGCATTCGTTGGAAAGGTCTCGGGCTCCGTGAGGTTTATAGGATACCTTTTATTTAAAAAAAATTAGGACGCGGGCGGAGCCGCGGGCGGAAAGCTAGTTTTTTATAATTTTAACGATTTTACTCACATTATTAAGCCTTCGCGCGATGCTTCCACACCCGTGTGTGTGGGATTTGTATCGCACGCGCCGTAAACAAACACGCGACGGGTAAACCGGCACGCTGGACTAGGATTGGAAGAAAAGGACTAGGATAGCTAGCTAGCTAGTTAGAATCCTTGTCAACATAAAACAAATAGAATCATGTAAGCCGCACTTTCAAGAACTTAAACTACTCACTCTACCAAGCATTTATATTCTGGAAATTTGCAGGTTTGTTAGGTCACATCCAGATTATTATACAAAACGATCAGACTTACCTACAAAATACTCGCTACGACAACAAAACCAAATAATGCTTCCTAATTCCCGATTAAAGATGCACACGGACGGACCATTTGTAATGTCAATAAAAATATTCAATGAATTACCAGATCGCATTAAAAACATTATAAATAATATTTCATTTAATCGAGCTTTAAAACAGTTACTAATAAAAAAATGTTACTACTCTATATGTGAATATCTTGAAAACAAAACCATTTTATCTACATCTTAAACAGAGCCAGTTTTTGATTTTGTTTTACTATACATATTTAAGGATGCGATACTGTACTATAATAGAATATGTGATATTATGTTATGATATCAATCAGTGGCGTGCATTCCATACAAGCAGAAAAGCAGTGCCTACCCTAGGGTATTCAAGGAAAATAAAACAAAAATTAAATATATAATGTACACTAACGATCACAGAATCAAACGAATATAAACATTTTACTAAATCACGTTAGGTATCTACATTATATTTTTACCGAATTTAAACTTTTTCAAAACAACGCCATCTAAACTAGTTACTAGTTCAACATTAGAACTAGTAAGAAGAGAGAGCTCTGCCGCTCGCCGCCGCCGCTAGATGGCGAAGCTTATAAGCACTCGTTTGAAATGCCTTTTTTGTTGAAAAATGCTGGCTTCTGATTGGCTGTTTCGCCTCCCCCGCGAAAAATTAACGAACTGTTTGTATGGCGAAAAAAGCTCTGCCTATAAAGCGATGCTACCAAATTGAGAAGTGTCAATATTTGGTAAGTTTGGAAGGGCTGTTATAGATTTTTAATTTTGCGGCATTTTTTTCTTATTGGATTGTTTTTCTTTTGCAACTACGAACGAAAACTTTTGCAAATTATTGTTTTATCAGTTTATAGTTATTATTAGACATTTGTTTAGAACAAAATGAGTACAATAAGTTGTGAAAAGTGTAGTGATGATGTTTGTTTGCCGAAACTGCGTAATTTTTCAAGTTTGCCTTTTCAAGAAAAAATAAACATTATCGCAAAAGGCCGAGTAAGACATTTTAATACTAAAATATACGACATTCATAATAATTGGCTCACGGGCTGTGTGCATAGGTACTAACCGCTTATTTTGTGTTCCGTGCATTTTGTTTTCAAACTTTTATACCTACATATAAAAGTTTGGAAGCACAGGTTCCAAACTTTTATATGTACCTTAAGTTGTTTTAACTAACATTCTAAAATCTTAATAATTTTCACCACTAAAAGTTCACTGCCTACCCTGCCTAAAATGTCTATGCACGCCACTGATATCAATGTATTAAAACATAGCTGTTTAGAATAAGTACTATTCTGTAACTTTGCCGTGCCCTACTGGGTCATAATGTGATACTAATTTTAAGTTTCCATCTATGTTACCATTATGAGAGCAATAAAATATTGAATTGAATTGAATTGATATGTGCCAACTAGGACAGTCCCCTATGCCGCGGTTGCATGGAGACAGAAGAGACTCCAGCGCATGTTGTGATGGAATGCCACAGCGTGGAGGCACAGCGGGCACAGATCCTGCATAACCCGGGATCCCTATCAGAGGCATGCAGGAACGTGAGAAGTCTTGCGTGCTTCTGGGAGGACATTGGCTGGCTGGAATAGCTAGTCCAAACAATATCACGCACAATGGCCCAATTGAGAGGCTAAGTGCGGAAAACGCCCGACAAACATAACATGTGCCAACTGCTAACACTTCTCAGGCGTACTGTAGAAGCCAGCAAGTGAGACGCGAGCGTTTTGCTGTATCGAGTGTGAAAAGCTGACAACCTATCACCACTATACACACGCTACATCTAATAACACTCAGAAAGAACGTGACGTGACGTCAAGTGGTTCCAGAACCGCATGACTTTCTGCCTACCCCGAAAGGGATTATAGACGTGTAAAATTCCGCAGGGCATTAAGGCGACTACAGCACCTAAATTACGATTTTATGATGCGTAGATAAGCATGACGCACTGCATTAAATCGAAAAAAAAATACTACGGTAATATTCAGGACATAAACTAGATAAGTAGTTGGCTGAAAACATGATTCAGCACTTTTGGTTCGATAGAAAAAGCTCACAAAGTCACCTCTAAATACCCAATATTGTGTATCTTTTAAGCTGTAAAAACGATAGTAAAATGCACACAGGAACTTGAATTTGATATCAAAATGTTCGTGATTGAACACTCTCGATAAGTAGTTAACGCATTTTTTTATTTAAGCTGTTACCTTTCCATAAATCTCATTTTTCTAACTTTCGAACATGTTTTTACGCACGCACGCTTTCATAGTCCGTAAACTTCGTGTATCGACACTGTTCGCACTGCCGGCCCAGGCCTGATGAGAGACGGAGATGACACTATTCCTATGTGTGCTGCCTTTATCGGATGCTGTAGTCGCCTTAAATACCTGGTTGATAATATTATAAACTCAATTTTGTAAGTATGGATGTTTGTTCCTCTTTCACGCTCAAAACGGCTGGACCAATTTTGATAAAATGTTGTATGGAGGTATAGCTAACACTCTGGATAATACTGGCTACATAATTTTTCCCAAATTCCCACGGGAACGAAATCATAGGGCGGAAAGCTAGTAGTTAATAGTTGATAGGTGCTCCCATTTCGTATTTAAGCTCTTAAATGGCCCATCATGCGTGTGGGTCGGTGGCTATTCCAGCCACCTCAGCTCCGACAGAAGGAGGACATGAAGATTACATTTGGTTCACGTCTACAGATTCCATATTATATCTCACTAGCTTTCCGCCCGTGGCTCCGCCCGCGAAAAAGATTTTCCCGCTTTTCAGTTGAAATTTTTCTAGAATTTTCTTTGCTATAAACCTCACGGAGCCCGAGACCTTTCCAACGAATGCAAAACCGTGAAAATCGGTTCGTGCGTTCTGGAGTTATAGCGTCAGGAAGGAAAACTAATTGGGCTAGATTGTGGTCAAGAGCGAACCCTTCATTAATAAAAATAAAATGAAAAAAACCCGACTTATTTTTATATAGTAGAGAAGATTACTAAACATAATCGAAATACAAAAGACATTCTAATAAGCACAGTAAAAAAATCTGAAAGCCCGCACGTGAGATAATTTTGTCATTACGTCTTTCTAACTGTTCCATTGTTAGAACAAAAGGTTAGAACGAGATACAAATTACAAAATTATGCCGACTGCGTATGTTACAAGTAGAATAGCCGGTGGAAAGGTGCCCATCACATTGGCTACATTTCCACGTTGGGTATAGATAAAAAGTGCTGCATCCGAAACGATACCCCGTTTTTCCTATGGTGTAAAGTGATCAGAAACCACTTTCTGATTATTCTATACTAGCATCCCGCTCAGGACCTCGTTCCCGTGGGAATTCGGGAAAATTATGTAGCCTATGTTACGCAAGGATAATGTAGCATCCTAATGGTGAAAGAATTTTTGAAATCGATCCAGTAGTTTCGGAGCCTATTCGTTACATACAAAAATACAAACATTCAAAAATACAAATCTTTCCTCTTTATAATATTAGTATAGATTACGTCCCGAAAACCTCTCTGCAAAATATCAGATTTCAAGGGTATGGACTGGGAGTTGATGAGTCAGTGAGTGAGTGTTTTTCCCGTATTTCAGAGAACGGACGGGTATTTGTTTTTGGCGGGAACGCTTGGGGACAGCTCGGCTTGGGTCACAAGGACGAGGTGACGCGGCCCAGCTGCGTGAAGTGGCTGAAACCGAGGCGAGCGCTCTTCGTGGCTTGCGGCAGAGCTCACACTGTTTTTTTCACAGGTTAGCACCTTATTTTATACTTACATTCGCGACCTTTACACATTTTTTCTAGTAGTAGGCAGGTATCACAAAAGTTGATTCAACAGTATTGGAGGTATAAAATCCTTGTTGGGGCCATGTATTAGATTGAGCGCTAAACTAAAAGACCGAAGTGACCCAAAATCGCCAAGAATGGTGTAAACGTACTTATCACGAAAGCTGACCCCAAATAGGGAACCAATTAATTTATTTATTAAGCCAGTGTTTTAGATAAGCACGGTAAAGCAAACCTAATTTACTCGAAATATTAAGATGAACAAAAGCCGAACGTAGAGTACTTACCTCCCAAAGTCGTTAGTGCTTTAGAATATTTATAAAAAACCTTTATTGTAGGTACGGACGGCCGCAACTCCGGTTACCACACGCGTGCACTCTGTGCTGTTGTGAAAATGGAGTAACCTGATGCGCTGGCCTCTGCACTTATTGTTTCTGTCTTCGTCTTTTAAATTAAAAAGTCTGAGTATAATTTCAATATTCTTCTGTTCATATCTTAGAAAACAACGCAATCTACACAGTGGGCTGCAATGATGAAGGGCAGCTGGGTACGGGAGACATGGAGCATCACACCGTGCCACAGTACGTGGACCTCATTGAAGGAGAGACTCCTGGCATCAGGCAGGTCTCGGCTGGCAGCAACCACACTGCTATACTTACAGGTGGGATCCATCAACTGGCCTGGTAGCAGCTAGTACTTATTTTTCTGATCGTGTAGGTATACAAGTGTGTGACGAACTTGGGTAAGAGCTTTCAGAGTTTTTAAACTGCCAAATGGCCTCTGACTTGGTCTTAACGACTGTAGTCAATCGACAACAGCCGGGACCGACAGCCCTATGAACCTGTAGTTTTCGATAAAAAATTTTTGGAAAACGATTTTTTTAGACATTTTGGAAAACATTTTTGAATATTTTTCAAGGATATGAAATTTAACAAAATTTTGTGGAAAGGTTGGGAAAACATTCAGCTAATAATGCCAGATTTAGTTTACTGAAAGTGCCAATCGTAAAACAGTTAGAGCGAAATAAGCTTTAAAACAGATATCCAGTCAAATGAGCTGTAATTGAGCTTGGACCCTTACCCACCTATCGGGATGTAACCGACACACATGACCTGCCACTTCACTAAGTACTTACATACAAAAAATAAGATAATGTGAACTAAAATAAAAGGCCTTAAGCTTCGATCAACTATAAAAAACTAGATACACAGTCCCATAGAAAATGAAATTTAAAAGTGTCCTAACTACAATACGTACTTAGATAGTTGTATACCACTTCATGTATTATGAAAAAGTTCTAAAGTGTCAAACATTTTAATCTAATTTAAACCTTAACGTAATATTATAAGGTCGAAAATAAAATCTGTTTAATTTGTAAAATACCACTTTTGGTTTTGAACAAAGGATAACGTAAGACAATTTTATGACACTGGCTGTCACGTAGAACATGGGAGGAGTGGAGTTGCCTTTGTTAATTTTAAAAATATTTTAGTTGGGTCGATTTCACATAAAAAAATCTTCGTACAAACTTTTTAACAAATTCAAAATGCTACGAAATGGTGTGGTTTTCTTTTTAACCCCTGATTGTGTTGTGTATTTATAGGAGCATCATAGCTCTTAAACGGATGATGTTAATGGTGCAGTTTATTTTATTCGAAAACTTCTTCTTGCGCTGGATTTCAGATATGATTTATCAAAATTGGTTCAGCCGTTTACTTTTATGTTAGTTTTTACGGTTTTTTATGATTAAAAAAATCACATTCATTTCAAATTAACCGACGATTAATATACATTACAATTGATAATCACAGCCGCCGCCATTCTTCTTAATTATTGCTTATAAACATAATATTCTATGCTTATTTTTTAATGAAATATGAAATAACTTATAAAAAAGAAAAGAACTGTGTCTTTCCCGATTATACATATATATGTTTTGCTTATTTAAAACTTAATATAATTTTTTGAAAAGAAATGACCTATTGAGATTTAGAGACGAAATTAGCTATGAAACTAAATAGATATTTAAGTACAAGAAATAATTTATAAAAAAAACCAACCAACTCAAAAAAGAAACATTTGTCTTCTTCGCTGTCATCATCTTTGTCCTGAAGATGAAACATATTTTTTTTATTTTATTTAATACAAGAAACTCCAAATCAAAAGTGATAAAAGGTACATACTATTTGAGGTGCAGCTGTTTTGTGTAACCTTTTGATTCCTTTTGTAGTGACATACGAGTCAGTTTCTAAAAAATGCTTGGAGCAAACGACACTACTTTGCGACGGCAAAAAAAAATCTTCACATCTTTGACGTGCGACCACGGATACCCACTGTCCACATCGCACAGGATCTCTAGGAAAACTAAAAATCCAATAAAACTTTATGTTTGTAAACGTCACGCACGTAAAATTTTTTATTAATTCAATTTTATATGATTACATGTTTTGCCATAATACCTTTAATGTAAGTATAGAAAACAGAATTAATATATAGGTATACTCTTTACACTTAAATTTTATAACACAGATGAAAATGAAAAAAAAAACAATAGAAAAAAAAACAGCGTCTCTATTTGTTTTAGAACAGAGTCACTGCATAACCCGAACAAATGATGTTGAAATACAACGGTATGGATTTGTAAGTTTGGCTATTGTCTATTCAATTTAAAGGGTTATACTCTCGCCGAATGTTATAAATTAAACTAAAAAAATGTTTTATAACCTTTTCTTGGCCAAATACCAACATAATTTCAATTCACATATAATAATTACAAAACTACTTATTTATAAATGTCATTCCATATTCCTTTAATGTTCTGGAGGTGTGATTTTTACAATTTTTCACTGCGCACTGAGGCATGGTTACTTTCGGAACGAACGAATGCTACTAAACGAAAAGACAACCCAAAACGTCAAGTGGGTGATCATATAGTGAGGAAACTTTTTTGTTGTGGATTGTGTATCTAGTTCTTTATAGTTGATCGAAGGCCTTAAGCCGCAAACTGGATGCCAGCGATTAGCGGAGCGGCAGCGGCGGCGTCGCGGTTATATTTTACGTTTTCATCGCTCGCCACGCGCCCCTGTAACAAGCGATGTAAACATAAAACCACCACCGCTGACATCCAGTTTACAGCGGTGCCGACACATTTCTTTGTTCATCGCCGCTCTGCTGCCTCGAAAACACTTCATTACAAATCTATGCATTTGAACGCGCCGCTCCCCGCGCCGCACCTATCCAGTTTAAGGCCAAAGGGTGCAAGAGCGGCCATATCGTTGACCAGCGATCTCTAAAGCATCCCCACTAAGGCCCGTATTACAGGAGACTTAAGTCTTGATCTATACTTTAGTATAGATTGTCTCTTTCACTATTTAAATGACAAAGACAAATGCTATTCAGATGAGTTGTATTCAGATATTTTAGATTGAAATATAGATTCAGAGGCTAAGATTAAAAAGAATGTATTAGAATAAATTGCTGCTCTAAAATAACGAATTTGTACTTACTACTGTTGCTAGTACAACTTTAGTAAAACTTTACTTTCATTGTTTTTACATTTTAGTATTCATGTTTGTTTAAGACACTTAATATACAGGGCTTTAGGTATCTCTCTTTCAACCTCTCGGGTGGTTCATCAGTCCATGAAACTGAACAACTTTCCCGAAGAATCATAGGTCAAAATACGAAAAAAAAATCTTGAGTTCCCATACAGATTTCATTAGAATATAGCGCATTTTGTGTGGAAGATCAAAATTTTTTTTTCGTATTTTGACCTATATTTTTTGGGAAAGTTTTTCAGTTTCATGGACTGATTAACCACCCGAGAGGTTGAAAGAGAGATACCCAAAGCCCTGTATAAACTGTGCATGTGGTGCTGCCCTGTAAAGTGTTAAGGCATTGAATTATAAATTAAGTTAGCTTAAGTAATATTTGTATCAGTGTACTTACTGTTGGTCAGCCAAATAAATACAATAAAATAGAATTGGTACTCAAGTATAGATCAAAATCTGAGTCGCGTTAAGACAATTCCCACATTCCCGCAGACGAAGGTCGCGTGTTCATGTGCGGCTCCAACTCTGAAGGTCAGCTCGGGCTGGGGGAGGACACGCGCTCCACCGTCCGCTTCACAGAGCTCAACTTCATGGAGAAGATAGCCTTCGTCGAATGCGGATACTATCACACGGTGTTTATCACTAGTAAGTCTGTACAATGATGTTACAAAATATATTATAATATGGAGTTATTTTTTAATAATTAAAGAATAGAAGGCGGTTCTCCCCATGAAACTGAACTATCCCTAATGAATCCACATCATATTTAGCCTATATCAAATTATCAAACCATTGCTGGGTATATAATGTCCCTTCCCTGTAACGCCAATCGTCACGGTTCTATGCTTACCTCATCTATAGAGGTCCTGTCAATTTGACGACATCGCCTGACCCTCGGGCTGGTGGACCACTGGCCTTGTCGCTCCCCTTGGCTACCACTCTGTGACTGCCTTGTTCCGCCGTCCGTCGTCCCTCCTGGCCATGTATCCTGCCCATCTAATCCCGTTATCCACTTCTCTACGTCTTCGACCCTAGTTGTCCTAGAGGCGGAAATACTTTTCAATACTTCGACCTATGTTCCTTGGGTAAGTTTGCTCAGTTTCGTAGGCTAATTCACGTCCTTAATTTTCAGTAACTAATTTAAAGCCACCTAATATAAAAGGGATGACTCCGTAATTTATCCTCCCCAATTAATCACATTTCGGACATAAATTTCCATTAAAAAAATTTAATCCACTGACAATTTCCAAAATTCAAACAGAGATTCGATGAAAGTGTCCCACGCAGAGCCAGTAATAGTTGTAGAGTCCCGTCATTCGTCTGCGCTACTCCCAATTTATTTGAGGCCTCTGCAACATGTTGACTCATCCACCTCACTCGATCAGCGGTTAACTCAAATTATCTTTACGAAAACTTTGACGAATTATCTTCACAACCAATACGAAAATTAGCCATGGGAACGAAAATTTTCCTATATTAAAAGAAACAGTCTTATCTAGATGTTATCAATAGGTGCCATCATGCAGTTTTATCTATCTATCAGTACGCAGAGTTTTTAAAATAACGTCTATTTGTTTTAGCAAAAGGAGCAGTCTTCGTAACAGGCGACAACGAAAACCAGAAGCTAGGAATACCTAATGAATCCACCTCTATCTTCGTACCAGAAGTATTACCGACAGACATCCCCATCAAAAGCGCCTGCTGTGGCGCCAACCACACATTCCTCCTATCCATGGATGAGTCCAAGATCCTAGCCTTCGGGTCCAATGAGAAAGGGCAGCTGGGGATGCCACAAGATATAGAACACGTGAAGGAACCCACGGAAATCGATATGGATAAGATGTTCGATGGATTTCAGCTAAAGTTGGTCGCGTGTGGAGCCATGCATACTGCTTTCGTTACTGGTAAGTCCTTGCTTACTCAATGAGTTAACTCTTATTTATTCTGTGGAGTGAAGCTACCGAAAAGCTGGTAAAAAAGAAACTTCAAAGCCTAGCTTGCCTATATTTTTTCTACAAGATGTACTTCGGGGATTGTGCCCATGAGCCACACGAGCTCATTCCGGCTGCCCCCTTTCTTCTACCGGACATCGAGACGCACCGCGCAGGGTACCACCCTTACTTTGTCGAAATTCCTCGGATCCATACTGAGCGCTCCTCTTAATTTTTTATACTGTTCACCGCTAAGGAATGTCATTATTTGCCTGCGTCTGTATTTTCGGGTTCATATAACCCAAGTCGAGTGAGTAGGCGTCTTATGGATGCGCTTGCTACATCCTCGACCGCATCTTCGTCCCTTGGGCTAGATTGTGGTCAAGAGCGAACCCATTCGTTATAAAAAAAAAGAAAAGGGAATATGTTTCTAGTAATTTCCGCGAATAACGGTAAAGGGTCTTATACACTATCCATCATGCTGATCCATCCGACAGTGACGGAGACTGGCTGTCAATCTCTCGTTTCCTAGTATAGCTCTATCTGTCTTCTGATAGTCCAGCAAGATGGACAATGAAAATAGCTCAGTATTCAACTCCCGAATTTCCCGCCTTCCCGCATATAACACGCACAGGTAGATTGTGTGAGGACAATTATGCTACAAGTGCAATGCACACGCGTGTCATACGACGTTTTTCAACACATTTGCGAGGAAAGAAAGAAATAAAAACTTTTCTTTGATATTGACAGCAACAAGCTATCACTTGCATGTTGCGCCTCTGAAAGTATTTCTGGCGTGTACCCATGTAGGTTTCCTGTTCTGCACTTGAAGAAGACATTTTTTGTATTGTATTTCTGACAATAATAACAATCTTTGACCTTATGGTCAAGATTGAGGTCAAGAGTTAACCCTAGATAATAATAAAAAATAGTTTAATATTTACACTTAATTTTAAATATAAAATAAGATCTGATCTCTTTGCTGAAATTTAGAAAAAAAAACATTACGTACTAGTGCTTTATTTTCATTACTCACGGGCTGGGTAATACATATCATTATGAACCTTAAAACAATGACATAAGACCAACTTTATGAGCAAATGTGTTGAAAAAAACAATACGTCATCTAGCCACCTTATACAAACTGTAAATCTGCAAGGTTGCCATATTCACAGGAGCAAATATACAGCTGATATAGAGTTGAAATCAATAATAATATAAAAACCTAAAATTTTGACAATTTATTTTTATTATTATTTTTTATCGACAACTCGCGTGCACATCATTAATTCATCGAAACTAAATGCACATCACTAAAATAACATGACACAGATGCGATAATGTTGGGGTATTCTCAGTGCAGTACATTTTTTATTTCAGCTTAGGTGGATTATTCTCTAAAGCTCAAAACAGAATCTTGTTTTTTTTTGTTTATAGTTAAATGTTCCGTTTTCGGTATTATCGAATAAAGTTGGTACCATACCATACTATTCCATCAATAAATATGGCAACCTTGCAAATTTACACCCTGTATGACGCTTGCACTCGCATTAACACAATAGCTACAAAGATGGATATATTTCACTGTTCTCTGAGTGAATTCACAAAGGAAGCACTAGCTTAAGGGCGACCTTAAATACATTTAACAGCTTAAACACATTTAACTTGGTTGTCAAAGCAACAAAATCTGTCAAATTAATCAAAATTAGTCTCGCTACAGAATATAATGTTATTTATGTGTTGTAGCTATAAGATATATTGCTTTACCATCGCATTGGGGAATATACTGTGAAGATAGTTTTTAAGTTTTGGATATAAAATAAATAAATAAATATACCTGATTATATACCTTGTTTCCTTTGCGAACAATATGATGCTTGTTTTTTGTTTTTTTTTCATAAGAAAAAAACATTCTCTAAAATGTATTTGAATAGGAATGTGGCTAATAAAATTACAAAAGAATTTAAACCTCGTCACTTGACATTTCAAACCATTTTATTAAGTTTATTAGGTATTTGAAACCAACGGTACACTTATACTTAATCTAACTAGGTATGTATACTTACTTAGCTTATCTAGACTTCAAATAAAATAACTTATCCGAATTAAAATAATACAGTTCCAACTGTTTTTGTGGACACGGGTCAAGAAACTCATTCAACATGGTGTGACTTTGAAACAGCACCTCATATAACAGCGTTCTTTCGTAATTCAAGATATACATCTTTACACCCTTTAATTCAAACGTCAGTAATATTTTCAGAAACGTCGTTAAGTAGGGCCACATCGGTAATAGAGTGAAAACTTTTTCGGCAAAAAGTATTCCGGAGAGCTTTTATATGAAAATCCAATTAATAACACTTGAGAATTCTGAATATTAACAAAGCTTCACTTCTAGTAATTGAACTCGTGTTATTTCTAACCTTCATTGTCCTCACACAATCTACCACAGCAAAGCAAAGTTTCACTCTGTTCAAATTACTATTAGTCACTCGGCGACAACCCCATAGTTAGGGCGGCTCGCCGGCACACGTCATTTGAGACCTTGTCCACTTATTTCTTTCGACCGCACGCATTCAAATCGATTTTGTTTTCGAACAACATTGTAATACGCGTCGCTCCAATTCTCTTAGTCACGTCATCCATAATTCACCTGCTATTGACCAGTAGCGAACCGCCACTTGACAAGGAAAGTCCACAGCTAAATATTTAAATTCTTTTCGCCAGATAATGGGTTGTTGTATACGTGCGGAGAGGGCAGACACAACAAGCTTTGCCTAGAGGCAGTCGATGACACCCACAATTCGAACGAGGCGCCGAATCAATACTCCCCTAAACGGGTCACTTCGATGAATGGCTTCGTCGTCGACAATGTAGCTTGCGGCGGGTGCCACACATTGTTAACCGCCGTCAAGGGATCCAACGCCGATTTCACTAACAACGATTTCAATATCGTCAACGAAGACACGCGACAGATATCGCTCACTGAACTACCGCCTCTACAAAAAGTTCCCATCATGAACAAGACCGAGACAATGACGGAAGACATCGCTAATTCGAATGTCGAACACACGAATACCGACAATGTAAATGGAAACGCCGAGGAGACGACATCGATCGATTCCTTAGAAGCCAACGTCAGCGGCTCACACATCGTAAACATAAACGACCTTGAAGCTGAAAGTGGCAGTACGCATGAAGTACCCGATATAAAAACGGATAATCTAGCCTCTCCTATAGACGCCGAAGTGAATAACTTAATGGAGACTATGGATTCGATGCTTCAAGATGCTGAGGGAAAAATTAGCAATACTGTAAAAGAAGCGACTAATAAAATTGAAGACGTTGTAAAGGATACAAAAGATGCAGTCAACGAGAAGATAGAGGTTGTTGACGAAATGTTGAAGAAAACTGCATCAGAATTAGACCCTTCCAAGCACGTGTGCGAAGTGAAGAAAGTTTTGGAGATTCCGGATAAGACAGCAGAAATTGCGAACTCACCGCCTCCAAAAACACCTGTATTACAAGAATTACTACATGTCCCAGACATAGCACAAATAGACCATGATATGAGTAAGAGTGATGATGGGCAAAGAAGCGAAAATGAACAATCTGAGAACGAAACTATACCATGTGGTTCAGATAAATCAAGTCCAGCTAAAACAAAAACACAAGCAGTGATGCCGATAGTGCGTAGTGAAGACGGAATAGATCCTCAGCCAGAAAACTGCGAAGATGTAGACGTTGTTACCAATGACAAAGGTCGCTTTTCGCGGCTCTTCCAGTCGTTAAGAGATAAAGAAAAAGGATGCATGAGTAAAGGCAAAGTCATTGAAGAGAAGGTTGTAGGTGAGTAAACATGTGTTAATAATTAAATTACTCTACGCTGTTATATAGGCTGCAATACAGACTTGACCTAGATTTTTTTGCCTTAAAATTCCCGTTGCAAGTAGTTCTTGAAGACTTCATTTAAACTCCAAAAAGGCCTATTTTTCCGGGCTTTGTACATAAGAGTTTTAAGCCGTCCGACTTTAACACGGTTTATCTAACGACCATTAATAAGATACTGGTCAGTGCCAAGTACGAAGCGACTCATCTTACGCATTATCTTATTCGTCATCTAACATTTCAGACAATAACGACTATTACATTAAACCAATGGCGTCTCAGTTTGTTTTCAATCTGAGGTGGCGTCTTATAATCTCGTGCGGTGTGATAGGCTCTGCAAAGGGCCGTCTGGTTCGCGACCACCTTCCTACTGAAGTCCGACGCCAAACAGCTTTCTGTGTTCCGTCAGTGCGTGGGAGTACCAGTGCCTTAATTGGCATTTTCTGGGTTAACTCGCTCCATCGTCGACCTCATCTATGACCTTGGTCAAGATTGGGGTCAAGAGTTAACCTATCTCATAATCAAAAAAGAGCGCCACCGCCAATTGAATGTTAAGTTGTTAAGTAGTCTGTAACTTAACGGTCGGTTGCCAGCAGCGCAACTGATCGGGGCAGTTGTCATCAAGTGTATGAGGTTACAATAGTTTTGAATGTTGCCACCTGAACGGATAAAATGGTCACCTTGTCATTTAACCACCATTCATTAGTGGAAAAGACGCCCTTTTTCGTAGAGGCACAAGTTACAATTTTACAGATTTTCTGATACTAACAAATTCTTTCGTCGTCATACGTCCCCACCGAGGGGCACGGCCCTCCCTTCGGGGTTTTAGGCCATAGTCCACCACGCTGGCCCAATGCGGGTTGGTGGACCGCTCGTCTTTCGAAAATAAATTTTCTTGGACAAGCGGGTTTCATCACGATGTTTTCCTCCACCGTTAAGCAAGTGATAATTAGAAATTCGTACATAAATCCGAAAAGACGAATTTAGTGGTAAAATTCTTTAAGTGCGAGTTATTTAAGAAGGTTTTTTTTTCTTCCACAGAAACTGTCCATAAAGGCATCGACGGTACAGAAGAGACAGTGCACAAACTAGAAGAAACTGTAGAAACAGAAATCCGAAACCAAACCAGTTCTCGAACGTGCACCATACTGTAGGTTATAATGTTATCTTTGTCTTCTCAATGTTAGCGTACTAATAAAGTTTCTATTATTACTATCTTTGTTACTAATTGGGTCTTTGGCCGAAATATCTATGCGGTGACTTTAAATAAATTGTCGAAAATTTTTGGGGTGATTCTCCCCAATAAGTTGAACAACTTTCCCCGACGAATCTACAGGACTTTAGGTAAATCTCTTTCAACCTCTCGGGTGCGAAATCAGTCTATGAAACTGAACAAGTTCCCCAAGGAACATTTTTTGCCGTGTGGTGATCGGTTGAGAATAACACCACCCCATTTCTTTCCGTGGGTCTCGTAAGAGGCGACTAAGGAAACACAAATAAGACCTGCCTCCTAGAAATCCATCCTAGGATTATTACTAGGAGGCAGGTCTCATTTGTGTTTGACACTTCATTTTCTTCTGAATCTGAGTAGTCGTCCTATGGTCTCATGCGGTGTGGTAGGCTCTGTAAAGGGCCATCTGGTTCGCGACCACCCTCCTACCGAAATCCGACGCCAAACAGCTTGCTGTGTTCCGTCGGTGCGTGGGTACCAGTGCCTTTATAGGCATTTTCTGGGTTAACTCGATCCATCGTCGACCTCATCTTTGACCTTTATAGTCAAGATTGAGGTCAAGAGTTAATCCATGTTATAATAAAATAAAATAAAAACATAGATCAAAATTATAGAAAAAAATTTGATCTCCCCTACAAAATGCACTGAATGCTGATGAAAGTATGGGAACTCAAAATTTTTTTTCGTATTTTGATCTGTTTCTTGGGGAAGTTGTTCAGTTTCATGGACTGATTAACTACCCGAGAGGTTGAAAGAGATTTACCTAAAGCCCATAATCCCCATGTATCGTAATTTGGCTTAGTAAGATTATAATCTCTCTGTACTTTGTGAAATGCCCGATTTGTTTTCACATGGACGGTCATTTTTATGATATTAATGCAACTTAACATAACCTTATTATACTAATTTTATGCAGGAAGTCCTTAAAGTTTCGTAAATTTATAATTTTACTAGGCATATCGTAATATCGATGGGAGAATATAATTTCGCTAGTGAAATTGTAATATTACGGTTTTTTACAATTTGCCGGTGACATATACATACATACAGGGCTTTAGGTATCTCTCTTGCAACCTCTCGGGTGGTAAGTAAGTCCATGAAACTGAACAACTTTTCCCACGGAACATAGGTCAAAATACGAAAAAAAAAATTTTGAGATCCCATACAAACTTCATCAGTTTATAGCGCATTTTGTATGGAAGGTTAAATTTTTTTTCGTATTTTGACCTATGTTCCTTGGGGAAGTTGTTTAGTTTCATAGACTGATTTACCACCCGAGAGGTTGCAAGAGAGATACCTAAAGCCCTGTATAAATTCTAAAAAAAATTACTTCTCATATCACTAACGTTCAGTTGCAGAAACGTTCATTAAACTTAAAACCTCTATAAATGTAATACCGTCCTTGTTTATGCCAACTGGACGGAAACTGACAGTATGAAATTTAAAGTAGCGTTAACTTTAATGGACGTTTCTGCAACTGGGTGTTAGTTTGAGGGCTGATTGACGTCCTTAATTGCGCAAACTAATTTAAAATCACTTAATATACTTACCTACATACACAACAGAAGTATGGTTACTTAATTTAATAATGTACTTATCAATTACACAAATGTCTCTTCGTAATTTTTTGCTGCCAAACAAATCGAGGTATAATAAAAGTACAAGGAATTTCGTATGCCCTACTTTTTATGGCTGTATACAACTTGAAATTTTAATGGTTGTTCTCCTGTCGCGAGAGGGGGTTATTCGAGTAACTTTTACTATGGGAACACTAGTGAAATCTTGAAAAAAAATCGATTCTCCATACAAATTGTCCGGCCCAGCTAGTGAACTTTGTATGGGAAGTCGAATTTTTTTTTTCGAAATTTCACGTGTGTTCCCATAGTAAAAGTTGCTCGAATAACGCTACTGAACCCCCTCGCGACGGGAGAACAACCATTAAAATTTCAAGTTGTATAATAACTGTCAAAGAAATCGTTAACGTTAGGTACGTCTTTGCGCTGACAAAAGGACATATTCATTTGATGGGTTCACCAGATTTCATTCAAGGTGAACAGAAAACCAGATGCCGGAACCTTTAGGCAGAACTAAACGCTCATACATTTTCAAAGAAGAAAAAACCAGTAACTATATACATAGCAGAAAAGTTTATAAATGAATGGCGAAGAAATCGGTGAATATACATAAATGTCCAACATACATATAACCTCCTCATTTTTTGAAGTCGATTAAAAAGACAAATTAGAATTGTAGTAAAAATATTTTATTTGAGAAAGTACAAGAATGGTTAGGTTCACTTATATTAAATCACATATTATTGTATTTATTTTTATAATTTTTAGGAATATTTTTTTTCTTAGGAAACTAATATTTAATTGACATATAATTCTATAATTATTAAATCGTATATACATTTTTGGTCGAGTTGTGAACTTGGAATGCTAGTTTTACTCCCAGTGTGTCTCGTATCTTCTTTCCAATGTCCATATTGGCCCTTTGGTTTGAAGCGTCTGCTATCCAAACTCCTAAAAAGTTACATAATGCATTTTATTACAGGTCATCTAAGTCGGTATTCTATAATTTTAAAAGGTTTAGATACAACGTGTAAACTTGTAACGTGTAAGTGACAAACGTGTAAACTTGTGTAGCTAATCTATGACGTGGTTTGAGCCGATCTAAATGGTTACTTTAAAGATTTTATATATTTAAGATGTATTCTGTAATTGACGTACTAAATGTTGCGTTGTCTGCAACATGGCGAAATTAAATAAATAAATAAATAGATACATAATTATATATATTATAATATAATTATAGGTTTAGATATATTATATATATATAATTATATTAAATATTATAACGGCACGGCCCGCCAAAATTGTATTACCATTGCCCACTATATTCCTAGTGATGCTAGAAGCTGGGAACGTAGGAGACAATAGTAATTCCCGTTTAAAATCGTAAGTAAACGAATCGTTTAGCATTATAACTCTTAAGTTAACATTTTTGTATAAACCCAGACATTTATTGCTTATAACTTTAAACAGCTGAACAAGAGCTGAACCAATCTTGATAAAACACGTCTAAGAACCACCGCTAGAAAAAATGTTTTTAAATTTAAAAAAAACATCCAAATCGGCTCACCCGTTTAAGAGCTACAGTGCCACATAACACATAGTGTACTTGTCGCGACTGCACTACAGCACTGTGGCAGAAGACAAAAGTTCCCTTAGGTCTCCAGAGAGTGAAACCGTTGGAGTCGCATCACCATGCTAGTTTCAAAACATTTGTGGTGCGGTTCCCGACGTTCATGCTGGAGACAGTCATGGAGGAGAGCTTTTGGCCAGAGGGCGAGGTGTTCCGCCGTTTTCGAGGGAGATTCCCGGTTGCAGATGCCCCCGGAAAAACACCCGGGAAATAGTGTTAGTTAGTTTTATTTTATTTTGTTTTACTTCATATGTATGTTAGTCTGTAAGGTATCTATCTATGGGCCTTAGATGCCTGACAATAAATGTTTTTTTTTTTTATAGTGGTCTTTGTAAAAATTTTGTTGCGTCGGGCATTAAACATAGGACTTAACTCTTATCTTACTGAAGAAATGGTTATAACACGTGTTAAAGTTACTTCAAAAAGTGATTTTTTTTAACAAATGGGGTCACTCTTGACCACATAGATTCTGGCGCAGGGCCGAATGTATTCGAGGATTTACCAAATCTATTTAGCTCTTCGATTAACAATAACCAACTAGACATTGGGTCGGCGGCGCAAAAAACACGTCTCGGTAAATAAGAGCTCACGTCTCAAGTTTTTTTATTTGTGACTTTATTACTAGGTGCTATGGTTGTAATTAGATTGAACTAAATACTGTTTTTAATCCCCTACAAAAAATAGGGATGTTATTAGTTTGACGTGTGTCTGTATGTCTGTGTATCTGTTTGTGGCATCGTGGCTCCTAAATGAATGGACCTGAATCTCTAAGTTCGAGTGAATAGGCTTCTTCTGTGTGAGCTTGCTACATCCTCGACCGCATCTTCGCTTTTATGCTAGATTGTTTTCAAGAGCGCACCCGTAGTTAATAAATATATAAATAAAAAACAATCTCGATACGGTTTTTTTTTGAGTTGTGGGCGGGTCACGTAAGTAGAATGCATCCAGACCGATGGGCGTATCTCGCGACACAGTGGACACCCGAAGGGCGTCGTCGTGGCCGGGTTCGACCAAGAAAACGGTGGAAAGATGAGTTAGACGCTTTTGATGACGCCTGGAGGGAAAATGCATTGGACCGCAGTCGGTGGTCAAAACGAGAGGAGGCCTTTGCCCAGCAGTGGGACAGAACAGGCTAGCAAAAAAAAATAAACTTATTCACCGCGGACTTTCATTTTGTACGTGACCCGGAGACATATTTTTGAAACGATAGAATTCCAATTCATATACGAATTGACAAGATTCGCATGAGAATCTCATACAAATCTTGTCAATTCGTATGCGAATTGGAATTCTATTGTTTCAAAAATCAGGCCCCTGTTAGTTAGAGTTTTGTTGATCGAAAATCTAGCTAGTAACTAGATTATTATTTACTTCAATCTAGGACTTAACTTTTCTACTACTCAGCGTTTTTAGATGATTAGTTAAGTGGGGCAAGATACAAAGGCGTAAAATTAAGAAGTGCAAAAGTCAATGGGTAGAACAAGATCTTATTAAACAATTGAATAACATTATAGAATTATATAATACTAGTTTTCCACCCGGTACTTCGTTCCCATGAGAATTTGAGAAAATAATGTAGCCAATGTGTTAATTCAGGGTGTCGGCTACCTCCAAACCAAATTTTATCAAAATTGGTCAAGCTGTTTGAGTGTGAAAGAGTAACAAACATCCATACATCCACACAAACTTTCACATTTATAAAATTAGTAGGATAAAACTCAAGGTCCTGCCTGACTCACTGAAACATCAACGCCCAGCCCAAAACCTTGGACTTAGAAAGCTGAAAGGCAGAAAGGCTCTTTATATAATGGATTTAAGTAATAAGAAAAGGTTTGACGAAATTCCCACGGGAACGAAGTCCCAGGCATCCTTTAGTTATCGCCCGGGACTTCGTTCAGAATTCGGGAAAATCATGTACCCTATGTTCATCACAGATGTAGGATTCTAATGATGAAAGAATTTTTCAAATCGATCCAGTAGTTTCGGAGCCTATTCAATGCAAACAAACAAAGTCTTTCCTCTTTATAATATTAGTATAGATTATCGACTTACCGAGTTTACTTCTATTTCTTATGTTGACCACGACGCCGCAGATCATGTCATTGTCTTCAAAGTTTTCTCCTATGAGTAATAGTACCTAAACCAAAAGCAAAAGCAAAATAATTGAAAGTAATCAGTGATTAGTTGATTACTAATCACAGAAATCAGAAATCAATTAGGCACTACAAATCAGTCAACTAACGATAAAAACCTTCCAAGCTGGACAGGGAGTGAAAGAAAAAGTTAGAATGTGCCAGCTACCTACTCTTCCCAGGTATACAGTAAAAGTCTGTAAGTGGAATGCGAGGGTTTTGCTATATAATGGGCGAAAGGCTGATCACCATTATGCAACTTGTTCCATCTGATAACCCTCGTAAGGACATCATTCAAGGCCCATACAAAAAATACCAAAAATTTTAAAGTGGCGGCCAAAAAAGGTAAAATTATTATTTCGATAGAACATATTTTTAATTATTTATTTAACTTAATGCACTAACAGTACATGGGCGGACTTAATGCCTAATGGCATTATCTACCAGTCTACCTTAGGGTGATTGGGAGATGTACGTGGTAGGTGCATATCACAAATATATGAAAATACTTTAATAACTATGAAACTACACTAAGAACAAAGGAAAATAACTGTAATACCTACTAAATATATAATCGAATGCATTCTAAACATTTTTAAGTATGATAGCTAAACTGTACGACCATTACTAGATTTAATCATTACACTTATAAATCTGGATTTTAAATGTTCCGGCCATAGAAAATAGTGTTTCAATTAAGATTTAGATTGTGATACAAAACATTTTTCGTATTAGGTTAAAGGTTTAAATTCTAGATTTAAAAATGCATTTTAGCTTGAGAATCTAGATTTTTAAGCTTAAAAAAGGAAAATTCGTAAAGGTCGTACAGCTTAGCTGTCATAATAAAAATGTTAAGAATAATTGACGGCCGGTTTGGTCGAGTGGTAGTGACGCTGCCTCTTGATCGGCGGGTCCTGGGTTCAATCCCCAGTCGGGGCAAACATTTGTGTAAAAAGCAGATGTTTGTTCTCGGGTCATGGGTGTTTGTGTTTGTCTTTATGTGTGTTCCAAGGGACCCACGACACAAGGGAAAACCTTAGTGTGGGCCTTTGAGTGTGTAGCGTTTATCTGATTTATCTATCTGATAATGTGTCCTTTTGAAATAATAACTTTACTTTTTAATTATTTTTTTTGGTACGTTTTGAATGATGTCCTTTGTGTCAAAAGTAGCATCAAGTAGTTCGCTAGAACCACTGATGCTCTGCCTACCCCGTTATGGATTATAAGCATGAGCGTGTGTATGTATTTTAAAGACCTTTGATACAAATACCATACATTCACGCCTATGGGGGTGACTTTTTTTTTAATTAAAAATTTGTTTATTTCCTAGAGAACAATTTTACAAAAAACAGTGTTGAGGCTTCTTTTAAGTAAAAATTTTACTTGTGTTAGAAGCCCCGCATACATTATGTTATATAAGTAAACAATTCTATTTCGATAGAATTTAACCAAAATTAATTAAATTAAATATAAGATATAAAATAATATTAATAGTAATAATAAAAAAACTTAATAATAGTAATGCACATGGGCGTGTGTATAATGCGTGTTTGTGTGAGCGTGTGTGTGTGAGTGCATGTGCGTGCTTGTGTGAGTGTGTGAGTGTGCGTGACTTATTAAATTAGTTAGTGAAACAGGGGGTCACTTGAACTGAAAAACTTTAACAAGGAACATGAAATTATTAAAAAAAAATGACTTCCCATGCAAAGGCAAATCAGCTGACCGCACAAATTATATGGAGTGGCTACAATTTTTTTCCATATTTCAACTTACGTTCTTTATGGAAAGTTGTTCTTTTTCTTGGGCTGATTCACATCCTTAATTTTCGCTTACTGATTTAAAGTCACGGAATATGTATAAAATCAATGCAGATTTAGCTTCTTCATACGACTTAAATACAAATTATTTATTTCATAGTTTGCACATAACAGCTCATATCTGCACCAAATCGTTACAAACATTTCATTTCATTTATTCTATTTGATTTCTTACATCAAAAACAGAATGTCACATTTTAAAAATTTACATTTTCAAATTATAAATAACTAGCTGATGCCCGCAACTTCGTTTGCGTGTAAATTTTTTTTTGTACAGAGTACACAGATTGAAAACATTTATCTTACGTGATTTAGATTTTTACATACAAAAGTTTTTCCCGCTAACTCCCGTTCCCGTGGGAATTTTGCAATATCCTCTTGCAACTAAGCTTTAAGTTTACTAAGGTACCTGCATGCCAAATTTCAAGCGTCTAACTTAAGCGGTTTACATTTTTCATACAAAAGGATTTTCCCGCTAATTCCCGTTCCCGTGGGAATTTCGGGAATTCCTTTCTTAGTGCACCTCTACGGTACCTAAACTACGTCCCTTCCAAATTTCAAGTACCTACGTTTAGCCGTTTAGGCTGTGCGTTGATATGTCAGTCAGTCAGTCAGTCAGTTTCTCCTTTTATACATATATTTCTTGCGTTTACCACACTAGTCCACCTCAGGAACAAGTATGCCAAGGCTCATCCTTCTATCCAAAAAATATGGGTTCCCATATGACTTCATACGAGAATGGATATAATAAAATTTCTATTATTTTGGGAATAGCTCCTGCCTAAACTACTGAACCGATTTTGATGATTAAGGTGTCATTGGAAAGCAAGTGATGTGTAGAGATGTGTTTTCATATGTAAATTTCTAATACCCCTTCAAATTGGATTCATAAAAATACATAAAACGGAGTAAAACAATTTGACCTCTAAAATGCGATAGGGGTCAAATTCAGCTTGCCTCCACATCTTAAAATAATCACTATGGTATCTCCTAAGCATGATAAAAATGTCATGCTTTTATCACTCAGCGAACAATCTTAACGAAAACATTCAATTTGCCGCCGCACTATAGGGCATATGTTTGTGTGGTATTTGTACTCTGTTTTGGTGTATCTTCCTAGGGAAAACCTTAGTGTGGGCCTTTGAATGTGTATTTATTAAAAAAAAAAAAACCTTCGCGTGCTTTTTGAACACGTGGTGTACGAGATTTGTATCGCACGCGGCGTAAACAAGCACGCGACGTAATATTTCTTAGTTTACTGGCTTTATGCCCGCGGCTCAGCCATGTCCTTTCCCAACGTCTAATCTATCTCTGTACCAAATTTCATCAAAATCAGTTCAGTAGTTTAGGCGTGAAAGCGTAACAGATAGTCAGACATTGTTACTTTCGCATTTATAATATTAGTAGGGTTAATATTCTTACCAAATCCAGCCACATCCAATCCAACTCCCCCCCCTTCCGTTTCTCGAAGCTGATGAGCCAGCGCCCCCCCTTCTTGTTAGCGGGGTCCTCCCACATCGGGGTGATTCCCTTCTTGAAGATACAGTAGTCTTGGCCGTGGGTTAGCTCAGACGGAATCTTCATGTGGTGGTATAGGCTGCAAACGTACAATCCTTTCTTATTGTACAGTCAACAGCACATCAGGTTACCACAGACTGTCAGATTTCCCCAATGGATAGTAAACTCTAATGCTTGGAGATAAAATTGAAAATCGATTGAAGAAATTTGACAGTTTTGGATAGCATGATGTGCCGTTGTCCCTGTACATATACAGTCAAGTGTGTGGCGAAATGGCTAACCCTGGGTGTCATTTTTCAAACCGTCAAATATCCTCTGACTTGGTTTTAACGACTGTAGTCAATCGACAACAGCCGGGACCGACAGCTTAACGTGCCCTCCGAAGCACGGAAACGCTCGTGATAAATTGCCACTTTGGTCATCCATCAGGTTCCCTGCCTCTGTGTACGTTGCATAACCTCACTGATCGGTTGAAATCAGTGAGCGCCACTGGACTACGAGCTTGACACTAAGATCAGTATTACCGAACGCGACTCAGACTCTGATCTATACTTGAGTAGCAGTCGTCTTTGTCATTTTGATAGTGAGAGAAAGAGACAATCAATACTTAAGTATAGATCAAGACTTGTGTTTCCGTCTGTAATACGGGCCTTAGACTTAAACCGTACTTTCCACGTAAAAATTACGTGTTAAGACAGAAAACCTGTCTGTTGTATTGAACAAGTATCCTACTTGATCTATTCTTGAGCGTATATTTTACATTTAGTTCCAAATCAATCCGCTAGATGGCGCTGTGAGACTTTTAAAACGCGGTATTGAACTCGCCCTCCAAAGCACGAAAACGCTGGTGATTTTCCACTGTTAGCTGTAGGTTTTACAAATCTATATATATAAAAATGAATCCCTATTTCCCTTGGTCACGGCATCACGCCTGAACGGCTGGACCGATTTCGCTAATTCTTTTTTTGTTCTGTTCGTTATTATCAGGAGAAGGATCTTATGAAAGAAAAAATTAAGAAAGTTGAAAAAAAAACAGGACAACGTCTGTCGGGTCAGCTAGTTAAATATAAATAGATATTTCAATAGCTTACCACCAATAGTCCTCAACAGTATCAAAAGTGGTGAGTTCGACCAGGTTCTCCTCCCATTTCTTTTTGTCGTTGGTGAACATCCAGAAGCTCCAAGTATGCTCCAAGGGATGCTTCACTTCTTGGAGAGGAACTGGAATTGATTCTACCGTGGTTGGAGCAGATTCCTACCACAAACAGGTACTAGTTACAAATAGATGGGGATTATAGGCGTATAAAGCGGGGAGCAAGTGCCGTGCCTAACTCAGTATGGGCTAGGGCCCACTCCAGAATATAGGGCTACCGATTCAAAATGTTATACTACCGATTCCGAATTTGATGGTCGCCAAAATACTGATGACTTCAAACAAAAATCAAATAATTATCTACAGTCGAGATTACTACCTACATACTTACATAATATTACATACTATAATACATATTCCATTCTTTTGAATACAGAGCGTATTAAGGCGACTACAGCACCCGATAAAGGCAGCATACATAGGAATAGTGCCATCTCCGTCTCTCAACATGCCTGGGCCGGCAGTGCGAACGTGTCGATACACGGAGTTAACGGACTATGAAAGCATGCGTGCGTAAAAACATGTTCGAAAGTTAGAAAAATGAGATTTATGGAAAGGTAACAGCTTAAATCGAAAAATGCGTTAACTTCTTATCGAGAGTGTTCAATCACGAACATTTTGATAGCAAATTCAAGTTCCTGTGTGCATTTTACTATCGTTTTTACAGCTTAAAAGATACACAATATTGGTATTTAAAGGTGACTTTGTGAGCTATTTCTATCGAACCAAAAGTGCTGAATCATGTTTTCAGCAAACTACTTATCTAGTTTATGTCCTGAATATTACCGTAGTATTTTTTCTTCGATTTTATGCAGTGCGTCATGCTTATCTACGCATCATAATATCGTAATTTAGGTGCTGTAGTCGCCTTAACGGGTTCTTACCAAGACGTTTAAAACTTAAAAAAAAAACGCTTTTGTGTTTGTTTTCCTATTTGTCTGTGTCTATAGTATATACACACACAAAAAACTATTAATAAATGATAATTAATAACATACATAATACCTACCTAAACAATGTTTAAGTACCTAGTTAGATGCTTATTTACATCTCAGTAAGCAATATGCAATTAGGTAGCACCTAAAATAAACAAAACATCGTACACGATCCCCTGGTCTGTGGCGAAGCCCGTTTCGGGCTCCCGCCAAATATCCATTGTCTGTGGCGCGGCCCGTTTCGGGCTCCTATATATTTTGTTTAAAAAATCAGTTGAATATACACTCTGTCTCTTTTATTCTTATTTGGACGTATCGCCGTTGAAACAAGACAACTAGCAAACCATCACATGAATGTCAGTTAGTGTTAAAAACCACGAAATCGGCATTCGTCGTTGGTCTGTTTCAAGACGCGCACGGTTTTATGTCTTTGGCGTGTTTTGTGAACAAAAAGAAGTCAAATATTCATCCGGCGCCTTCTATTACTGAAAATATAAGTAAACTTTCATAACAAATGATAATAACGTGTTTTACTAACGGTTTTGAACAAAAAAACAGTAATCAAAACTGCAGTCTTACAAAGGGCCATGTTATTTTTGCACAATTGTATTAGCTTTTCTAACCTTAAACCTGATTCAAAACACTACATCTTCTTTAGAAAAGGTAATTAATACTATCAATTTTGCTATTGAATGCTTAAACACGATAACCTAGCATATTATTATTATTTTTGTGACTAAAACTGGCAACGGACACCTGCGCGGCCCGTTTGTGGTCGCCCCACAGACTGGGCGCGACCCGAATCGGGTCGCGCCACAGACCGAGTTTGTTGATTCAAAATGGCCGACTGTGTCCGTTTGCATAGTATGGATACGCCAAGAGCGGCTTAGAATTATTATTAATATTATTAAATTAATACTATTTTTGATATTAATATTAATTTTTATTATTTTTATCAATATTATTAAAGTAGGTAAAACCAATGTGGGCGCCACCGTTTGCTTAGCACCTTGCTGATTACATTGTTTTACTAAAATTTTTTACAAAAATGAACGAAATTGTATAGTTAATATCATATAATGTTAAGTAAAAGTACTAAAAAGAAAATAAGCTATAATTTACAGTAACTACTATTTCGGTTCATATTTTAAATAAAAAATTTAAAAAAAGTCGTATCCATACTTTCCTACCCTACCATTAGTATTAAAGTAGTATTTTTTGTATATTTTACACTTAAAATATCTCAGTGATTTTGTTAGAGTGGAATATGTTTTTATTGTTTCAGTTTGTCACAAATATATTGAAGTTATTGGATTATAATATTTTTCATTACTAAACATAGTGACAATTATGCTTAAATAATAATTGTAAGGGTAGTCATTTGTGTGAGCAAAAACGACAAATTTTTATTCAAATTATTTTAAAAAACCATAGAACCTAACAACTTGTGTCGTTTGTTTATCAAAAGGTAATAAACCAAACTTATTGATTTAAATAAAATAACAGACCAACATAGTTCAGTCACTCCAAAATAAACATGTAAATTGACCCCATTTGGCACAGTTTTTTGTATAGAACAATTAAGGCTCGTCACTTTAAACAGTTTTATTAACACTTTTTTCTATTACAGTATGTGTTACTGTTCTGTTATTATAATTTATACTAGTAAAACGCTTGTAAATAAGAAGAATAAGAATCTCTTACCCTATTTATTATTTATATATACCCAAATATACACAAAAAATTTAGTACTCTGGTTTCCTTGGCAGCTGTACACCAATACTACAAGGTAAATGGCACAGTGGTGTGGATGATTATATAGAAAGTTAATTTTAAAAACAGTTTTTAGCGAAACAGAGATTCTAAATACATCAATACTGAATAAATTGTTGTTATAGAAAAATAGTTGACCTGGAAACCCCTGTCAGTGGGGAGGCCCGAAACGGGCTCCACAGACAAGCCTAGGATCCATGTTTTATTGCCACAGAGGAGGGGTTATGTAAGTTAAAACTTACCTCAAATTCTTTTATTTCGGCCATTTTGATTTTGAAACTACTGTCAAACAAATTAGCCAGTCACGAAAAGAAAAATAAAACAAAGCGCCGCGCCGCCACACTTCTTAAATTCAATTATTACTTTACACCTGTGGCAAAGCGCATACTTCTATGATAATTTATTGTACCAAAACTGAATTCTTTCACAACAAACAGAATTTAAAGAGAAAAAAAGCAATTACACCCACCACCGTTCTCAGTAAACTGACTGTTTTAGCGGTTTTTCCCGCCTGAACAGGTGTTGCAAGGTAAAAAAATAATGTAAGAAATAGGTGAATTTCAATATGTTAATAAGTACCGCAAAACAGACCAAGAAAGTGTGCGCAATCTAGGGTTCCGTAGTTGCAAAGATACACTTTATTACTTGCGACCATTACTTTTTCATTAACTTGAAAAGCTAACTGCTGAAATTGTTTTCTTTTCAACTTCGAGGTTTATGAACGGATCGCTAAACTGAAAAAAAATTTCATCCCACACTTAGGTGAATTTTCCCCTTCACGTTAACTAAGTATAGGAGGTACCGGAAAAAAAACTTTTCGAGATTTTGTTTACCGTTTTGTTGGCGTGATACATATACAGGGTGTCCCAGGAAACCTTTACCAGCGAAGGTCTGTGGTTTAGGGACACCAATACCTATCGATTGGACCCCCATGTATGTTCCGCGATTTTTTGTAGTTTAGAAGTTACATACTTAACACATTTTTATGAGCGATTCGCGCGTTTAACGTTAAGCAGGAACCTTCGTAGGTGTTTCTGAAAATACCACAGACATGCCCAAACAGTTGTTAACACGCTTGTAAATGAACCTTAGACAAGTTATAACGATTACTCAATCTTCACGCTATATCCCTTGTGGGGTAGGGGGCCAAACTCTTGCAATTTCTTTCAGTCATCGATAGTTCCTAATCGATAGGTATTGGTGTCCCCAAACCACAGACCTTCGCTGGTACAGGTTTCCTGAGACATCCTGTATATGAGCATGCCTTTGTTTTATAACAGGGTACTAAGGGACGAAGAAAACCTGCTTACGTACAAACATGGCGAAACAAAATTCGTCATTTACGACCCGTAAAGCCAAAAAAGGCACACAGCGTCGTAACGTAAGCGTGTCTTGATATGTGTGATTACGATACGCCCCTCGCGACGCGGCCGTGTGCGAAGGGGCCTAAGTGGTCTTCTTGGAGTATTATAAAGAGGAAAGATTTGATTGTTTGTTTGTTTGCATTGAATAGGCTCCGAAACTACTGGATCGATTTGAAAAATTATTTCACCATTATTAAGCTGGACATAGGCTACTTAATTTTCCCACGGGAACGGAGTCCCTGGCGGAAAGCTAGTTTCTAATATTTAAGGTAATTACTTTGTTAGACAAAAAGTAAAACACTATTAAGGTCGTTTATTTGTATGTCTTCTATTGGTTTCTTACTGTGCATACTTGAAGAGTTGAGAATTTTCTACAATAAGAGGTGAAAAAAACACAGAAAATTTATTTCAGTACTTTTTATACAAAATACCAAAATATTCTTTGACTTACGGACACAAAATAACCAAATAAACAAACAGTGCAAAATTATCGAACGAGAGATTTCATTTTCAGAAATTAAAATGCTGTGTTAACAATATTTAAAGCATGGAAGATAAAATACATGATATGGTTTAGCTAAAAAACGTTGTAATACATCTTTTTATATACATTTATTTATTGCTTTTGAATTCAACAAGAGGCTAACGGCCGTAGATTGAATAAACACAACTTACACCTATGTGACATCAACAAACATACTCAGCACAGCTTTAGTATAAAAATCAGACTTAAATTTATAGCCCGTACAGACGAGGTGTTAAAAGCTCTTCAGAGACGAACGACGAGACGTCAACCTAAACAAAACTACTTCTGTTAAATAAGAACTTTAAATCTATGGGAACGCAACCGTTGCAGGTGTCTTAATCCAGGGTATGGATGTTCTAGGATACTTTTTAAGAAATAAACTATGGAGCTTTAGCAGTCTTGAAGGCCACAACCACAAGACTCAGAATAAATCATACATTTATTAGTATAATACAGCCATCTGATCTGTATAAAGCTATTGCCAACAAAGACTGACCAGTAAACTTCAATCATATTTTATTGAAACCTACAGCCATTGCGTTCAACTTTGGTCATCAATAAACAACCGATTATGGGTCTATACTAGCGGTTCCCGAATTCTTTTGGCTACGGAACCCTTTTTGGTTCACCATTTTTGGGCGGAACCCTAAACTAACCTGTAACATTGTTATTTTACGGGAAGTCACACCATACTGAGGCTTTGTGGTTTGGTGTTCGCAGGTAAATATCTAAATATATCAAAGGTGAAGCGATTTACAATATCTAGCTAGACTAGAAAAATAACATCGAAATCTTGAATTTTCGCGGAACCCTTGAGAGCTTCTTACGGAACCCCAGGGCTCCGCGGAACACCATTCGAGAACCGCTGGCTATACTACGAATGTGGTCTGGTAAAGAGAGACCGGCACTCCTAAAACAAGTCCCGAAATACTTCTTTATTATGTACTTGATAGTTTGCAATGACCCAAATGCAATTGTTTATTAGTAACCAAGGCTTAATGTGAAGGTTTTCGTTGACTAAACAGTGTATAAGTTCTTGGTAGCTGAACTGTGCTTGACCATGGTGTCTCGATGCACTTGGAAGCCAATCTTGCCGTGGATGCCCAGTTGCTCCTTCAATTTACGACCAATCTCTATGTTTGCATGCTGCTTTGATGTGTCTGCTGTCCAGATACCTGAAATAATATTAGAAACTCTTTAGAAACCCGAATCTCTTTAAAACTCCAGATAATAGGCATCTTCTGAGTAAGCTTGCTGCATCCTCAATTGCATCTTTGCTCTTGTGGTAATGGTAAAGAGCAAACTTTTTTTTTTTACCCGGCAGTACTCGCTACTGGGTAAAAAATACCACAGAGTACTTTAATTTTACGGTATTTTTCTTTTTGAGCGCTCTGGCAACCCAAGATTCTAGGTAGTCGGGAGTTAACGAACCCGTACCCCTCGGGGCAGTCAGTCAATTCGCGCACGGCGCTTATTGATGACGGACATGTAAAGTGAAAATGGGTAAAAAATACCCGGTTGATTATCTCAATGTTGATCATCTCAATGATCCTTATATAGTATGTATCATTATTTTTTGCATGTACCAAGTATATTTTTGATATTTAAATCAATTTTCCATAACTTGTAAGAAAAAAAAATGATTTTTCTAATATTACTGAGGAAAAGTAAATTTTTTGTTGATTTTTTAGGATAAGCTTTGATTATAATAAAATAAACATTACAACTTGCATTTGTGGTTTTATTTATGGACAGTAAAGCTAATAATACGAATGCTTTGTCAAACACTGAAAAACAAACTTATTTTCTTAGATATTGCCGATTAAAGTCTCTGGTATTTTTTACCCGGTAGCGAGCATTCATGTTTGTAAACACCTAGCGACTACTGCCGGGTTAAACAATATAAGATAAGAATTCAGTGAATTTAAGAATTTCAGTGAATTTTTTTAAGATGACACCGAAACTATCTACAATCAATATGTCGGAAGCTTCAGTAGATGAGAAAAAAATGTTCGTATCAGATATCTTAAAAATTAAATGCATTTTTTACTAATTTACGATACTTTGATCATAAACTTATAACATTGTTTGCTTTTCTAAATTATAAACTTACCAATCTTATCTAATTTAGCTCTGACGTTCACAACCGCACCACAAATTTCATCTGAATGTTCGAAATTTTCTCCAATTAGAAGTAGAACCTGTAAAAATAAAAACAAACAATTTAACGCTGCTTTCAAAAACAAAAAAATTCGGTTAATTTGGTATATGTATTTGCAAGGGCATCGCCAGCCCTTTGACCAGTTAGGGGCAAGTTATAATTATGGCGAAAGATTTAAAAAAATATGAATTCTTTGCCTCTATGGCGAATTGGCGATTGTATACCCTGTTTTTTATTCTCAGAGACTAAATTGACAATACCTGGGTTGCCAGTTTTTTGCAAATCTTAAATAGTGATGTGCCACTAACGGTAACGGATGTTATCAAAATTAAGTGCCGGTTTTATATTACTTAAATAGAAGGGAGGAAATGCTTACTTTAAACGTAACGTAATGTCCCTAATCGATTTAAGTAGTATTTATTATGCTCATGCACCGCTATATCGATAAAATAAATGCCGGCCGGGCATTTCGCCAGTTTTTTTATCCCTTAGAAGTATAGGAAAACATAATAAAACGCAGTACATTTTTAATTTAATTTATTCATATCTAAAAAAGTAGAATAGAATAGAGTAGAAAAATCTTTATTTTATAGGACATTCAGGATGTCACTTAAAACAAGTCAAGATTACAATGAAATACATACAAACATACATTAAACGATTTAAATACATACATACGCATTCGTTCTCTTGATCCTACTGACTCTACGCCTATTAGCAAAGGTGCAGTCTTCCTCAGAGAAGAACAGGTAAGAAACTCTGAGGTTGCTCTTTTAAATAGCATTAGAAATTTTCTTATTTACTAATTTTAACTAAATCTGAAATAACTCTAGAGCTGAGCAGTTCATTCCCATGGCTGCCTGTCTGATAGATAATCAGACATTTTGTAATAGCCCTTTTTGCAAAGTTTTTGTTTAATCACTGTCTTAAATTTATCCAAAGGTAAATTTTGAATACACATGGGAATCTTATTAAAGAACTGTATACATTGACCCATTTTACTGTTGGGAACAACACTGATGGCAACTGTCTTTTTTTGTTTATAAGCATCAAAAGAGGTTTTATTATAAATTCATTTTCAACCGACTTCAAAAAAGGAGGAGGTTCTCAATTCGACTGTATTTTTTTTTTTTTTTTTTTGTATATTTGTTACGCGATTACTCCGGCAACTGTTGTCCGATTTTCAAAATTCTTTATTTGTTCGAAAGAGTATACTCCTGAAGAGGTCCCATATAAATTTTATCGAAAATGATTCAGCGCTTTTAAAAAAAATCAACAAAAACAAAATATACTACAAACTAGAACATCATCTAAATAAATGAATGACATTTCTGTTTGTAGTTATTTGCTAATAGGCATTGTAGTCCGCAAAAAACTAGATATCTACTTTGTGCGAACTGTTGTTGGGATTGAAGTCGGTGACTCATACGTTTTTAACGTGGAAAATTATGATAATAATTTTTAAAATGTTAATATCATAGAAAACTAAGAAGCTAATCATCTAATAAAGACAAAATTATTATTATTACGGTTTTTTAAAGTTTCGATTCAAAAATCGAGAATTTAGGTACAACACTATTAAAAAAACTGGTATCATTATTTGTAAATTTGACATTTGCTTATGTCAATTTAGTCTCTGAGAATAAAAAACAGGGTATAATAAGAACGGTTCCAATTTCAATGTATAAAATTTTACAAGCATGAGCTGTTAAGAGGCAGCATGATAAATGATAGGCAGAGCGGAAGTTTAAATTGTACTTAGAGGTTTTATTGTACTAATATACCTATTGAATTTATTTGAGTTTTGATGCACAGGATTTATCGGCAAAGCAAGTCAATTGCACGGCCTTAGGACTTTGGTTGCTTTGCAGTTAGCCTTTTTTTATCTCTAGGGGGGCTGCCCCTCCCTGCCCCCCCTTGGCGACGCCCTTGTGTATTTGTAAACAAATGCCTGGGACCAAGTTGGCCAAAATATCCTTGATCAATTCATATTGCCTCATCAGAGGTCTGATGTGTATATTGCATCTTCATCTAGTAAATTCTATTGCTTCTAAATCTTAATTTAAAAACGATGATATCAATACAGTTACTTGAACTTACCACGTCTAGCCAGAACCGGTCAAGATCAGAGTTGCGTTGCTTCTTCTCAAGACTGATGAGCCATCGGCCACCCATCTTGTTAGCATCATCCTCCCACATAGGACGGATGCCTTGCTTGAATACAGCATAATCGTGACCTTGGCGCAGCTCGGAAGGTAGCTTAATATGGTGGTACAGCCTGGAATATAAGATTTATATTTAGCTTGAATATGTTACTAGAACTCTTTGCAGAAGGGTAAACTCAGCCTCTATCAAATTTTAGTTTTAAAAAAAAAGTATTGAAGATTGGTAGAATTGGTCCATTGATTGGTAGTTATACTTCAGATTAATTGGTTGTTAGGTTATGCAGAATTTGATTAGATACCTGTATTAAATTTTGGTAAAATTTTGTTCAGATCCAGCTTGATTAATTACTTTTTGTATCAATGCAATGTAGATTAAATTATTTCTTCTTACCAGCCCATATACGTCCCCACCGAGGGGCACGGGCCTCCCTTCAAAACACAAAGGGGATTCGCTTTAGATTAAATAATTCTATTTAACCCTTATCAAACATAAAAGGGGTTCTTATGGATATTTATTTAACTAATCTATAGTATACTCAGAAAGTATAGGCACACTCACTTGTTGATCTTTATGACTTTAAGTAATAATATTTTATAAAGTATCTTCAGAATAAATACGAGATGGCTACAAAAACTATCGGATCATGCATACCTCCAGAAGTCCTCAACAGTGTCGAATGTGGTCAATTCAATAAGGTTTTCTTCCCAAGTCTTGTTCCTATCATTGTCGTAAAACCACAGGCTCCATGTGTTCTGCAGCGGGTGCTTGATGAGGAACTCCGGAGGGACCTCATTGTTGTTCCCCTTGGTCTCAGTGGCGGTCGCAGACCCCTTGAATGCACAGGTAATCATCATCAAAACCTAACCTAAACAACTTACTCAAAACTATACTCCTGACAATCCTACACAAGTGTTTAACTACTTTTACCCAAAAACCAACTTTATTAGGCTATGCGGAAGTATTTATTCAAAGAATAGCCCGGTGAACATGAAACAAATGCTACAGTGAAAGTTAGTCAAGCCACATCAGCAAAGCTAGCTAAAAGTAAATGAAGTACGTTTGATTTAATGATAATAAAGGGTATGTTGATCACTTATTATTCCAAATTATTAATTTCTACCCACCTCTACTTCTTCAGTTGTATTTCCAGCCATATCACAAAAATCTCTTGATTCCGATTTTTTTTACGAAAGACAGTCAGATGTTGTGTTGCCAGTAATTAAGTGGCTAAATTACTTTTTTTTTCGGGCTACTCCTGCTTCTATTTTTTTTTAACTATAATTAATTTTTTAAATGATCTGTAGCTCTACTGTACCTCAATCATTACTTCAGTTAAAAAATATAGCTAATTGTTCTTCTTCTTCCGCAAAATGAACATTTTTGATAAAATTACAGATCCGCATTTGTAAATCTTCCAAGAGCACCGTGACATGTATCCGGATATCAGTATGGATTTTTTTTAGGGCAACACAGTCCTGAATTGATGAAATGTCAAACTGATAGAAAATCCTCCAAAGATTTCATTTCGTAGTTTTCCCGGTCCCGTCCAGCCTATTTCCCTAAATATAACCAAAGTACAATTGTTGTTCAAACTGCAAAATGTCGGTCCAAACTTTACTTTTAGATTTCTCTGTAGACCCAGCTCGGCTGGGTGATGAAAATGGCCAGAAAACTGTGTTTGGTCAATTGGAAACAGTCCTGAAAGACTACATTCCAAATCTTATTTTAGCTGCTGAAGTAAATGTGGAAGGAGGTTCTTTGAAGCTCCTGACGGGTAAGAAGGGTTCGACTGTGGCTGTGAGATTGTTCGACAGAGGCTTGGTAACCGTAAACATAGAATATTACAAAGAGGATAGTGAAGAACCTTTAATTAACTTCAAGGTGAGACATGATAGAATTTATTAGCCGTGTTAACCTTTATCATAGAGTCAATAGCGCCCGGCGATCTCCAGTAAACCAGGCTGTTGGTTTAGTTGATACCAGCATTATTTGCTTGCTGTTTGCTATAGCAACAGTCTACAATATGAATTATTGAAACAAAATCTAATTTTAGCCCGTTTCATAAAGTTGATTCACCAACTACTATGAGGTGTGCCAACAATTTTCATGTCTGGAAAACTTTGCACTAACCAGTTTCCTGCTACAAATACAAATATTCAAATTATGAGTCTTTCTATATCTATTTATCTTAGTATACATTTAATTGTACAATAATATGCAATTAACTATGCATTTAACATAAAATTACTATTTAAACATATTTAGAATTAGATTACTGCTACTTAATGAAAAGGAGAAATAAAGAGAAAGTCTCAAAAAATTTATAATGTAGGTACTGTAAACAATAGAAACATGGATTTTGTGGTTTTGATTAGGATGTCTCATATCCTACTTACAAGAGCCCACTATTGGGCAAAGGCCTCACCCTAATTCTTCTTCTCATAATCAATACTTTAATTTAATGAATTTTCATTTACTTGTTACCCATATTCAGTTTATAAAAAATTTTGAAATACCCTCATATAAGTAGATATTTTAAATCTTATTAAATTACACATGTTTGAAGCATGTTTTTTTATTACTCCTTTTCATAAAAATTAAAAAAAATTGCTTTATATGTATTAACATAGTAGAAGGTTGAGCGTAACATTTATTTTCTAGTGCGCTAAACTACTGGAAAGTTCGGTAAGAATGTCATTGGACTGCGAACGACTAAAATTGTTGCCGACTATCAAACGTGGTTATAAATTTGACGTTTACCTTACTAGTTCAGGTTAGAAGCAGCCTGCTATCTTTTGTATATGTTTCTAACTAAGATTTTAATCCCTATTTTGGCTCACAAAACCTCACCTTTTTTTTTTATTCTGCTAATAGCTTTTTCTTTGCATTTGCTATGTTAAGGCAACAATATTCAAGGTCCAAAGTCTACAGCTTATACAATATGTATTTTTATGTAAACATCACATTATAATGTATTTTTTTAATATCTTTTAAGTACATTTCTAATTTATTTTATTAGTAACAAGACACATCCACTATTTTTCAAACACACTAGACCTTTATATTATGTATTAATAGTAGGTACAAGACTTGCTTTGCATTAAATGTTTGAATAGACAAGTACCATACTCTTAATTATTAATAATTTATTTGTAAATATAATTAATGCTTAAATTCCTACAGAATATTTAGAAGTTTGACTAGCTATCAGAGACTGTTGGAATGGAAATATAGACCTGTGCCCTTCAGTCTATGTAGACAGTCTTGCTTGAGGACATATGTTGAAGGAATGTCATATTTAGAAGGAATATGTCTATGTTTTCAAATGCACAGACATACTATAAAGCATGCATTCTCCTCTAACCCTCTGTAACTAGTGTCCAATTAAATCGAATCTTCCAGTACCCAAGAGAACGCTCAACCTTACTCAAAAGATCATTTTAGTAACCGCATGTTACCTAGTTAACCTGCATTTCTATTTGGTTTCTTTTATTTCCTTTTATTTATTTCAATAGTCGGCGAGAGTATTGGAAAGTCAGCTGAAAAAGTACATCAGTGTAATAAAAACTCAAGCTTACCCTCCTCTAAAACGATGCCTGTTTGGGAGGTACTACCCAACTTCAGGTAAGACTTTTTTTTGTGTAAGGGTCCATTTTGCAATCTCCAGATTTTATTTTCTTACTTTAATTGTTTGTTGCACTCTAACAGAAAGCTTTTCTGAGCATTGAAGAACCGACCCTTATAATGTCAATTGGCATAACTAAGACTTTGAATTTGCTTTTCATGCTTTGATATTTAAACTCAAAAAATGCACCAACCACTATACTGCAATTATTTACTTAGGCATTTTATCTCATACATAGTTATGCAACTAAGTTTTTGGCGCCAGGCGTAATACTGGCGCTAAATTGAGTAACCCTGAAATTAGAGTTGCCATAAAAAACATTGTAATTTATACTTTTCGTGGCGCCAATATTTAAAAAAATGTTCTCGAAAAACAAAATGAAATACCTTTTATTCGCGCCTACAAAACCAACGATCGAAACCATTAGGCCACCCTGATTTCAATTGATAGTTAAACAGCGATTTAAGCAATTGTCTGACGCAACACATCCAATTGCTTGTAATTTGACTTTAATTTTTTAATATTACGTTCACAGACGAACGTTTGTTGGAGTACGACATCGATGCAGTCTTATTCGACGAACAATCGCCTTTCCAGAGAGTTCAGATCGTGCACTCCAAGACACTCGGCAATATGCTTGTGCTGGATGACTTGCAGAGTAAGTTAATTTTAATTCCGTTATACAGCTAATTAGTCTTACAACAGTTTTCATAACTCTCTTTTACAACCAATCAATCTTAAAAGAGTTTTAGCCCTTACTGATAATGTTTTTATGTTAAACTATAGTCGGATTTTTAATCAGACGGAGTAAACTGACAGATTTAATGTTGCCGCTTTTTTACAAAATGCAATTAATGTTGTGCTTAAATGATTTACTCAATTTAATCATTTCAGTTCAGTGATCTAAAATCCAAAATATCTGTCTAATGTGTGTTTTTGCTACCTAATAAGGGGAACTAGAGCATTTCGATCTGTCAGTTTACTCCGTCTTTATGTACACACATCAAAAAAAGTTTGCGATCACTTGGAAAAGTGCTAATATTTTTTATTGTAGAAGAATAAAACTTAATCACTTTTTATCTTTTGATTCCTTATTTAAAAATATGAAATTTAAATATAAAATAATTTCGTAATTCAAATGTTTTTTCATTTAAAAAGACAATCAACCCTTGCTTGCTTTCATTCAGAAATCTGACATAGTCGCAACTTATCAATATTTTCAATTTATTCAAAAAAAATTAAGTTGGTAACGATGCCGAGAGGATTAACTGCAGTTTTACGAGCCAGAATTCTAACTTTAAGTGGAGAAGGCTATTCCACGAGGGAAATATCACGCATAGTTCATGTATCCCAATCCTGCGTGGTGACCACGTTGGAGAGGTATCAGGGCATGGAAGATTTAGCTGATCGACCTCGCAGTGGTCGCCCAACTGTTCTTACTGCAATTCAGAAGCGATATATCAGATTACTGGCTGCCCGTGACCCAACAATGAACGCTACTAAAATGAAAACAGAGCTGCGAGCTGCCACCGGCCGCGAAGTTAGCACCCAAACGATTAGAAATTGCTTACACCAAGCTGGATTACGAGCAAGGAGATCCTGGCGAGCACCTCTGAACTCACAGCAACGGAAGCGGCGCAGATTGCAATGGGCTAGGCTCCGTCAAAATGAAGAAATTGAGGACGAAAGCATCTGGCAGAACTGCTTCTTCGTTGACGAAACGCGGATCAGTACACATCCAGATAACCGACGTGTCCGTGTCTGGAGAAGACCTGGCGACTCTGAAAGGCAGAGAACTGCCACTGGAACCGTTCAGCAGGGCGGGAAATCAGTGTCCTTTTGGGCCGGGATAATGATTGGGGCTAGGACGCCCTTAATCCCGTATCAAGGCACCATGACCGGAGCCATGTACAAAACGATTGCAATCGATGGATACGTCAGACCATTCCGCATCAACCACGGGCGCCAATTCATAATGGTAGATGATAATGCGCCCGCACATCGAAACGGACGTGTTGATGCTGCTCTCCAGCAATACGACATCACCAGGTTAGACTGGCCTGCCGGCTCGACTGACTTAAACCCGATCGAGCATGCGTGGGATGCTCTTAAGCGAGCTGTTTGGAACCGTCAGCCACCTCCGCGAACAGTGTCAGAAATCAGGGCAGCTGCTATTGAAGAGTGGGACAGGTTACCACAAGAAATGCTAGATAACTTAATTCTTAGCATGCCCAGAAGGGTTTCCGCATGTGTGCGAGCCAGGGGAGGAGTCATTTTATACTAACTATTAATTTTTTCGTAATAAATTTTGTTTGTTTTTTCATTAATTCAAATTTTTCATTACATTACATTTAAGCCAAAATTGCATTTCCTAGCTTTTGTTAATAAAAAGTAAATAATTAATAATTATTATTTTATTTACTTAGTGCATTTTCATTATAAAATCATAAAACGTAAACAGTTTCTTTAAATAATTTATATTTTAAAGAATACACCTGATTTTGCTACTGATCGTAAACTTTTTTTGATGTGTGTACTGCTAATGTTTAATAACCCTCAGTTGGGTTGACTAGAGGAAATCGCTTTGTGGTATAAGTCCGCCTTTGTACTGTCGTTTTTCCATTGTATCCTGTTTTAACATTTGCTATATTTTAACAAAAAAGAATAAATTCGTAGGTATATATATGTTTTAAAAGTAAAGTGCCGAATGGTGTCAGTCTTGAATAGCCCCCAACTCTTCCCCTAGGTGTAGTTAATGTCGGCTCAAGGGACATCAGAGAATGAAGATCATTTGTTAAATTAGGTAACAAATAAGAACTCCATAAAGTAACACGGAAATTCAAAGTTTTCAACACATACTTGAATATTTTTAACTTTTTACAAAAATAATTTCAGATATTTCTGAAGCGGACTTGGTTTACACCGAAACTCTAATGCAGAGAGGAAAGGAAAACTACGAAGGGAAGGAAATCGTTATTTTAGGTTTGAAAGTTTTTACATACGTAAGATTAATAATTTGGTTATTTTGTATGGCTCCTGTGATTGCTTGTGATTATTATTTTTCTTCTACAACTTCTAAAGCTTAGCGTTGCTAGCAGTTTTTCTCTTTCTTATCCCTAAATATGAGTAAGAAAAAAACTGCTAAACGAAAATAAATGACAAACAATATTTTACTACGAGTAATGAATAGCTTTACTAGCTTTACTTTGCGTACTGATTGTATGAAGAGAATTTTACATAAATAATAAACTGTCATCACCATCAGCCCACATACTTCCCACTAAAGGGTACAGACCTCCCTCCCCCTAACTAATTAATATTAAAGCTAAATCTCATGAGATCAGATGCAAAATTGCAGATATTTCAAAAAAAATCTACTAGATGAGGCCTTGTCTAGAACAAATTAAAATACATATGTGGTTTTATAACACTATGGCTACAGAAATTGACATATTTCTCTGAGTGAATTCACAAAGGTTGCACTAACTGAAGTGTCATATGTGTTAAGAGTCCGGTAAGTCTGCCCATCTGGTGGTAGTTACCCTCATTTTGTGTTGCATTTTATTATTATTTATAATTTTTACTAACATAGTGTGTTGCATTGTTACTAACATTTTATGGATCTTGGGTCTGAAAATAAACAATTTTATTTTTATTAGTCATGTGTTAGTCATGAATGTGTAAAATATTAGTCATGTGTTGTAGTTATAAGATATACATATTGCCTTACTATGGCATTGGGGAACATCTTGTAATAATAGTTTGTAAGTTTTGGAAATAAAATTGAATTAAAAAAATATTCCAGGTGGAGGAGATGGTGCCTTACTGTATGAGCTGCTGAAGGAGAAGCCAAAGTTCGTGTGGATGTTGGAAATTGATGAAATTGTCATGTCGGCTTGCAATAAGTACCTTAAGTCCATTTGTGGAGACGTGCTTGAAAGACGAAAGGGACCTAATTATGAGGTAATACTATTTTTATAATGGAAACTTGTCAATGGCCTAATAAAATCATTTATTTTAAACTATGTTAAAGAATACAGGCTGTCAGTTTGCTTAGGCTCTGTATAGCTACAACTTTTCTTAGGCCAACGATAAAAACTCGTATTTTTAATTGTACGTGTTTTTTTCTGAAGATTGTACAATTTTAAGGCTTCGAACCGAAAGGATTCACTTTACTATACACTAAAGGAGCCCTATTAGTGCATTATAGATAAGAAGCTTTTTCCCGTAATTTCGTCAGTGTAAAATTGACGGCCTAAATCCGTCAGGAATACTGTAGCTTTCCATTACTGAAAAAATTCCAAAATTCAATAGTTCCAAAGTTCACCATTTACAAACAAAACAAAAAAAATGCCTCTTTGTAATATGTATGAGGTATAGATACAATGTTATTCTTCATTTGACAGAAAGATCATATTAATACTCTCACCACCATATATAATGTCTCATCTAATAACCCTCAGAATGTATGTCAAACGTGGCATCCAGTGATTCTGACTGATCCACTGTTGCTCTGCCTACCTCGCACGGGATTACAGGCGTGAGCGTATGTAATGATGTAATGTAATTATATTAATATAGGAACATCGACAATTGATTGTAATTTCTAGATTATTGTTGAAGACTGCATGTTGACTGTGAACAAATTCATCAAGGAAGGGAAGAAAGTGGACTACATATTCGGGGATCTGACTGATATTCCGATCTCCGAGTCCGCGTGTGGGGAGCTTTGGGAGTTCATGATCACGATCCTGAACGCTTCCTTCAAGATCCTCAAGCCGAACGGAAAGTTTATGACACATGTGAGTTTTATTTTATAGTTTTAGAATCTCATGAGGGCGAACACCGCACAGTACCGTGACGCCTGGAGGAAACGAGGAGAGGCCTTTGCACTGCAGTGGGACAGCACTGGCCAGTAAAAAAAAAGTAAATTATACTCTACCTACACTACATAATGACAGCGATTGCATTTAGTTAATTTATAATTAGACTAGCTTTTCGCTCGCGGCTCCGCCCGCGTGGACTACAGGTTATATCGAGCCCAGCTATGGGATAAAATGTAGCCTGTCCTTTCCCAAGGTCCAATCTATCTCTCTACCAAATTTCATAAAAATCTGTTAAGTAGTTTAGGCGTGAAAGAGTAAAAGACAGACAGAGTTACTTTCGCATTTATACATAGTGGAGTTGTGTCAACGTGCGTCTAATTTAAAAAAAACTTTTGTCGTTACAAAGCTTCATCTATTTATATCAAAGCGATATTTTATCCACAGGGAAATGGTGCTACATCCCCGGAATCTCTAGAGTTGTACGAGCAAGAATTAGCAAAGCTGAAGCCCCCAGTAAAGTACCAGAAGAGCAAGGCCTTTGTCCCGTCTTTCTTGGAAGATTGGATCTTCTACCAAATATCGTTCAAAATCACCGACAATGGAGATGCTTAACATACCATTACCAAAGATTACAGTTCCTTTATATTTACTTTACTAAGTCACAATGCCATATTTTTTAGGTAGTATAAGTGATATCGTTCTTTTAGCATTAGCACTCGTACTTGTAAACATGTTACCGTGTGTCTTGTTCAGTTTAGAAACTTTATTATCATGTTCAAGTCCAGGGAAAAAAGTTTCTTAGAAACTTAAGAACCAAAGACCTTTTTTATCATTCTTAGTCAGCAGAAGTATTATTAAGTGATAATTGCACAAATACGAGTGCTAACCCAAAATCGGTTCCAAAGGGACTGTTTTTGACACCTATATTACTGCTGTGTTAAAAAGATTCAACTGTTAACTTTGATAGTAATATACGTGTTAAACAATGGGGTTTAAAAGAACGATTCTTTTTCAATACGAATCAATGGGTGCAATTTTTTTGCGTGCGATTTGAACCAATCGCAGCAAAATATACGATAATTGTGATTTGTATAAGTGCAACGGAGCCATCGCAAACCCAGCTTTATATTATTATGATATAGAAGCTAAATTTATTTGCATTTTCATAGTTTTTAAGGACAAAATATGTAGTCACACTACAATTTTTTGGTATTACTCGACCTAGTTGAAGTATTCTAGCATTAATAATAATAACACGTGCTTGTTCTTTGTTTTTGATTAATAAAAGTATTTTAACGAGTGTTCAGAGTTTAATTCTGTATGTTTTTTATTGAACTTTTTTATCTCAAGTATCGCGATTCAGGAACTGATAAATAAATTAGACTTTGTTAAATAAAAATTTATTACATATATTTTACACATACGAAAACATAAAAAATTTAATTTAGGTCTAATCAAGTCGAGATTTTTTAAACAAATAACATTTTTTGTGACAAACGGCATCAAAACGTAATATGGATGACTTTAAATTTGCTAGCGAAATTTTTCCTTATGAAACTTTCGCTAGCTAAAATAATTTAAAGTCATCATCATGTAGGGCGTGATTTTCCTTATGAAACTGAAGAACTTTACCAAAGGTAACCCATACGTCATTCCCAAAAAAATTTTTACTTCTATATTAAGGCAATCGCACAAGTTGTATAGCAAGGTGACATATTTTTTTAATATATTTTCGACCCTTGTTCCTAGGAGAAAGTTGTTCAGTTTAGTGGGCTTTTTTTATTGAATTTTACCAAAGGTAACCCATACGTCATTCCCAAAAAAATTTTTACTTCTATATTAAGGCAATCGCACAAGTTGTATAGCAAGGTGACATTCTTTTTATATATTTTCAACCCTTGTTCCTAGGAGAAAGTTGTTCAGTTTAGTGGGCTTTTTTATTATTATGAGATGGGTTAACTCTTGACCCCAATCTTAACCAAGGTCATAGATGAGGTTAACGATGGAGCGAGTTAACCCAGAAAATGCCAATTAAGGCACTGGTACTCCCACGCACCGACGGAACACAGCAAGCTGTTTGACGTCAGACTTCGCTGACTAACTTAAAATCATCCAAATACATATACTGAAAGATGCAAACTATTCAATCACTTAACGCAATGGTCTACACAACAAGATAATTTTCAACTTTATTCGGAATGAAAAACGATCACATTCACCTGTATTACCATACCAGTATATGATATTACTTACAAACAACGACAAAAAATCTAACTACAGTTTACGATTTTCAACACAGTTTTTATTACATTTACTTTGGTATCAATCCAAAGAAGTTGCGGGTATTTTTACTTTACCTACGTTACCAAAGTTAGAAATTCGCAGATCCAGGAAAAAAATAGCAGCGATTCTAGTTTGCGATATTATCGAACCAGTGACTGAAAATTCTTAATTTTCTTGAACAAAGGTAAGTAATAAAATCTGTTATTTCATGGAAGATGAGAAGACTGTCACTTAAAACATGTTATCACTTTCTATTTTATGAAATAAACCAGTCATAATGGGCGTTTTCAACCCCCAACAAAAAAGAGGAGTTTGACGTCTGTGTCTGTCAGTAGCATCGTAGCTTCTAAACGAATGGACACATTTCGATGCGGTTTTTTGTTCTATAAGGGAAAACAGTGGTCGCCGCACTAAGCACAGATCACAAGTTTTATGCGAGTTCCAAAAACAGTTATAAAATACAAAACCAATACAACTGTAAATAACCATAGCCGTTGAGGTGTAAGCAATGAATGTCGTGGGAGATACAAAACTTTTAATTTTAGAGTTATTACAACTGGGTTTTAAGCAACTAGAATCACTGCTATATCCACTCACGTCATAATAATATTAATAATTTCTGTACATTATCTTACACAATTAAAGTTTGTTACTCGGCTTGTCGTAATCTGGCGAGTCGCTGAGTCAACTCGTCTTGTTCTTGAGACACCACAGTGGCGGTTCCAATCGATGTGCTCGGAACGCCGGTTGGAAGCTCCATGTTTAGCTCCAAGCTAGAACAAAAAAAATTTATTACGACTGTTATAATTTAATCTCCTTCGTGTTTCGAAGGGAGACCCGTGCCCCTCGGTGGGGACGTAAATGGGCTGGTAAAACATACAACTGTTTAAGTAACATTTGGCGAGGAAAAATCATTCGCGTAGGCACAATCTTACAGTTATTTAGTAAAAGGATAACTGAAAAACCTGATTATGCGACGCAAATCACTTTACATCACTAGATATAATTTTTGCTGATTTAATTAGAATTTATGTGTGAACACTGCCTGATTTGAATTATTCTCTTTAGTAATCCAAAAAGTAAAGTTATTAAACTTAAAGTTATTAAAAGTATTTATAAAGGTTTGTAAGATACTTATATAGGAAACATCCTGTCTCTTATACAACTCTTATGTGACTAATACGCATCTTATAAGACTAACTTGATAACATGCTTAATTAGATTATATGGCAGTTATTCATAAAATTTTAGAAGGATCATCAAATGAAGTAAATAGACATACCCAGCCTCATCCGCAACTTGTTGTAACAAGTTATCTACATCTCCCTGAGGTACTGTAGTGGTTGTGGTCTGTGACATGGCATTCTCCATGTAAGAAGACTGGACATCCAAGTCTTCAAACTGGCTTTCAAATTTATCCATCAAAGTCGAAATCTTTTCAAGGTTCATGGACTTCATAGCTGCATCCATCGCTTTGACCACACCAGCCATAGAGTTTGTTACCTGAAATTTCAATTAATTTTAATCTGGTTGTTTCATTTCTTAAGTTGACTTGACAATTTTCGTCTTTAAATTGGTAAGTGGTTATAGGACTAATTCCAATGAGCCAACTTATTTAATACGTGGGGCCGTATATATTCCAATTTATTAATTTTACGATTAAAAATAAACGATGGGAGGTCCAAAAGTCCGCGGAAAACAAGGGTTGTTAGTTAAATAAAACTGAAATTATTTTTATCTTTTTCGTTAAGTAATTCAATGCATGAGCCCACTATTAATATAAAGTTTATCCAATTCTTCCATGCTGGACTGGGAGTGAAAGAAAAACTTAGAATGTACCAGCTGCCAACTCTTGTAAAAGGCATACTGTAAAAGTCAGTACCTAAGTGGGATAAGGTATTTGCTGTATTATGGGCGAGACTGACAACCTCTCACTATTATACATTATGTTTCATCTAATAACCCTCAGAATTTATGTCAAACGTGGCATCAATTGGTTCTAGAACCACTGATGCTCTGCCTACCCCATTTATGACAACAGGTGTGAGCGTATGTTTGTATGCTTGAGTTGACAATTTTCGCCTTTAAATTGGTAAATGTTTAGAGGGCTGATTCCAATGAGCCAACTAATTTAAAATCTTTTTCTTTAAGTATTTCAATTTATGAGCCCTCTACAGGGTGTTAAGTAATTCGATCTTATCCTCTCGGGTGGTGAATCAGCCCATGAAACTGAACAACTTTCCCTAAGAACAAATGCCGAAATATGAAAAAAAAATTTTATCTTCCCATACAAATTGCATCAACTGATATATCATTTTGTAAAATTTTTTGACTTCCCATACACTCACCTTTCTAGTTGTAAGAGCGGTCTGCACTCTGCTTGACACAGCATCAACCCTGGCCGACATCCTCAAGTAATTCAACGCCTGATTCTTCTGTCTGATAGCATTCTCTGCGTGTATCCTGGCCCCTTCCATGTTTCCCTTCTGTATCGCCTTCTTGGCTTTCTCCTTCTCAAGCTTTTCTTCTTTTTCGCATTTTTTAGAGTTGCGCTCTAACTCCTTCACAGCAAATTTTAAATTAAATAGATGTTCTGATTGGGAGTTGAGGATTTTATTATTTTCGGTAATCCGATCATAATGTAGTTGATATACCTTATTTTTATATAATACTGTATTGTGAATATGTTTCTATATGAGGATTCAAGTTTTGTATAATGAGAACCTAAGTAGTACCTAGTAGTTTAATAAAAATTAATATTTTTGTGAATTCACCAATGGAGGGTTGTCACTATGAGCTCAATATGTTTGTTTGCCATATAATTAGTGGATTCTATAATCAGTTATACATAAAAAGAATAATAAGTTACACTTATTGAAAGTTATAGTTGTTAAACATAACAAAAGAAGTTAAAAGCTGAAGTAATTACTTAAATGGAAAGCAAGAATAAAAAGTTTTTGCCACAATATTGTTACTTAGAATGAGAAATGAGACATACTAGGAGAAAAACATGATGAAGTGGAGAGATTTGTATTTTTCAAAGTCAAAGACATTCAGGATGTTACTAATGGTCTAATCGACAAGTTCAAAAACGTGTTTAGCTCATTCGATTTGGAATAATGTCTAGATCATTGTGCATAAAAAGTTTATGCTTATAAAAGAGAAAATTTGTTGTAAATAAGTAAGCTCAAAGTAGCCCTTCGCACGCCATTGTTAGGTTGCGTGCTTTCCCTAAGAATATCCCAACGCCATAGTAGTTGGGAGCATCCCTTTCAACTAAAGGAACATGGCAACTCCCCCCCCCCCCAATCAACATTGATCAATTACATACAACATGAATCAATAAATACGGCAAACCTAGACTAGCCTGCTTTATGTAAAACTTAGTGGAACTTTAAAGTGATATAAAAAGTTTAAGTAGATAACGAGGTAAGAATGTCCTTGTAATTTTATAATGACATCATTCATAGCACATAGGTATACAGTGTTTCTCTAGCCCAGAAATTCGTGCCGCAGGATACTAAACTTTTACCGTAGTAGGCCTTAATATCTAAAATCTTAACACCACACATGAAGTCTATCACTTTACATCTAAAGTCTGAACATAATAATTTACATAAAATGTGAATAGGTCGACATAGGTACTTGTAACAAATAGTTTAACACTGAGTACAAGCAAGTATTAGAATAGATTATTATTCAGAGAAAATAAATTTTGATGGTACGAACAGATAATAGTCCTGTAATTCCTATTCAGCAGCCAAAGTACATGTGCCTAAGTGACGAAAAGGTAGTAAAATCTATAAATATTAGATGAAATTAGCAAACAAACCTGATTCGCAATTGTGAAACATTTTGAAAAGGATACTTTCCATAGCAGACGCAGACATTTCGTTCCCCAGTTTGACGGCTTTCAAAGACGGTGTGTATAAAAAAGAAAAAGGCACCGAGACCTTTACGGGAACAGGGTATTCTGAGGAATTTACGAATTTCGTAAAATGAGTCACGCAAACCTAAAACACCTCGGTCAGCCTTATCAGCTGTCAATGTCAATGTCTTTTTTTTTGGAGATTATGGCCTGGTTACAAGACCTTTGGGCCAAGATGTCAATATCTTTTTTTTATATAAAAAGTGAAGTAACAAATGATCATTCTGAGTCACCTACTTGAGTGAGCCGAGTCATGAACCCCAATTATCCAAAAATAAAAATGAAGCTCGGGGTGCCTATTATGGATCGCGTAGCCGATTTAACATATCAATTTCAATTGAATAAATAAAATAAATACATTCACAGACTATTTAGAAGAAATACATTGGCTTCTGCACAATGTGTTTAACTGAAGGTGTAAATGACTTTTAGCAATGTGTTTCAGCGTTCACTCAGCCAACACCACGTATTTAAACGGTTTTATTTTCTTAACCTCTTTGATCACGAAAATCTCTCCCGGCTCCCGGCCTATTATATTGCCGCAGTGTAAGAATTTTTACATTTATCCAAGTCTGACTAGTCTATGGTCGTTATATTCTTTTGGTTGGTAGGACTGTTTAAAAACAAATGTCAAACTCAAAATTGAATGAAGTGGAAAGTGAATCGCAGCTGAATTTTTTGGCTATAGAAAATAGTGTCGATAATCTTCAATATTTATAGGAATCCATTGTGATTGTAGTTTAGAATTATCTTTACTCAAATTGTAGTGTTATTTTACGTTAAGTTTTAAATATATTTTCCTTTTATACGTGCTTGGTGACAAAAGTCGAAAATTCCTAACAGTTAGCAAAGGACATTACTTGGGCGTAAAAAGAAAATGGCGTGCGCTACTCTCAAGAGGAATTTGGAATGGGAGGCATCGCAATTGCCTGCGAAGAGACGAAGATGTGCACCACTTGCAACAGGCTCCCCTAGCACAAGTTCTGGTCTGAAGGTGTCGGAAAACAAGAGCTCTATGTTCGGAGAATCAGTTTTTTCGAAATTGACCCCAGGTTTGTTTATTTTTTGTGCTTTTGTGGAATGACTGGTATGACGACTGTGTAGCACTTCTCAGAAAGCCGAACTCCGTGGGATTTTTTTTGGGAAATTGTGGTAAATCGATGGTTTGCATAACATTAATCAGCTCAGCTGTATTATTTATCGCCATTGTTTCATGAGTAGGTATTTTTATCGCATTAGAGCGAGAAGGGCGATGCGTGAAGACCGTTGGGTGGATTGTCCTTTTGTTGATTTTTTTGGACTGGTTTGCCCTTTATTGCCCAAGCATCACAGGCATTTCGAAATGTTGAGATTAAAGCACGAAAAGCAAATTGACGAAATTATGTTTCTCTGTATAGGTTACATACGATGATTTTGCTTATTTAGCTGTTGAATAGTGTCTAATTGCAGACTACAGTTTTATCTATCAAAATAGGCAATGTTGGCAGAAAATCTAGGTCCTACCTACTTAACTAACCAGGAAAACTTCATGCTTTTATGCAACTTTATATTTTAGAAATTCTCAGCAGTAATAAGTTCTTACCTACCTAAATAATGTGTATTTTTTTAAACGTAGATTTCTATTTTATGAACTGAGTAAAAAAAACACCATGCATAATAAAATATCTTTTATTATTTATCCTGCTTATATTATAAGAAAGTTTGTCAAGATGGATGTTTGTTAATCCTTCACTCAAAAACTACTGAAAGGACTTTGATGAAAGAAACTTTGCAGTAAACATAATTTTACCAAATTCCCGTGGGAATGAAGTCCCAGCTGGAAAGCTAGTTCTTACTTAAACCCCTTAACGGCCACAAATTCTACAAAATATTAAATTATTTTATTTATTTGCTGATTTGACAAGTTTAAATTGAAATCATAATAAAAATAACCATTTTGTTTATAACAAATGGCATTTGTTACTCAGGGTTTAGGTAACCTGCCTGAACAATGAATCTTGTTGCTGTTTAAGGGCAATTAAATCATAAACCAGACCAAGTTTTACTTAATAGCTATCATTAGCTTTGTTAAAGTCATGAAAAATTAGTTTAATTACCTTATCTACTTTATGAGGAATTATGGCTGTTTTTATTGAAACAATTATCAAGTTCCAGCTAAACTAATTTATCTGGCCAAGTACAAAATTAAATTATGCTAGGTGTACCCTGGTCAAACACCAGATGACACCAGTTTTCACTTATGTTGTGAGTAAAACTGTGACATTGTGAATTATGTATAATACTCACTAATCATAAAATATTATGGTAAAATAACCAAGTGATTTGCTTTTGTCCACATATCTAATCTACACTAAAATGAAGGATGAAAATACAAAGGACTTAATTGATAAAACTAAAGGAATCATTAAAGTGCATTCTGTCAATACTTTTGGAAATTATGAATTTTTACTAGATAGATAGATAGATAAGAAATTTATTTCCATCACAATACACACTTACAAAGAGATAATTAGTATTTCTTGTGATTTTTTTATGAGCTCTGTTCTTACAAAGCTAAGTTGGCTGCTTTGTTATGAATATTTGGTGAGCAAATTGGTTCAGTGGTCAGTTCAGTTCAGTGATTTGTGGGTATTCAGTGGTCAGTTCCTGGTCCGGCCTAACAGATTTTTGTAGTTTCCTGCCAGGCCCAACTTTTTAATGCTATTTTTACATTAACAGATTTTTATTCTTCAATTTGGGTCTTTATGTCTCTCTCTCCACTATGGTACTAAGGAAACCATAAGCATGGCTCACATTTACTGTTCACCAATAAATATGAATGTCAAATAAATAGTAACACCACACACTTCATATTTACAAACTTATAAAAGGAGTAACAGAACAGTATATTCCTTTACCCCTTTTGTGCTAATTTTTAGAAGCTACAAAAAAAAAACAAGTGCCATGAAATTTGTTTGGCTGAACATCTATGATCTTGTTTTATAATTTAATAGCTGAATTACATATTAATTTAGTCCAAAAAATGGAATTTTTACTTTAAGTCTCCTTTATTAAAGATTATTGTCATAAAATAACTGCATTAAAATAACCTTTTTTTATCAGTGTTTTTCAGTAAATGCAAAAATTAAGACATTAATAAAAATTTATTTCAAAATCAGTGACCTGACCATAATGCAGTCAGGTCATTGATTTTTAAATTAAGTATAACTTTGTTGAAAAGATGTAAACAAGACATATTCTTGGTCTAATCTTTATAAAAATGGAACTCAAAGATAAATTCATTCTCTAGGCCAGAATTTCAAGATAATGTATTTTTTTATAATATATTAATTTATTGAAACTCATGCCCACCAAGTTTCATCAAAAATTTGTATGAAAGTAACAAACATCCATGTCTCCTCACAAAGTTTTGTTATAATATTTAATGGGATCTATGTTTCTGCTTTTTATTAATTTGTTTATTCATTTTTAAATTTTTTCGATATGGTTGCAGCTACTTAGGCTCAATTGTCATAATTTCCTCATAGGTGTAGTATAAAGTACAATCTATCAGTCGAGGAAACGTGCGATTCCCGGTCTCCTGTGCTTTATAAACCACGCCTACGGCTCTGGCTCCGAACAGCAGCCTCGTCGGTAATCAGTCACTTTGTAGTTTTCTATTTTACTAGTAAATAGTAAACTTGTAACCCTCATAACACATAATTCTACAATTTAAAAAAAAAATCTTACTCTAATTAAATCTTATGGAAAGGCAGGTCATACGATCGCTGGTGCATCATCAGCTTCACTCTCTGATTAAATGAAATCATTTTTATTGCTAAAGTTAATTCTATGATACAATGACAATTAACATTAATAAAAAGTAAGAACCAAGTAATGAAACTAAGTAAGAAAAGTATGAAGGAAGATCCTCTTACAGGATCGAAAGAGTAAAACCATTGAAATTGTGGAATTATACTGTGTGACTTTATATTTGTTTGCTTCTTCTTTCGAAAAGTTAGCTAAAATTAAAAACGCAAATCAGTTCATGGAACATAGATCACAACATGAAAAAAAACTAAATGTTTGCCTCTATACAACTATCAGTCAGCTAACTTTCTACAAATGGGAAATCATTTTTTTTTTAATTAAACAGGAGTTTTCAAGAATTATCCCTTAAAATTTCGCTAGATAATTTAAAGTCACTCGGTCATTACATTTATCCCCATAACTGTTTCATCCAGAAAGCATGGCCCAAGAGATATACGACGAGATAAAGCGGCTGCACCGGCGTCGACAGCTCCGTGTAGAGGGGGGGGCAGCCTCCTCGTCCAGCGGCTCGGAGGGAGACTGCAGCCCGCCGCGCGCCGCCGACCACCAGCATCATCACAAGCACTCGCGAGTGCTCTTCACCTTCAAACAGGTACTTTTTGTCCCTAGCACTTAGGCCAGTTTTTCATTCGTGGTACGCTTGACCATAATCAAAGATGGGCAGGTCAAATCTTCAAACAGGTACTGAACAAAATGAAATTAATTTTATTTCACACTTTTTGTCAACTGTCACAGCTTCCTTTATTTCTCAGAATCTGTATTGGCAAACTAGGAAAACCTGCTTTAAATGTGTTTACCAAAACTAAACCGCTCACGTTTCCTTTGTATTCAGCCCAATAGAAACGCTGTAAACACGTTCAAACTTACCGCGATTGGGGAGCTGGGATTGTGATTGGTCTAATGTTAAACGTGACAATGACTTTTCGAAATAAATGTGAAACTGGATGGAATAAGCATCTGTTGTAAACTATCATTTGTAGCAGACCCTTCTCCTATGTTACTAATAAAATTATTACTTCAATAAACGCAAAAGATGCAATTCGCAAAAAAAACACTTGTTGACGCAAAGTTGATTATTGTGAAATACTCGGTATGCTTCTGCATAGTGCATAACAATTCTCAAAATGTGTACTTTTCAAAAGAAGGCTCTTTTTCTACATTTTTATATTACAGAGACGTTCTGACTTACCAACTCAATGTTCAATAAGCAAAATGTTTTAATAGAGCTTTTTATTATGATGGAGACAAGGAAATAATGTCCTTGTCTGCAAATAAAGTATCTATGCTAATATTATAAACAGGAAAGATTTGATTGTTTGTTTGTTTGCATTGAATAGGCTCCGAAACTACTGAACCGATTTGAAAAATTCTTTCACCATTCGAATGTTTATCCCTGAGTAACATAGGCTACATAACTTTCCCGAATTCCCTCTGGAACGAAGTCCCGAGCGGAATGCTAGTATTGTATAAGGCCAGGAATACTGTAGAAGCCATTAAGTGGGATGCAAGGGTTTTGCTATTCAGGGGTGGCCAATCGGTCGATCGCGACTGTTAGTCCAGTCGATCGTGGCAAGGCAAAAAAATAAAAAACATTTCAGATTTAAGTTTTTTCTCTTATAATAATCCCTACTATCCCTACTATTAATATTATAAATGCGAAAGTAACTCTGTCTGTCTGTCTGTCTGTCTGTTACCTTTTCACGCCTAAACCGCTGAACCGATTTTGATGAATTTTGGTACAGAGATAGATTAGAGCCTGGGAAAGGACATAGGCTACATTTTATCCCACAGTTGGGCACGATATAACCTGTAGTCCACGCGGGCGGAGCCGCGGGCGGAAAGCTAGTAAATAATAATTTTAATTTTTTACATTTTCTCTTGGTACACCCTTGCCCACTTCAACTGCCTCTCCCTCTCACATAGGTTAGCTGGAAGAAAACTCATTTCTTGAGTTAAGCTCGCCGTTGTATATGTCCTTTCTCTTCTGTAATCTGTACGTATATGTGTGTACAATAAAGAAAGAAAAAATACTACATAATTGTGTACTGAACTATGCTGTTTCATTTAAGATTTCAAGAAGTATGTAATTGGTAGATCGCACAGGATTTTGTTAGTAAACAGGAGATCTAGGGTATAATCAAGTTGGCCACCCCTGTGCTATATCATGTGCGAAAGGCTGACAACCTATCACCACTACTTATGTTCCATCTAATAACCTTAAAAGTGTATAGACTGGGAGTAAAGAAAAACTCAAAATGTGCCAGCTACCTACTCTTCCCAGGTATACAGTACTCTGTAAGTGGGATTCGAGGGTTTTGCTGTATAATGGGCGAAATGCTGACCCCCTTTCACCATTATACAACTTGTTCCATCTGATAACCCTAACAATTTGTGTCAAACGTGGCATCTATGGGTTTTGGAACTACTGATGTTCTGCCTGTCCCGTTAGGGATTATGGGCGTGAGCATATGTATAGATAGATAAGGCTAGATTTTTAAAAATTCTTACAAGGACAAATTAAACATTTGCAACTTATCACTACACAAATTCAGACATCCTCAAGGATAATATGTTAGATAGATTGAGAAACAAAATTATTGCTTCTTAACAATTTTTAACAATATACAATACAATGTTCTTATACAATAAAAAAAAAGTTAACGAAATATGTGACGTAAAAGCAAATAGGACACAGAACTCAGCATACTTGCTGTCTATGATAGACAAACTGATTTTCAGCTATTCCTAGTTTGATTTTTCTCGCGCGTATCTGCGGTTAAAACAAAACTGTAAAGAAAATGTGTACTAGCTTTTGTGCTTTCAAGTGAGATAGTGTCTAGGGATGTGCGGAGTAGTTGGAGGATTGTGAGACGAGTGACAACAACGGTGTTCGGTATAGGACTGCTTTATTAAAGAGGACTAAACATACATATAAACATATTGAGTACATATACCTATGATTACATTAAGTATTGATACGTCACACCTCTATTGCTATTGAAGAAAAAAAAATGGTTACAAATTTTTTTTTATGCTCTTCCAAAACTAAACTAAAATACATATGTTGCTGGAAGTAAATACATCCAAAATAATAGTAGGTTTTACATGATACACAAATTATATTGTACTTACATCTATTGTTTAAACAGTTTCGTTCTATTTTTATGAACAGTAATAATTTTATTGTTTTTCAAAATTTGTACATTAGGTGTAATATCTCTTACTACCTCGTACGGACCAGAATAAATACTACTTAGTTTATTTCCTGTCTCATTCTTAACTAATATTAAATCTTTCGGCTGATAAGAGATAGGATTCATATTACTATCATATTTTAACTTTCGTTTCAATTTGTTTTTAAGTAAATTTTCTCTTGCTGCTTTTTGTGTAGTCTGTAATCTGTACCTTAATTCCTGAGCATAATTTTCATGGTTATAAAGTGGATCTACTTGAGGTTTTGTTAAATTACTGGGTAAGTTACACAATTTACCAAAAACTAGCTCGTAAGGCGTAAAACCTGTGGATGAATGTACTGAGGTGTTATATGAGAAGCTCCAATAAGGCAACCACTCGCTCCAATACTCGGGATGGTTATCGGTCTGTATTCTGAGATAGTTACCTAGGTGTTTATGTGAGTTTTCTAGAGCTCCGACAGTTTGGTGGTGGTACGCCGTCGAATGTGACTGGTTAATTTTAAGTAAAGTACATACCTCGTTAAAAACTGATGATAGAAATTCTGCACCTTGATCTGAAACTAAATTATTGGGAATACCATATGTTAAAATAAAATTATTAACAAAGCATTAAGCGACTTCTTTTGAGGTTTTTGTGACCAAAGGATAAGATCCAACGTACTTAGTTAGCTCGTCTTGTATTGTCAATATGTAACTGTAATTATTGTAATCTTTTTCTATGGGTCCAACTAAGTCAAGAAATACTTTGTCAAAAGCTGTTTGAGCAGTAGTAGTAATTTCCATTGGCTGTTTTATGTATCGATTTATGTGCTTTTGTTTTTGACATTTATCACAACGGGAAACAAACTCAATAATATCTCGTTCCAATCCTGGCCAAAAATAACGACGTTTAATATTATTATACATCCGTCTAATACCCGCGTGTGCACTCGTGGGTAAAAGATGAAAGTCGTTTAAAATCACTTTTCGGTCATCCTTGTTATCTACCCTTATCAAGTTTTTCAAAATAACTAACCTTGGGCCCGTCCAAGTTTGCCTATCACGTATCTCTTGTGTTATTTTCTCTATAAAATCTTTTTCGAATAAATTATTTAATAAACACAACTCATCTACCTTACATTGTTTACAAAACGTCTCAAGTTCACTCACAAATTCGGCTCGCGTGATTTGTGCTCGTGACTGAGGGTTAATATATATTGTTCTATACGTAGGCACATAGAAAAATGTCTTCGACTTTTTCTTCGTTTTTTCTTTTATTTTATGAAATTGACTATCCGATATTAATTTCAATTCAATTGAGTTCACTGGCTTTTTATAGACATCTACAACATTAGGTTGATCAGGCCTTCCGTCGGGAGATGCTATATTAGGCTGAGAATCCAATTGTTTCATCCTTTGTCTTCTTGTCATCACATTCACACATTCACTCATCTCTTTCAAATCTTCACATGTTAACTTAATTCTAGATAAAGCGTCTGCAGCCGCGTTATCGTTGCCCCTGACATATTCTATAGTAAAATTGTATTCTTCTAATATTAATCTAAATTTCATTAACCTACTGCTAGGGTCCTTCATATTAAATAAATATACAAGAGGTCTATGGTCGGTAAATATCCTGAACTTGCGACCGTATAAGTAGGGTCTATAGTATTTAATAGCCCATACAATGGCAAGTAACTCTTTTTCAATAGTAGGATATCTGACCTCGGCTTTATTTAATGTCCTACTAGTGTATGCTACAGGTCGTCCGTCTCCGTTAGATAAAATAGCTCCTATGGCGTATCCTGACGCATCGGTTTGCAATCTAAACTCATTTTGCGGTGTAAAATCGGGATATTGTAATAGGGGTGGAGAAGTGAGAGTCTGTTTTAATGTTTGAAAAGATTCTTCGCATTTTTGATCCCATTCGAAAGGTACGTTTTTCCTACATAGTTTATTTAAAGGATAAGCCTTTTCGGCGAAGTTAGGAATGAACTTTTTATAGTAGTTCAGAAATGCAACGAACCTTTTGACCTCATCAACGTTTTGTGGAGTTGGATAATTTTTTACAGCTTTAGTTTTTTCTGGATCTGGCAATATTCCGTTACTTGTAACTAAATGACCTAAGTATAATATTTCTTTCTTAAGGAATTTACATTTTTCTGGATTTAATTTCAAATTTACGCTTTTTAATTTATTGAAAACTGCCATTAAGTTTTTGTCATGATCTTGTAAATTTCTTCCAAAAACTATTAGGTCGTCTAGATACACTAAACACCTTTCGTATGTTAAACCTGACATAGCAACTGTGATCATACGTGAGAAAGCTCCTGGGCTAGTTTTTAAACCCATGGGCATTCTTTTCATTTGATATTGCCCCGAATTAAATGCTGTATACTTCCTACTGTCCTCACTAAGAATTACTTGATAGTAACCTGAAAATAGGTCTAATGTTGTAAAATAAATACATCCTGAAAGTGAATCCAATATTTCGGTAATGTTGGGGAGTGGAAATTTATCATCCTGTACCCTCTCGTTTAACCTTCGATAATCTATAACTAACCGCCATTTTTTCTCACTTCCGTTTGTCTTTTTCGGAACTAGTAAAATTGGACTTGACCAGTCGCTACACGATGGTTCTATGATGTCATCATCTAATAATTTTTTAAGCTGTCTATCTATTTCGGATTTTTGAGAGTGTGGTACCCTATATGGCTTAGTAAAAACAGGCGTCGCGTCCGGCTTAATATGGATAGTTTGTTTACATATGTTAGTTGTCGTCAGCTTATCGCCTGGCAAATGAAAAATTTCCGAATATTTGGCACATATATTCTCAATAGAAATTTTTTCCTCTTTATTCAAATGGCTGAGGTCCAAAAGTGTAAATAATTTTTTAACTCTGTCTGAACTCACACTGCTATTTCCGTAGTTACAAATTCCATAGTCATTTAATTTTTCTAAACGTGGTTCAATTTTTTCTAAAACTATATTTTTTTCTGTGGTGTTAAGAATCTGGATAGGTATTCTGCCTCCTTTAGGACTCGCTATAGTACTTGCAATAAACACTCCGTCCTGTATTTCCTCCGCACAAATTACACAATCTTCCTTAAAACTTGTGGTAATGAAGTGTATTGACTCGGTTCTTGAGGGAATCACATAAGTCTCGTTTACATGAGAACCTCTAAACATTTTAAGATTGACTAATCTATTTGACGTACTAGTAAGTTGTAAATTATTTTTATTTAAACATAAGTTCGACTTAAATTTTTGAAGAAAATCGCAACCTAAAATTCCATTCGCCTTACAAGGTAAGGAATTAAAAACAAAGAACCTATGGGTGAAGATCTCACCTTCTGCTTTTAAGCTTAAGTAAACGTATCCAAGTGCATTGACACTGCCACCTATTCCATTTATGACGGTACACTCCTTTTGAAATGATATGTTGTTTTCAATTAGATGTTTATAATTGATGCCCGATATGGACGCACCCGTGTCAACTAACCAATTGAGAGTGTCATTACAGAGAGTTAATTGGACTTTGAGCGAATTGTTACATGATAAAATCACGTGATTATTTTTACAATCATTAGCATTGGTCACGAAAAAACTGAGAATTTTCTGATTCCTTACTATTCCCTGTATTTGTAGTTTCCGGTTCCGAGATCACATTCACTTGGCGATTACTACTATTTTGCCCGCGAAAATGGTTATTAAATCTAGACCTACCTGAGTTTCTTCCGCGCCCATTGTAAGGCCTCGCTGAACCTCCTCTCGGTGGTCGATTGTATCCCGCTCCATGGTTATTGTTTACCTGGTAGTTACTAGCATTATGCCCGCGTCTAGAGAATGAATTACTACGAACGGAACCACGGTATCCTCTGCCACGATAACGACCTCTGTAATGTTGGTTTCTGTTAGCATTCATATTTAGTACCTCTCCTGAAGAAGTTGATGTCTCTTCATCCTTGGCACCTTGTATGGCTTCTGTCAAAGAATTATAGTTTCGCGCAGACATAATAGTGCTTAGTCGGCGGTTACGCAAACCATCTGCAAACTTTTTAATGGCTTGCTTTTCATTCAAAGGCTTTAAAACATTGAAACTGTTAGTATCGCCATTGGCTTGCGCGATCGTTAACTCAACAAAAAGTTGTGTAATTTGACTCCCATACTCATCAATCGAAAGATTATTTTGCTGAATTGTGTGCAGTTTATTTTGAAGTGCCGTTGCTGATTTTTGGGGTAAAAGACGCAGTTTCATGTCGCGTACTAAATCGGATACTGTTGCCTACTTTGTTTCAAGTTTTAATTTCGCGGTTTCTGTCAGTCGGCTTTTCAAAACAAACTGTATCAAATTCTTTTGGCAATCTGGTTTCTCCAAAATAGAACTGTAGTATTCTATACCACTGATTAATTGCTTAACACTGGTTTCATTATCTACCATAACAGGTAATAAATTCAGCGCTACCTTCAACTCAAAAACACTCATTTTGCTTGATTCTGGTTCGCTTTCTGTACTTGAAGAACTAGAGCCCCCTTGCTCGACTTCTAAACACAAAGTTTTTACTTCTGAATACAAATTATTAAAACTACTACAAATATTAGATATTAATGATAAATCTTCCTCTACAATTAACCCTTTTCCTACTAATATACTACTCTGGGCTTTTAACTTATCTAACTTTATTTTAATTTCATTTGCTTCTTGCAATTTTTTCGTTAAAATAGTTCCTTTACGTCGGCTTGGCCCAATCTGTATTAAATATCTTCTTACTGATTTTAATTCTTCTAATAAATCATTAAAAACTGCCGACATCACCTTACATTACGTATAATTTATTAATTAACTTATCATTTAAATTTAATTAAATTTAACACATTGTCTGTGAGTTTTTATTTTATTTTACCTATTACACTTACATAGTTCCGTAAAGAGTTCGGTGTAAGTTTCTTGTCCTTGTAATACTGTCTCAATACACTGCACACGCGATTGTTAAAAAAAAAAAACTATTTCACTGCACTCAAAACGCACTTTTCACTACACTGCCGTTTTTCACTACATTGCCTTTTAAACTGTCTCTGAAGATTTCCTGAAGACCACGGCTTGGCTCCTTCTGTCTATTCTTTTATTACAGCTTGCATTAAGATAGCGTAGAATTAAAAACATCAGTAGTCCGACGATGATGGCCAGTAGTGCATACAACACCCAATAAATTCCATACACATTCTGTATCATCACAGCGTTATGCTCTTCGATACGGTTATTATATCCGATTTGGGAAATAATGTCTTGTTTATTTTGCTGGGGTTTGAGAGCCGGGGTTGTATTTTGGTTACCCATTTTAAAAACACAGCTGTTCCATTTAAATAAAACACACACTTTACTTTTTGTTGTAAGCACTAATAACTGTCTATACGAGTACTAGCCGCATCGCGCCCAAATATGGCAGCGGTCGCCATCTAGGGATGTGCGGAGTAGTTGGAGGATTGTGAGACGAGTGACAACAACGGTGTTCGGTATAGGACTGCTTTATTAAAGAGGACTAAACATACATATAAACATATTGAGTACATATACCTATGATTACATTAAGTATTGATACGTCACAAGTGAAGTGGTGTTTGATCAAATATTTTTTGCAGCTTTATTTTAGGTTTTTTCGTTTGTGCGCAGGTGCGAATGATCTGCGAGAGGATGCTCCGCGAGCAGGAGGCGGCTTTACGCGCGGAATACGAGACCGCTCTCAGCAATAAGCTAGCCGAGCAATACGAAGCCTTCGTACGCTTTAATCTTGACCAGGTGGGTATAATTCCTGACTTTACAATGCTTAAACGACATTTTACTATTTTTTTACATTGCTAGCACTTAGTCCTATTTCTCATTCGGGGTACTTTCTTTCTTACTTCGCTGGCTCAACGACCGAAAGTGGATCTTTGTCTCTGAAGTTCACTTGCTCAGCGCTCAAGGAAAACATCATGATGAAACCTGCATGTCTAAGAAAATTAGTTTTCGAAAAGCGCGCGGTCCACCAACCCGCATTTGGCCAGCGTGGTGGACTATGGCTTAAATTCTTTCGAATTTCGAAGGTAGGCCCGGCCCGTCCATTTTGGTGGGGACGTATATTGAGTAACTTTAAATTAATTAGTGTGAATCAGCCAACGAAACTGAACAACTTTTCCCGAGGAACATGGGTAGAAGTTATTCGCGATCAGCTGATTTGTCTTTGACTTTGTATGGGAAGTCGAAATTTGTTTTGAGAATAGGGACTATCCATAAATTACGTCACACGTTAAGGGGAGGGGAGGGGGTCGACAAAGTGTGACAAGGGGGTGGGAGGGGTCATAAGTTTCGTGACGTCACATTTCAAAATGTGTTATGAGTATGAAAACGTGTTAACTATTAACGACAAACTTAACCTCCTCTGTCCCAAGCACTGCTTTCAAGTTTTTTCTTTGGTTGAGACAATGAGTTTTGAGTACCCAAAAAAAATAACAGCTCTATTAAGTACCGCTTGGGAAATATGTGACTTCACGCTAGGGAGGGAAGATCTTTGTCATTTCAAAAAATCATGAAATTCGTGTGACGCAATTTATGGATGGCCCCATATCATATGAAATTCTCAATAAAAAATCCTATTCCTTTAAAAAAAAGGAACATATACTATAGATTCCTTGGGAAAAGTTTCATAGGGAGAATCACCGTCGAGAGTTTCGCCAACTAATTTAAAGTCACCTAATATGGGCTGATAAAAAAAGTAGTTGAAAGTGTAGTTGAAAAGTAGTGTAAAGTGTAGTTGTAAAGTAGTGGGAAGTGTTGTAATAAAATGTACTTATTGTTTAGGTTCAGCGCCGGCCGCCGGCCGCCACCTGCATGTCGGTGGGGATGGACGCGGAGCACCACATGCACCACGACGCGGTGCCCAGCTGTATGTATTTATACCTTATTTAATTTTTTTTACAGCCTGACACCTAGAGTGACTAATAACTATGCCAGTCTCATAAGACCACACTTCTTTTGATGTGAATATAATATTTTTTGCTTTCATGGTGCGATGCCATTCAAATACTATAATCTGCCGCGTATTTTCCTTTCCGTGTTCAATTGGCGACACCGGCCGCGCGAAATCCGCACGCTTCTGTATTACTATGGAATTCGACAAACCCGTGTTCAATCGTCAACTGACACGCCTTTGTGATCTAGTGGCAGTGGGAGAGCTTTTACAAAATAGTGTGCAGTTGAACTGAACACTTTTTTACTGTCTTTAAAAGCGTGTTGAGTAAGTGACAGTATTAGGTGAGGTACCGCTTACATTCACTATGTTACCACTGCGTCCACTGGTGCTCCTATGATTGTAAGGTTGCAAAATGTATGTCAACAGCTTAACGCAACCAAAGTCGTTTCTGGCACTTCGCCAGCCGCTGCCGCGGCACGCTCGCTTCGCTCGCTCGTCTCGTGTGTTGGGGGTCGCAATTCTAACCTAACCCAACCAACCCTTAACGGGTTGGTTGGGTTAGGCTACTAACAAACCTACTTATCGCAATTGCGTCTGTCATAATAGACACAAAAACTCGGGCATCTAACGCGTCGGGTATTATTTACGAATAAGCGTACATAGCCGGCTTCATCCGCTTCGGCTCACACGATTTATTCCGAACATGTACGAACGCGCTTAGTCAGCACGGATTTGTTTTAAAAAGATCAAATAAAAAAACCGTGTTCAATTCAATTGTACACTGTTTTGTAAGGCCTCTTTTAACGTTGCTTGATCGCAAAAGCGTGCTCAGATGACGCGAGCTGAACACGGGTTGGTTGAATTGTGTACCTAGTAATACAAAAGCGTGTGGATTTCGCGAGACCGGTGTCGCCAATTGAACACGGTAAGGAAGTTACGCTAATCTGCCTTTGATCTTTTCCTTCTTTTATTTAAAAAGAAAAATTATCTTGTTCTCATGGCAAAATAATTTTTTTTTTGAATTAAAACTTTGCCACTTTTACTGCACTATCGGTTGCAGGTGTTAGGGCACGAAGATGTTTTTCTGTTATTGTTTTTTATCTAAATGCATGATAAATAAGGGTGGTCATACTCTATGCGAAACATTACAGAAATACCATGATAAAAATATTGATTGAATGTCATTTTTACAGTGACAAACTAGAATCAATAAAGGTATCCAAGGGTTTTGCAGTATTGTGAAAAAACATTCTGGATAATTCATCTAATAACCCTCAAAACATTGATTCACCTATACCTTTGCCATAGATAAATTAATGAGAAGTTTTAGGAAACCATATGATCAAAATAGAAGCCCATTAAAAGATTTTTTCTTTTCAGATTTGTCCTAGAAACGAAGGAGGCGTGGCAGAGGCACACAACTGCAATATATCAAGACAAACATATTTTGGTATATGTGACTATAATACGAGTATGCGGGAATAGAGTATCCTAACAATAATGATCAAGACTTTGTGATTGCAGTGGAATTTACCAGCACTAATATTGTGAAACATTGTGGTAAATATAGCAGAGATTGCTATTTATAAAGCCATCCTTACATTGAGCAATTCAGGGGCCAATACCCTATTTACAATTTGTATACGAACTTTTTTCGCCATGTAATGTACAATCATGTACCACTTTAAAGTCTTGTTCAGGCTACACTTTCAAATTTCCCAAAAACCTCATTTGACTCATTTATAAAGACGCGATTCACTTGTGCAGAATTCACAATATTGCCTGCTAAATTCCACAGTTTTGTTCATGCCACACATAAATTAGCTTATAATGCTTTAGATAAGGTTCGCTGGATAATTGTGTTCATAGACTGAGGATCGACAATGTGGAGTGAGAGTTCAAGAATCCTATAATGGCTGAAATTCAGGAGGTTCTAAGTTTCGGCCATTTTATTGTAAACGGGTTAACAGAGTAACGTGTAGTTAGTGACTAAGTCGTGCGAAACTTGTTGTTCGGCTTGAAGTTTGGTGTGGTATCGATAGCTTAATAGATATCAGCAGAGATTAATCAAATACTGCAGGTTGGTGACTTAATTATCATTAACTATGAGGAATAGCTACATGCTAGTGAAAGCATGCCATCAAATATTTATATGGAAAATGTTGTTAGTGGCGCTGTCAAGTTTGTCAAATAAATAATTGTAGGTGACACTACGGAGTATGTAGCTGTCAACTCATGGTAAATCTACCGATCACACTGAAGGGCAAAACTTGCTGATCGATTTCGAACAGTAAGGGTCATTTGCCTTGAACTGTTATGTTCAAGCTGTCTTATCTAATTATTTGTTATCTGACTAGGGTTACCACTTCCTAAAGTTCGTAAGAGACGTACATTTTTTTTATTTGAAATAAATTACTAAGTATATTTTATTAGATTGAATTCACTGACTAACACTGCAAAGTGAATTTTTTTAGACAATTTAGTTGCTATTATAGAGCTCAAATTCCTTCCAGACGGAAACCTTTACACTGTTGATTTACTTAATGGAAGTTGTAACCCTAAGAAACTATTTGAACTAGTTCCACTATTTTATTTCATGTTTAAATGCGACCATTTTGGCACACCATTATCAACTCCAGGCAGTATGAATGAACTTATGGTTATGGTGTGGGAAAGCGGTCCCGTTTAAATAAATAGTGGAACCGGCAAAAGAAGACATTCAAACTCAAGTTAGAAAGGCATGTGTCGCGCGACCTGTACAAATCCGATTGTTGACGTGTATTTTATATATTTTCTAAACATAAGGAACCTGTAGACCTTAGATTTAACACAAATAAAAAAATCACGCAGAGTGCCTGTTTAAAAATTCATTGTCCTCGAAAGTTTGCGAATTAGTTAATAGCCATGATTTTGATTGGTATAATTTTATTGTACTTTTTTAGTGTTATCGAATTATAGTTGTAGTTTAATATATTTTATCTTGTCGAGTTGTACAGCTTGCTGTACTTACTTGTAATTCTTATGACAGATGGCCTCCACGTATCAGCTATTTCGGAATCTTTTTGGTAAACTTCTATATGAACTACCTATTTATATTAACGACTATCTTAGCCTACTTTCCTCAAAAATTACTCATGTACTGATACATAATGGCTTATTTAGAAGATGATAAAGTAGCTTTATTTAAATTTCTTAAGTTATTTTTCTCAATAATGTAAACTGCACTATTTCAGTGTAATAATGTAACATGGAGGAGGAGGAGGTTGCATCTTGTAAGCATTATTGGGGATTGTTTTATATTATTGTTTAGTTAGTAACTTTTTATTGAATACAAAAAGGATTTTAATTTGTTACCAAGCATTATTCAATAAAAAATTAGGATAGGACTTTTTTTAAACTGTATTATCAGCTCATTAGTAGGTTATTGGCGTTTAAGAACTGAAAATAAATTAGCTAAACACCCTAATTTAGGTTTGTTTTATTTGCTATAAAAAAATAACATTTATTGCATAAATATTTTCCAATACAGACGTTCAATTATTTCTTCAAGAAAATGGCCAGCCATACAAAACAAAAGTTATCACCGTAAGATCATAAACTTCGTTAGTTTATAAAGTAGGTATACAAAAATTGTGAACGGAATCAACAGTTCACAATTTAACTTATTGTTTTCCGTTAGTTTATAGGTAATCTCACCGCCAGAAACCGTGAAATTATGAACGAATGAAAGTACGAGCGGGGTCACAATCTGACGGTTTTTATCCGCCGTTTTTTCGTGGTCCTACTATTTTGTCCTACTAGTAGGACCACGAAAGAGACCAGTTTCTGTTCGTCCTAATCCGACATGTTAGAGCTGTTATCATTCCTACTAGAAGGACCACGAGAGAGACCAGTTTCGAAAGGAAACCGTAGGGGTTATATCAAAGTTCACTTATTAAATTGTAATTAATTAAAAACGTCATTGTAATTCTTTTTGAATTCTTTCTATTGTTTTATTATGTCAAACAGTTTATGAAACAATTAAACATGTGCGAGTCGGACTCGTGCACGAAAGGTTCCGTACCGTACCATTATCTATAAAAAATGGTTTGTTGTATGGGAGCCCCCTTAATATTTATTTTATTCTGTTTTTTAGTATTTGTTGTGTTAGCGGCAATAGAAATACATCATCTGTGAGAATTTTAACTGTCTAACTATCATGGTTTATGTTATGAGACAGACGGACGGACTGCGGAGTCTTAGTAATAGGGTCCCGTTTTACACTTTTGGTACGGAACCTTAAAAACACATAAATCACTATTCTAGGCCCATGCTCCGTCCCAACCATTGACCACGACAGTATCTCTATATAGTTTGTGCATTGATCTATATAGGTAAATTCAATGGTCCCAACTCTATGTACCATAGACAATTTAAAAGTAGTTCATAGTTATTTATTTGCAATAAACATGGTATAAAGATGTTACAATTCATATAAACTGAGGCCAACATGCTTAGCCGATAAATATTCAGCATGCAAATATTACAAAATAAATTAAAACATATTAATTATAGCACAATTGAACACTAAAATTAGTCAAAGCAAAATAAATCAAATACAGGATGTCAAAACAATTTACGCATGTCAAAAATTAATTACTTATGTCAATATCCCATCAAATATTACAATAGAAATTGATTAATTAATTACATGTCATGTTTTTAATTTTAAATGTCAAAATCCAAATGAATAAAAGTACAATGTCAAAAACTACCCCTTGTATTCTAGAAATTCTTTAACAGAATAAAATCGGTGTTCTAGAAGCCATTTGTACAACGATGTCTTGAACCTAGATAGGGGCAATTCCTTCACTTTTTCCGGAATATGATTATAAATAGTTTTTGTTAAGCATGAAACACTTTTAAGGAACCGAGCGCTCCTGGGATTAGCATCGTAAACAAGTCTATCTTGATGTCTTAAATTTCTCGAAACAATTGCTTTATCACGTGTGGTTTGGTGTAGATCCGGGTTTTGTTTGACAAATTTGGCGATTTCTAAAATATACAAACATGGCAGCGGTAGGGTTTTTATCGCTAAAAATAGTGGTTTGCAGGACGAATCAGGGCGAACTCCATATATAGCTCTAATGCATTTCTTCTGCGCTATAAATGCTTTCTGGATGTCAGTACTGTTGCCCCAGATTATTAGACCATATCTGAGCACAGACTCTACATAGGCAAAATAAGCCGTTATTGCTGTTCGTCTTTTTACAGTTCTTGACAATTTATATAACGCAAACGCAAATCGATTGATTTTATTGCATACCCTTTCTACGTGATTCTTCCAATTTAAATTTTCATCTATCATTAGACCTAAGAACATTACGCTCGAAGCTTTCTGAATAATTTTCCTATTATATTGAATGTCTAGTTTGGTATCAGTATTACTATTAAAATTAACATAAGTGGTCTTTTTAAAATTAATTTGCAAATTATTGCATTCAAGCCAATTACTTATAGAAGTTATTACGTTATTTATTTCGGATTCATGATAATTCAATGTCATTTTTTTGTTAGTCGCTACAATAACAGAAATGTCATCAGCGAATAATATACTACGGTGATGCGTAACACAAGGGAGGTCGTTAATATATAGTAGAAACAACAGTGGGCCTAGAACACTTCCTTGTGGCACTCCAAATTTATTCAATCTCGATTGTGATCGATATGATTTGGTGTCTCCATTTGTATCGAGTTGACTAATTTCAACACATTGCCATCTATTGCATAGATACGATTTAAGCCAGTTCAAAGCCGGACCACGGATACCATAGTTTTCTAATTTCTGCAGGAGTAATTCATGAGAAACAAAGTCAAAGGCTTTGGACATGTCGAAAAATAGAACCGTTGCATACATGTTATCATTACATTTTAATAATATTTCATTGACCAAATTATATGCTGCGAGAGCTGTGGATTTATGCTTCTGAAAACCGAATTGATCGGATGTAATCACTTTATGTTTATTAAAGTAAGAAGTCATTTTATAATGCATTACCTTTTCGAATACCTTTGAAAAAATTGGTATCAATGTTATTGGTCGGTAGTTTTCAATGCCACTTCCACAGCCTTTTTTATGCAAGGGTTTTACAATAGACACTTTAAGATTCTCAGGAAAGCAACCGGTTTCAAGGGAAAGATTGACTAGATATGTGAGTACATGACTAATTTCGTGTTTACACGCTTTAACAATTTTCGTGTTTATGTTGTCGTAACCTTCCGCCTTAGTGTTGTTCAATGAGCTGATTACATTTAAAATAAAATTTTCATCAACCGGAGTTAAATAGATGGAATGTGGAATCACATTCTTAGAATAAGTATTTTTCAGAATGTGATTTACCTTATTTGTTGTTGATATAAAATAATCATTGAATGTTTCTACCAGAACTGCTGGGTCAGTTATGACTCTGCTGTTTACCTCAATTTTATCTATGTATCTAGTCATATTATTAATACCTATCTCTTTTTCAATGATATTATTATTATAATTCTGATAATTGGCTCTATTTATACTTGTGTTATGTTTAAAGTGATTGTGTCTAAGAATGCGTTTTGTACAACAACTTTTCCTTAAACCTTTCGTTATCCAATTTACCTCCTTGTTAATATTAATTTTTATTTTGATTATTGGAAAACAAAGTAAGTATAGAAGACAAAAGATGTCATAAAAGTTTGCAAATGCGATCTTGAATTCGCTTTCTGCATAGACGTCCGTAAACAGAAGACTCGAGAGGTAATTTTTGAACTTAATAATGTTTTCCTTTAAGTAATCTCTCTTGTATAAGTAAATAACCCTGGGTCTAGTGTAGTTCTGTTTTACAGGAATACTCAATGTTTGCGCAGTATTATGATCTGATAGCCAAAGATTGTGTACAGAGCCCTTTGCAGATTTGATGTTGCTTATCATGTGATCTATACAGGATTTGCCTCGTGTCGGCTCTTTTATATGGCTTATTAAATTGTAGTTCTTTAAAATGTCAATATAGTATGATGTCACGTTATTTTTCTCTAAAATATTTATGTTTATGTCACCTGTAATAATTATTTTCTTTTTTGGATATTTTCTAACACATCTATGTAATATAAGTTCAAAATTACTAAAAAATAAATCGAAGTACTTCTTATTATTAAATGATGAGGATCTATAAAGACAAATTATAATCATGTTGTGTTGGGGAATACATATTGAACAGCATTCACAGTGAAATGTTGTTATCAAGTCATCAAATAGGTTAATCTTTTGATATGTTAGTCCATTCTTTACAAAAATGCAACATCCACCCCTTTTCTTATTTCGTGAATAAGTTGAGGCAAGTTGATAAGCATTGATATTCACAAACCGCTCATCTCCTGACCTTACAAAAGTCTCAGTGAAACATAAGACATCAGAGTTCATGGCGTCATCAGATTCTTTTAATGTAAGTTCTACCAAATCTAGTTTCGAGATTAATCCTGCAATGTTTTGGTGAAATATTTTAAAATTCTTTGCTTTAACTTCTTTAGGCTCGAAAACATTTTGTTTCCAGTCCTACGGTCGGTGCACGTATTGTGCCAGTTTGCCGTTTGAAATAATAAGGAATTGTTCCTTTTCTAGGTTCATCGGTCAATAACATGTGTTGCCTATTAGAATGGTTTGATTTGAATGATTTCATACACGATAACCGCTTTCGTATACTTTCCACAGATAAAAATTCAACATAATAGTCATGGCTATCAATAAGTACATTGATTTGCTTACAAATTACATTTAAACTAATGTGAGTAATATAATTAATGTCAACGAATTTACATTGTTTGGAAATCTTTGACCATAACTTTAGACTACGATTTAAGTGGGTCTCGTTTAAGTGTGTATTATAATTAACTGGAACAATGTATACAAATAGTTTGGAAAGCCTGTTTAAAATATTACAGAAGTTGAATTGCAATTCCTGCGGATTTATATCATGTTTACCAATACTGAGTACAATAGTATCATAATTTTCCAAACTGGATTCATTTTTTTCGCAGTAGTCCAAAAAATGTGAACTCGAGGCATCCGACAATATCACTGAAGAAACGGAATACTTATCGTTCCACTTATTTTCTCGTGACTTGATCATTGCTGCTGCTAGTCCTGATACACTTTCATCGCCGAAGATCAATATTTTTTTAAGTTTTGTAGTTTTAGTGTTCGCGTGATTACTGTCATTACAATTCTTTTCGTTGTTGGTTTTACTTTTTGGAGAAAATTTTTGTCTTGTCTCGTGAGTTGCATTACTATTGTCAATTGTCAATTTGTCGTTATCAGTGTTCTTGCATTTCTTATTTATAGAGGTAAATCCAGACTGTCGTTCAATGGTGTTATTGCCTGTTGCCTGTTGTATTTTTCTATGCCTAGAGTAACCCTCACTCATAGGTGTATGGTTTCCCCTATCGTCAGATTCAGAAAAATCAAGAGTTTTTCTGGTTGTACTCTTAAGAGATCTACGCGCTAACTCCTTTCTAACTGAATCTCTGTTAACTGCTTTGCAGATAACAGTTAATGTTTGAATTTTGTTTTCACAATAATCAAGTTTACTCTTTAGTTCGTAGTTTTCCGAAGCAAGTCTTCAATTTGTAGATCCGCGGACGCTAATTTATTTTCTAAACATTTTATTTGCTCTTTTAATTCTTCTAAATCCTTATGTGAACATGTATTGAATTCGGGACAGCTTCTGTTTAATTTAGGAGAACTTACAGACAGATTTTCATCAATGTCTTCGTAGTCCCATAAAGCGCTAAACGAATTTTCGGTAGACACATTTATTAATAGTTTTCTACGTTCTGTGACGAAGTTGGGAGATGCTTCTAAATTAGGCTGGGCTTCTGGAGTTGCATAATCTGGAGTAGAGCTCCTTTCGTAACAATCTGGACATTTCCAGTTTAGTCTGTTCTCTTTTTTCATCAAATAAAACAAAGATGAGGATACTGATGTACAGGAGCGGTGTAAATATGATTTGCATGAAGAACAGTATAAGTATTCTCGATCTACAATATTACATCCACATTTAGAGCATGTATCCATCTCTTCGATCAATTTGGCTGTATAAATAGTATGAGTAAATAATATGTAGAACGAAACGCAAAATTCGTGCGCTCCCGTCACTGTCACTGTCACAAAATTGCTTTGGAATCATAGACATAGAAATTTGGAATTTCATTCACTCACTCACTATATTTCATTCACTCACTCACTATGTCAAAAAAGTGTATCCAGGCCATAATTAATTAACAAAAAAAAATTCGTCTAGTCGCTGTCATCGTGGATTTCTAAATATTTTTATTTATTTCTTTCCAAAGTGTCCAATCTAATTCCATTGTTGCGAAACCAAACTCAAAATGAGTTTCGAGACCCCTGCCAGCAATGGAACTACTAAAGAGCGAAGATATTTTTACCCTGATCAGAACAAACCTGACGAATTAAATATAACTCGAACTGATATGAATATGTTGATTATGAATTATTTGGTCACAGGTAACTATTGTTCTTTTTTGCCCCCCTTTTCTGTTTTTAGAGTAAGATCTCACAATTATTCAAAATTGCAGAGGGTTTTAAAGAGGCTGCGATCAAATTCCAACAAGAAGCGGGTTTGCAAGAGCCTGCATTGTGCTCGTCTCTCGACGAACGTATCATGATTCGAGAGGCCGTGCAGAGCGGACGGATCCCTGACGCCATCGCCATGGTCAACGCTCTCCATCCAGAGCTGTTGGATAATGATAGATACCTTTATTTCCACTTGCAGGTATTACACCATATTTTTGCAAAAATAGTTAACTATTCCTTTAAATGTATCATTTATTAGTAAATCTTTTTTCTGTTTTGTTGTAGATGACAGTTTCTCAACTCTTCCCATGCTGTGTAGCCTAAAACTATAATGAAATATCTTCTTTCTATGCAGGTTACAACTTTTATGGTCTTAAGTTGTTATATTTTAATTAATTATGGTTTCTAGCAACTTCAACTCCTTGAGCTGATCCGGGCAGGGCGTGCAGAGGAGGCCCTGGCATTTGCAAGTGCCACACTAGCCGAGGCTGGGGCTAACGACCGTAATGCTTTAACTGAATTGGAGCGCTCCCTTGCTCTTTTGGCTTTCCCTGACCCCCATGCCTCACCATTTGCCGACTTGTTGTTGCCATCTCACAGTCAGAAGGTAATCTTCCTTATCATACATCAAGAGCAATTTTTTGGTATACCTTCATTGTTTGTATTAACTGTTTATTCTTATCAACTGATACCTATTTATGTAACACAGTTCAAGCATTCTTTTTGCAGTAGTAACATAACACATTAATTATTATTTATAAAACATTGATTCCAGATTGCAAGTGAACTAAATGCTGCTATTCTCAAGATGGAAAACCAGGAATACACTAACCCCAAACTGTGTAGCTTACTCAGAATGATCCTGTGGTCCCAAAATGAGCTTGATAAACATAACATCAAATATCCAAAGATGACAGACCTTGCTAATGCTACTATAGAGCCACAATGAATAAATCATAGTTTTATTTAGTTATTTTAATATTTCAGTGTTGATAAATCCAACTTTATTTATTTTTCACCACCTTGGTTGAGGAAGTAAATGTCAGTCTAGTAAGTGTAATGATTAATAAACTAATAATAACTTTAATCGATAACAGTTTATATTCGGTGTAATTTACTGTTTTATGTACAAGATTGTATAAATCAAAGCTAGTTGTTTGGTTGAAAAAAATTTAATTAGAAGAGATTTTATTGGACAAATTCTTTAATTAAATATTCAATCTCTTAGCATTAAGAATTTTGTATTGTAACATTTAGAAAATAAAGAATTAATTAGTTTAAATCATTTTTATTCAATTTTTACATGATCCTTAATAAAAATTTGATTAGTAATTCTTGGTCCACAGCTAGCTGGGCTTAGTATGATGATTTATTTGTATTGCTTGGTAGTAATGCTGTAAGCAACATAATCATGTTTCCAAAAGAATGGTCACCACAAAAAAGTAGCTATTTTTTAAAGATTTACCTTACTATTAAAATTAGTATTTACATTGCTCTTGAAATTACTGGAGTTGTTCCTAATAATTAATTATTATTCATTCATTGATTATAATAAATCTAACTGGCTTTTATGTGCTGTCACCAGCCAAGTACATAGTCTAAGGCCTTGGAGATCAACCCACTGGATCTCTGTGGCACTGGAGCTGATGGAATTGGAGTAGGGCAGAGAGACCTTGCTCCCATTGATGGCCTGGAATAGACAATATCATACACATAAAAATAAAACAAACAGAAATGTCATCTAAATCTTGCCTAAAATATTATTTTGTCATCTCTGCAAATGTGCAAAAAGAATCGAGAAGTCATAATCCAGAACCAGGGTTCGAAATTATCATGATAAATATTTTCTTTGATACTTATCCGATAATTATTCATGCCAAGTCTTGTTTTCGTAAAAGTATTTGTTAAAAAAATCACACTCTTTCTGAAACTGAAAGGGGTAAAAATCACAAAGTTTAAGAAAAATCCATATTTTTCAACTTATTATCTTGAAAACCATTTCATTGTGCTTGGACATGAATAGGTTTAGATAGATAGTGTAAAAGTGTGTAAGCACATGCATTTTACATTTCTTTCATTTTTATAATTATCAAGATATTTATCACTTCGAACCCTATCCAGAACAAGGCCTTCTTACCCAGATAAAAATTACTAGATTTGTTAGGGATAGATAATTAGACACAGATGCATTTAGAAGATTTAAAAAATTTTACAGGGCAAAACATCCACACATGTTCCAGTTTTCACATTGGTGAATAATGACATTGGTAGGATGTGAAATAATTTAAAATAGCTAGCTACATATCTAAAATAATTTAAATTTACAATACACATGAACACTCAAAATCCATTACCTCTCTATGCAAGCACAGTTAGGGCTGTTCACTGAGACTCGAGGAGGCTCTCGACATTCGACAACTCCCACCATGACTCCTGGCAAGACCTGGCGCCCACTCAGTGCCAGCGCTCGCTCCTTCTCTGCTCGTGTTGCATATCTGATGTGTGCCCAATTACCTTGGGTTGGGTATTGCTTATCTAAATAAAGTAAAAAAATTACTAGTTAGGTTACCTGGGCACTTTAGAACTGTAAACTAGCTAGCTAGGTTGTATTAGCGACATACAAATAATAATCCTTAGACATCTTAGATATTTCACAATGAATTTCTTATATAAACAGGATATGTCATAAACTTAATGAGTTTCATATCTTCTATTTTATATCACAATATTTTCACTTATTACTAAGACATGTTTAAAATTCTTACCAAGTATGGCACCGCAGTTGCTAAATCTTGCTAACACCGTATTAGCTGCATTTGGAGGAAATCCAAACACTGTCACCCAGTACTCATCCTGTTCATGACATTCGTCTTGCCATTGTGGAGCTATTGAATGATTATTCATTGATCCATTTACATTGTTTGCATAGGAATGTTGTAGCATTGAATTGTTGTTACTGTAACCTAAGAAAGAATCTTGGAAGGTTGACTTGTTGGCAGTAGCATCATTGCTTTTTATAGTATCGAAGAGATCTTCTATAGGCGGCCCGTTAGGCTTGCTTGAGTAAGACATGTTAGGAGATGTGGGTATTTGAGAGAACATTGATTGATTGTACAAAGCTTGCTGGTGCATTGGTAAGCTGTTCTGTCGATACAGTTTCTGATCTGGAGTTGACGTCTGTGACGGACTTGTCGGTGAGCCTGCACATCTTGGAGACCCTTTAAAAAGCAAGTGAGTTAAGGGTTATTTCTTATGGTGTTTTTTTGAAACTATTTGCTAACTATATATTAAACTTCTTACGAAAACTATACGTAACATACCAAACGCAAGACTTCGGCCTTTTGTTGGTGATAAACTGTTCGTTCTGGGAGTTGCAGGAGGATTTATTTCACCTAAAAGGAAAGGAGGCAAATAACCAACGTTGGGACTCCCAGAAGGAGAATGCGTTGGACTTCCCAGAGTCATAGGCTCCATGTTATTTTTATGGAAACTTAAAAGCACAATTAGAAATTATTTAAAACTAAAACAATCGGATAAATCGTCCAATTTAAAACCTTTTTTCCAAAAATTAAATTCAACGGGAGTCAACACGGCTAAGATGACAGCAAAATTCAAAATCGACCATAGACCAAGGATTACGTTCCTTTACGTTCGGATACAAGTTTTTGCGCAATCCAAAGCAAAGCCATTTACTAATTTGTTTTTCTTTATTGGCAGCATTGATTTGTTTTGTCAAAAAAATTCAGCCAAACAAACGTAAACGAACATGGATTCTGTGGCTGAAGATTCGGAAAAATCTGATTTATTTAGTAAAAATGAATACGGTAAACATATTTTCAACAACCCTAAGATGTCTTCAGCCAATAGCAGCAATATCGTTCATAAATTGTTTAACAGAGAGGTAAGTTTAGTCTTGAAATTAAGAGGCTGTGTTAGTGCTCAGATTAACCATTTTGTAGCAAATAAACGAGAAGTCAGGTAATAGCCTGGTATTTAATTGGAATTTTTTGCAATACTATTCACATTACAATAGTCGCCATATTGCACAGTAATCAAAGACAACATACATAGACATAGACTAACACCCCCCCTCAATTTCTAGTTTGCTAAACAAAAAATAACCAAATAACACTTAACTAGAAATTGAATAAGTAAAGCAAACATAAAATTGAAAATTCTACTAATTAAATAAACAATCACGTAAACAATTAAACTTTACATTATTTAAACATATCCGCAAAATTTCCTCAGTCTGTACATACTCAACTATCACAAGTTTCTTAATAACAATGTCTCTTACAAAATTATACTTGATGTCAATATTTTTACTTCTTTTAGTATTCTCACTATTATTTAACATTTTTATTGCACTCTGGTTGTCGACTAATTCTCCAAACTCACTTGTTTACTATCTGACAAACAAAACTTCGCACATACATTGAAAAATGCAGAAATGTATTAAGCTTCCGCTAATGACAACGAAACTGTCTGCTATTTTTGATGACCATGATAAAGATTACCTTACTACAATAACGAATAATCTGAAAGTGATCTAAATATGATAAGACTTTACCCATAGACCCTTTCAAATAGGTAACTCGAGACACCTTTTACAATCTCCAAAATTGTCTCCGTAGATTTACCTATAAGGCTCGTTTCGTAACTTTTTAAGAACTTTTTAAGAACATGAACACACTTTTTATCATAGAAACCTTCTACTTCCGTGTCATTTCTCTTCGCACTGGATACTGAATCACACATACCGAAAACTTGCAGTTTATTAACTAACGGCTTCTTCTGGAAAACTTTGACCGGCGTCTTTTCCTTTACACGACTAGTTCCTGAACAATTCAACATATAATTATTTTTTCCTTTATTCTTTCTCAAGAACTGTAAATTCACAAACACACTTCTTTGATGGCAAAGTTTTTCAGTATTGACTGAATTATCAAAATATTGTGATATGTCACTGATGTCAGCGTTACGCATGTCACGCCCATTTGAACTCTTTGGTTTCACTAACAAACTTTTACTATTATTCTGTGACAAACTTTTTGATTTCAGTGAGAACAACATTTGGTACAACTTTTCAGTTCGTTTTGCTAAAGCACGAACTTCCCCATTTTGGTTAATGAACTTCCAATAATCTCTGCCCGAAATCACTGAAATCCCTTTATCAAAAACAGTTTTCACTGAAAACAAATTAAACTTTAATTCAGGTACATACAGCACGTCTGACAAAATGGTTTTTATAAACTTTTCGCCGTTCCAGGCAAACATTTCAACTTTGCCTCTGCCCATAATACTTAGTAACTTTCCATCACCAACCGTTACTTTGCAGAAACCATTCTCTTCACACAATGATTTGAATAGTAACTTGTCACCGCACATATGTTCAGTAGCTCCTGAGTCCATGTACCAAGGTTTTTCAAGGCTTGGAGTGCTTCTGTTACTAAAACACATAAATGCATTCACATCACGACTTGAACTAGGCTTTGTTTCGCGCATTTCCTTTGCTTTAAGCGCCTTGCAGTCCGCAACAACATGGCCTTTTTTCTTACAGTAGAAGCAAGGTCCGAATGTCTTCTTCTTTTGATTTCTAAAACATTCATTAGACATATGGCCTTGTTTCCCACAAGTATAACACTTCATATTCGTCTTGTGTACACTGGCCAACGCAACTGTATCTTCGCTCACATCAAAACGTTCTTCTTCAACTAATAGTCTCGAATTCAGTTCATCCAAGTTTTGCTTTTCAATAGGAACTGATTCCCAAGCTGAGCGAAAATGCTTATATCTCTCTGGCAATGCCATTAAAACTTTGGTTATGACCATTTTTTCAGAAATTGGTTCTCCAGCTTGCTTTAATTTCATTCGTATTTCTTCTAACTTAGACATAAATGTTGACACATTATCCTTAAACTCCATAGTGAAGAACTTCTGTTGTAAAAGATGGATGCTCACAACGGACTCTTTTTCATACACCGACTTCAACTTAGTCCACATAGATGCAGACGTCGTACATGATAACAAATGTGTGAGCGGACCAGAATCCATACGTGTCACTATAAGCTCTTGAGCTTTGGCATCTTTCTTCGCCCATTCTTTCTGTGCTTTTTCTTCTGATGGACAGCTGTCAACTCCACTGACTATCTCAAATAATCCTCTTCCCCTGAGAATAATTTCGAACTGGAACTTCCATACCGCCCAGTTTTCTCCACCAGTCAGCTTTAAGCCCGCAAAATTCGAATTCGAAGGCTGCTGCTCCATCTCCATAGCACGACGAACTCGTATTACTCAATCCAATCTCGACGAAAAATACTTTACTATACCCTGCAACAGACTTTGTACTGGGCCCATAACCTTTAGCAAATAAACGAGAAGTCAGGTAATAGCCTGGTATTTAATTGGAATTTTTTGCAATACTATTCACATTACAATAGTCGCCATATTGCACAGTAATCAAAGACAACATACATAGACATAGACTAACACATTTTATTTATTTTTTTGCTTCTATTCCTGCTCTCCCTGTCTGAACATCGAATTGCATATCTATATGTTTTTCTGAAAACATTTATTAATAAAGCACAAGGTTGCTTTATTATTGTGATTTACTCATCCCAATTTTTTTTTTATGTCATGCAACATGTCTTACAAAAGGATATTATAACTCTTAAAATAAAAAATTGTTAAATACTTCCCAGACTTTTGAATAAACATATATAAAGTCGTTGTAAAACTTAACCTTGAGAGACAATTTTTAAATTGGCAGATAAGATTTATTTGAGAGGGAGATCTGTCTATTGATTCCATAAAATAAAAAGTATTTTGTTGAGGCAAAATTATCAGGCTATTGAAAAAAGGGCTTTGTCTAACAAATCAATTTGGTAATTAGAGGTAAGCAATTCCTCACCTCACTGTATCTAGACCAACTCACACCGACTGACCGACGAACGACACTTCATTTTTTTCTGAATCTGAGGTGTCGTCCTATGGTCTCATGCGTTGTGGTAGGCTCTGTAAAGAACCGTCTTGGTCGCGACCACCCTCCTACCGAAGCCCGACGCCAAACAGCTTGCTGTGTTCCGTCGGTGCTTGGGAGTATCAGTGCCTTTATAGGCATTTTCTGGCTTAGTTCACTCCATCGTCGACCTCATCTTTGACCTTTACAGTCAATATTGACATCAAGATGTAACGCATCTTATAATAAAAAAAAACTAAATAGCATTGTAGTATATTAAATTCAATATTTTAAAACAGTGTCTAAGGTGCATCTCTAGGTTCTTTTGGAATCTAATAATTATAGATTTTTATAGCATTGTGTTATGTGAAAATAAGTCATTTTTTCTTTTTAAATTGTATAAGAAAAATTTAATGACAATAAAAAATAATTCTTAATTTTTTAATAATTTGCATTAAATATGTTGTAACTCATTTCAATTTACTTAATTATGTGATTTAGTTGATTGATTATAACCAATGTTCAAACAAATAGTTTCCTTTTTAGTATATGTTAGACTTTATTGTTAGCGCTCAATTATCTTAATACTAACGGTCTTACTAATAATAAATTAGACACTCTATTACATGAGCAAATACAGTTCTGCATACGATTTTGGTCTTTATAAGCTGGTAATATGCAATGTGTAAGTATTTCATAAATCAATGAAAAACCAAACTTGACATAATCGGGCGTTTTTTTATTTTTTTGTACCACCTATGAAACAATGTGATAAAATTTAATGTCGTTTTAAATGCTTATTAGGTATTTTTATGTAATCCTTAATATATGTTTTACCTAATTTTAAGTCTTATTTTATCTCAAAACTGCGATATTCTCTAAAATATTGTATAAAACAAATAAAATCCTAGCAAAGAACTCCACTGAGTTACAAAATTTAAAATCATTTTTTGGTGTATTAAAATGCCAATAAATTGTATTCAACTCTTTATTTGTATTATTGAGCGTAAATTCTTTTAATATAATTGTAATTTCAACTTAAAACCTAATAAAATATTTAAAAACCTGGCTCTAATCGTCCTTTGAGTTACACAGTGTTAGAATTTTAGTACTTTGTTTTCAGTTTTACAATATTATATCAACATTAGATGTTCCTGTGGCTGAAAATTATTTAAGACTTACAAATATCTATCTTTGGACCAGCCTTATATTAATAATATCCTATAATATTTTAATAAAATTTCAAATAAGGAATAAAAATTAGTAGACAGTTCCTCACTGGAACGCATTGTTGCTAAGTGGAATCGATAAAGCTTCATTCACAACACTCATTTTTATAGAATCATTTTTAGCAAAGAATGAAAACTGAGTAGATTGATGAAAATCGTATATGTCGCTGAATTATGTAGATACCGCGGATTTACCATACTAGATTATAAACTAACGATGAAAATCTCCATTAGCTTCGTACTTCTCCGGGTTTTGTTTTTAAACGCTCCCTGTATTTTTTCATCCTATCTGCTGCTGTCGATTCCATTTTATATTTCTTCCTAAAATACCATTTTTTATTAGAATAATAAAAAAAATGACTACATCAAACTTAAATGAAAATGAAAAAATGACGATGTATAGGTATGTACTGAAACAATTTTATTTTGAGGTCGAAGCCAGCTCGTAAAATGAATTGTACGGCAGTATATTTAACACACACATTTATTTCTGACTAAGTTGACATACAGTCCCTCAAACCAATCAACACACGCCTTTACCGTTCCACTGAGTTACAATTTCGTTCCTTTGAGAAAAATATTTCTCAGTGGATGTAACGCTTCCACTCTTTATGAACTTTAAACATAAATTATGTTCTAATAACTATATGAATTTACATAAAGCTTTTTGTAATGAAATTGCAATAACCTAAAGTATAAATACGAAGCCTCAAGAATATACAAATCGGTAATACTTACCACAAAATCTACGGTAATTCAATGGAATCTTCAGAGAGCGTCACTAAACACGTCCTTTTAAAACGGAGTTTCTCCTCGAAAGAAAGATGTCATGTGACTTTTTAACGAACTTCACATCATAAAAAGTGTTGCAAGACTTAAAAATACACGGAACACGGTAAAATAAATATCTCTAGGTACTTTCGGGCCCGTAACTCAGTGGGAATTCCACTTTTATCAAAATCTGGTTACACGATTCAAATCCTTATTGTGAACACAAACGGTATTATTTCGAGGAAATCTACTTCAAATCATGAAATAGGATTAATTTTCCTTCAAAAATATCCCTAGCCAATGACCTGAGGTTGTATTTGGCGCGAAATTTGAAGTTTGAAAATTGTTCATTGCCGGGTTACATGAATTTTAGGGGGGGTATGAAGTTGTTTAAAAATCAATAAATTTGGAATTAAATAGAAATCGCAGTCAAAATCAAATGAATTTATAATTTTATAATATGTAGATTCCAATTAAAATTGGAAAATAACAATAATTATTGATTTTGATACTCTTTTCAATGGTCGAATGTTGGTTACATGTGTAAAACCAGAGGTACAAAAAAATAAAAAAACGCCCAATCATATGTGTTCATTGGTTTTACTCTGTTGTAATCTATCTTCTTTTTTTTTGGCCCAACTATCTGTATTTTCAATTTTCTGTAAGATGAATCCAAATAGATCAAACCTAAACTATGAGAAATCAAATTTGATGTGACATACTCATAATAATAGCTGTATACTTATTAGATATAATGAAATCTGATTTCTATTAAATGTTCTAACCAATATTCTTCTTTTAATGTTTGTTGGATTTTATTTTCACAGCACAAATTGTTTTGTTAGTTGATGAAAATATCATCAATTAAAATATTATCAAAATCAATCATGATGTGATGATAGTAATATTGTGAGTTGATATAAATCTAAAATCATTAATAATAACAAATTATTTTCTTCAAGGTTTTCTTCACTGTCATTATTATTGAACTTAATTTTATTTTGGTGATTCCCCTTTTGAAAAAATCACTACATGAAAAAATACATGTAATTTTCATAAATATTTTACACAATTTTATAAAATATTGTCTGAAAGTTTTTTAGCTCTTGTGGTGTAGTAAAATGTACTAAAGTTAATTTAATTAAAAACTAAAATTAGTAGAGGCCCAGCTAAATATTAATTGGTGTATCAAGATACTGTAATTCATCAATCATCACTCACTAGAACCAAACTTAGTTGTAGATTCTGTGAATTTATGTGTGTAATATATTTATAAAATTATGCATTGAGTTATAATTATAACTATAACATTCACTCTGAGAATAGAGGAAGATAATTATTGTATAAAACTCATTGTTCATAGTAGCTCAATTCAGTATATTAACCAATAACAATCAAATCATATATAATTAAAGGTCATTGACCTTGAATGCATTAATTATTGTGATTGTTGACTCATTTAATGAGTAGGTATTATACAATTGTATTACAGAAGGAGAATCAAGTCTTGATCTCTTCAGTATTGATTGTCTCTTTCTCTCACTATCCAAATAACAAAGACGACTGCTACTTAAGTATAGATCTGAGTCTGAGTCGTATTCTGTAATACGGAGCTTAGTATGGTAAATATTAAATGTGGATTTTTCAAATTGCTTAAGGAGAGTTCATAATGTGATTAGAAAAGATTCATGTGATTTTCACCAGCAACATTGCATCTGTATTGTTTTGATCTTTTTAGTTTGGAAATAAAATTAATGAAACCGTTAATAATAGAATGAACACTTAAAATGAAACAACTGTAACAAATTTTTTTTAAAGTTAAATAATCTATGAATATATGTTATATACAACCTACTATGCCATGATGTTTTAACATGTCATGATAGCCATGATATATTAAAAACATTGACAAAGTGAAGGTGAACAGCTATGAATAAAAATAACAAACATATACTGTGTTTGCCTTTTGCATAAAACAACACCCACATGCTTTATCGTTTAGTACACACGGCAGCTAATTTGACTATACATATTGACGTCGCCCTTATCTCGCCCGCATTAGCGCCAGCTTTAGTAGTGCAAATGTGTAACCTAACGTGCTGGGCCCTGTTTCATAAAGCTGACAATCCGACAAGTCGACATATGTCTAAAAGTATCAATTTGTCAATTTTTCTGTTTCATAAAACTGACAGGCGACATATTTGTCGTGGCGGAAAATTTACAAATATGTCGGATTGTCGCGACAATTCGACGTATTTCTGTTTCATAAAACTTTTTGAGCGACAAGTGACAAGTGATAATTTGTCGTGGAAAACTTGTCAAATCTGCATGTACATTTGGATGTGTGGCCCTTAATCCTAGGATGAAAACTCCGAGAGATTCGCTCAGTGATGGATAAAAGACTTCATATTTGCATATTGAAATCATTTGTGACGCAATAGTTCAAGAATTATTGGCAAAAAAGTATGGGCCACACAACCAAATGCCTGCGATTCTCAGTAATGAAAATAAGATGAACCGGTTGACGGAGCCCCAATTTTATCATTAACATCTACAGTAACTCATAAAAAAATCGGTTCTGGCTATAAATCAACCCAAAAAAACCTAATACTTTGGGAAATATTTACATTTATTTATGGGCCACAGGATTACGTAGGGCCCACTTCATATCTGGTAAACCAGCAGCCCGAGATAAAAATTAACGACGCTGGCTCTATCACATATAATATGTGACAGCATATAGTGGCAAAAATCTTCTTATGAAACTCTCATCAGAGATAAAAACGTGAATTAAATTCTGAAGCATTTGGATGGGTGGATCACGTTCAAAACCTTCTGCTTCAGCCAATACTGCGTCACATAAGTTGCGAAGGTGTTACAAATGAAGAGAATTTCCGTTACTGAAGGTGAGTATTAAAAAAAATGCAAAACATTCAGTATTTTAGGAGATATCGAGGTATCATATTTGTATGGAAAATTCTTCAGGGTGACAATGATGTAAGGAATCTTTTTCAGGACAGGAAAATTATATTATGGTGGTGATTTATGACCATGTTAAAAGCATGATTCGTCGTATAAATAAAAAATAATAATAATAAATCCATTTTATTTATCCAGCATAGTACAGTCAAGAGTAGGTCACGCTTTACACTACCAATGCTACTCTTTTCAACTGGACACTGGTGTATGATTTAAGTACAAAGGAGAGTCATAAGTAACAAACTCGATTTTTGAAATAACTATTTATCCCAACATTTTTTATTCATTGTTACCCTAATTCACGATTTTAATACAAAAATGAAACCTCGATATCTCCTAAACTACTGAATGTTTTGCATTTTTTTTAATACTCACCTTCAGTAACGGAAATTCTCTTCATTTGTAACACCTTCGCAACTTATGTGACGCAGTATTGGCTGAAGCAGAAGGTTTTGAACGTGATCCACCCATCCAAATGCTTCAGAATTTGATTCACGTTTTTCTCTCTGATGAGAGTTTCATAAGAAGATTTTTGCCGCTATATGCTGTCACATATTATATGTGATAGAGCCAGCGTCGTTAACTTTTATCTCAGGCTGCTGGTTTACCAGATATGAAGTGGGCCCTACGTAATCCTGTGGCCCATAAATAAATGTAAATATTTTCCAAAGTATTAGGTTTTTTGGGTTGATTTATAGCCAAAACCGATTTTTTTATGAGTTACTGTAGATGTTAATGATAAAATTGGGGCTCCGTCAACCGGTTCATCTTATTTTCATTACTGAGAATCGCAGGCATTTGGTTGTGTGGCCCATACTTTTTTGCCAATAATTCTTGAACTATTGCGTCACAAATGATTTAAATATGCAAATACGAAGTCTTTTATCCACCACTGAGCGAATCTCTCGGAGTTTTCATCCTAGGATTAAGGGCCACACATCCAAATGTACATAAATCTGCTTTATTTAACAGAAAATTGTCATGACATATTTATAGAATTGTCCAATTATTATGACAGGTGCGCTACCCTCTGTCGCGAAATCATATTTTGAATTTTGAAGGCGTGAAAAAGTGTTTATAAAAGTTTTACTGCCGTACTCAGAGACGTCAATTAAAGTTAAGAAGTAATTAAATGTCATGCTATCCTTGTTTATATCAACAAGAGTGACAGAGACAACATCAGAGTTTAACAGTACTTAACTTTAATTGACGTCTCTGAGTACGGCAGTTATTATAAAAAATGGTACTAACATCGAGCAGTGAGAGTAGTGATGATGAATACTTGGAACAAATACAAATTTCAATTACAGATTTCTGTTCGGGAACCTATGCAAAACTACCGTATAATATTTCTATACTAATATTATAAAGAGAAAAGATTTGTATTTATGTATGTAACGAATAGGCTCCGAAACTACTTGACCGATTCCAAAAATTCTTTAACCATTAGGATGCTCCATTATCCCTGAGTAACACAGGCTACATAATTTTCCCGAATTCCCACGGGAACGAAGTCCCGAGCGGGATGGTAGTAATTAATAAAAATGGTCATCAACTTAAACAGTTTAAACACGCTACAAACCTAGCACTGACACCCGAAAAACAAACTTTATGTGTTTTGCATTGGATGAGGTCCGTGCCCCTCGGTGGGGACTTATATTGCTAATGACGACCAACACTTTTCATGAGACATTATTTTATTTATCATTATTATTTATTGTCATTATTTTTTGCAGTAAAATAATTATATACTGGAAGAGATCCCTTCAGGGATAAGTCCGCCTTTGCTACTAAATTACCTTTGAAATGTACTCGTATTATATGACACTGTTTTTGAGCAATAAAGAATTTACATATATACAAACACACATATTTTTAAAAGTCTATTTATGACTTCGACTGTCTCGCTTAATTTATGTTTTGCTACCTTTTACTACCATTTCCTAGCAGCAATTTCTCGATTTTTATGAAGCCTTATTTTTGTCACTGAGTCAATATAATAGTCACAAGTTTATTTTTACCGCTGATAGATTATTTTTTAGCAGCTTCCTGCAGTCACACGTAAACTTATTTTTGTGTCCTTCAAAAATGATATGCTAAATAACAAGCAAAGTCTAAAATAACATTCTTTCATAGAACATTCCGGATGTTACTTAAAATAAGTCAAAGTACTAAATACTCAATATTTTATTGCATCCATCCATAGGTTTTACATATAGGTGTTACAATCTTATATATAAAAATGAATCACTAAATCTGTTGGTAAGCGCAAAACTCGAGAACGGCTGGACCGATTTGGATGATTCTTTTTTTGTTGTGTTCCTTATTGTCAGGAGAAGGTTCTTATGAAAGAAAAAACTAAAAAAGTGCCACGGGAACGAAGTCCCGGGCGGAAAGCTAGTTTAATATAGTATCCAATATGGACCCTGTTCTAGGGCACTGCAATTAAAAGAGGTAAACAAATTCTAGTCGCTCAAAATTAGTGAGATCCATGAGTGTGAGAAAGAAAGAGTGTATAGTATAAGTTAATTACCTTCCAGACCCTGGGTTGCACGTCAAGAAAGCACAGCGACCGTAGCCGCAAGATGTTCGACCGAATACCCCCTCGACTACGATTCTGCCTCATGGACATAGTTCCTCGGTCCTACCTCCGCGGCCACGTCTTTATGGGCCTCTCGCAGTGCGGCCAGTTCCTCCTCAGCTTCACCTATAGCTGCTCCACTCAAGTCTACTTTAGGGAAAGCTCAAAATTTACGTGAGTATGTTTTAATGGCTTTTCGTTTGTTTCATCCATACATACGCCTATACATGTTCCGGTGGGGATTTAACAAAGACACAGACTTGGGTTGTATGTGCAGAGAACATCATGTAGTGCGCGCCTTACCAGCTGCACGCAACAAGATCTATGAATACTACTCAATCCGCCGTCCAAGTGGCTACGTTCAATTCAATCGTTTATTGCAATTCATATGTACAGAGTATATAAAAGATCTTAATTCTAATATTATATTTAGGAATATCTTAACATATGAACCCTGTCGGGCATTGCAATGAGGAACGGCAGGCAGACTCATTTTATACAACTAAGAAAATATTTAAATCACAATTATCATCCTATCTAAATTATATTTGATAAAATATAAAATATGAGCGTTCTGGGCCGCAACATTATAATAACGGCTACTTGCCATTGATTCTCTAAGAAGAAGATACGCCTATTATTCCCTGATACTTCGTCAGTTTAAAGTTTGAGTGAATATGCATCTTCATGAGCTTGCTACATCCTCGACCACATCTTCGCCCCTGAGCCAGATTATAGTCAAGAGCAAACCAATTTTTAATAAAAAATAAAAATAATTGTAAAACCTCTTGTCTCCAGCCTCCACTTTCTATCATGGGTGCCAGGCCGCAAGGTGCGCAAGGTCCATAGCGTGCCTCTCTTTGGGGACGACAATGTGGACAGCAAGATCGCGATATCCATGGCGCAATGGAAACACAACCCCGACGTGCTCGTCGTTTATGGGATCGCGTAAGTTATAAAACCCTACAATAGTCAACAAATAGCTTTATAAGTAACATCGGCAATAATCGTTAAAGTATCGACTAAAACTGAATGTGAATACTCCCCACAGCGATCTCCGAACATAAATAAATAAATAATAATAAATAAACGCTACACACGCAAAGACCCACACTAAGGTTTTCCATGACCCGAGAACAAATTGCTTTAATATGCTTTTTACACAAATATTTGCCCCGACTGGGAATCGAACCCAGAACCCGTCGATCAAGAAGCAGCGTTACTACCACTCGACCAAACCGGCGACTAAACATGGCGCGTACGCAATTAACAGTGGACCACCGCGTATATATACGCAACTACGCAAGAGATAAGTAAGGCTTGTAGCCTGTAGTACACGGCGTCGTAGCGTAAGCATATCGTAATACGCGCGTGTTACGAAAGCATTACTAGTCGGGCAGAGTTAGGTTTTTCGTCAAGGAAATTGTAACCAGCAATTAAAAATGCGTTTTCTATAGATCTTTGCGTTAGTATAAACATTCATTTTGTATAACTTTAGAGTTGCAGCGCGGCTGTCAAATAAGATGTCCAAAACGGTCAAAACAGGTTTTTTGCGATTTACCGGTAAACTACGCGTCTGGCGGTAAAAAGTGTTATGTAACAAAAAAACGCAATAAAAAAACAAACAAAATGAGTTTTGTTGACTCCGATCGGTTTTGTAGTTTTTGCGCAATCCGCAAAAAACCGTGTTTTTTTGGCCATTTTTCGAAATTCAATAACTCTCGTTGTATATTATATAAAGAGCTGAAATTTAAACTGAAGGTAGATATTACATCTTCTAACATCTGTACCAAATTTTAGCTCGATCGCATTTAAACTTTTTGCAAACCGCAGCAAAAACTGAAAAATGGTCCTCTCGTAAAATGGCCCTAAAAAGTTTTTAGACTACGTAGTGACTTTTGAAACCTCTCATTCTCTTTCCCTAATCCTTCTCTACAATATGTCAAAGTTTCATAAAGTTTAAGCGAGTGCAATTCCCTAAGACGTTGATCACAAAGAGGACCATTTTTCAGTTTTTGAAATGAAACGATATGTTTGGCCGTGTGAGTCCTCGGCAGAGTAGAATAGGACCACCCTCTTTCTTACCGAGGTGTCGTACAAGGCGACTAAGGTAAATATGCAAGCAAGTTCATCTGCACACAGAGAAGGAAAACTCTGCAATTATAGCAAAACCCTCGCCAACCCGTCTGCCAAGCGTGGTGAGTATGGCATTTACCCCTCATGTTATTGAGGGAGGCCCGTGCCCCAGCAGTGGGGACGTTATGGGCTGATGATGATATGTTTATACTAACGCAAAGATCTATAGAAAAAATATTTTTAATTGCTGGTTACAATATCCCAGATTTTAGCACTGTGATCGGCTAATTCTGCCCGACTATACAACTTCTACGTAGAATACATCCGCGTAACTTATAAACTTGGTACTAGAATATGTAATAGTACTACCGCACAGATCTTGAACTAGCTTTCTGAATGGGAGAAAATATGTTGACCTAAAATTGCTATGTTTAGGTCAACATATGGCATTATTCTTTCGTAATTCATGATGTAGTATCACGGATTAGGAAGCCTGTTAACTCTTGCTTGCAGTAGTTTCTAACGACTATAATGGCAATTTATCAGGGACATGACTGACACCGTCGGTCCTGGCCAAATCAGAGGTTATTTAGTGGATAGTGCAGCCCAGTAGCAAATTAATTTACATTTCAAACCTAATTATGAGAAATGGTAAAATAATAAACATGTTTTTGTTTTCAGTGATTCATGCTCGGAACGGTCCTGTTTGAGTGTTGTCGGTGTCCCTAGGCTAGGGTGCAAAAAATGTGCTGCATATTCTAGAAACGAAGGTATGTAATCATATTTAGGACTCTATTGCATTGATTTAAGAGTTGATATTTAGTTGGGAGTAAACACTAATTTGAATATTACAGAGGATCTCACAATGGGCAAGCGTTGCTTAGAACACAACTTCGCAATCCACACAAAGTTCTTCTGTACATCAGACTCGAGCATGTACGAACCAGTGGTCCAACTAGCGTATTACAACCAGATCATCCTGTACACAGACTTCATACACATCCTAGAAATAGACTTTGTTAAACCCGAAGATAGGTGCGACAATGAAGATACTAAGTCAACACTAGATAGAGAAGAAACCAACTCGATAGATTTTAATCCTAGCACGCCAGCGTCTGACGTGTCCGCAGCGTTCCAATCGCCCAAGTATCAAAACAATGTCGTCCAAAATATCTTAGAAGATTTTTCAGATTTGGAATACGAACCGTATCAATTATCACGCCTGGTCAAAGCGGACGTGATAGGGCAAGAATTGTGCATTCAAGCGTCCTCAATATCGCACAATTTAGTTGAAGAATGGGAAGGGCCGTCCCCGTCAATCAGGACTCTAATAAGTCCACCGCTGAGGTCCCCGAGACGAAGGCCGGCGGAGAGCATGTCCCGATTCAACGAAACACACAGGATCATAGCGGAGAAAGCTTACGAATTTGTTGAAGAGACTGAGACGAAATGCGAGAAACTGAGTATGTTTAGGAAACGAAGACTGGCTGATAAGAAATACGAATTTTCTGAGGATAACAATGAGAATATCGTCCCTTTTAGAGTGTTAAGGAGTAATAGGAAGTATTTTATAGGATCAAATAGGAATTCGACCAAACGAGCGAAGTCGCCGACGGTTGAGAGCGTTGTTTTGAGAGCGCATAACCAGATAAGTAGGCCTGCTTCACCTACTACCAGCTCGGAATTGAAAACTTGTTTAGACTGCGATCATAATAGTGAATCGGAGTACAGAGTAATGGAAATGCTGGACGATGGCTCGCTGAAGACGGTAGCTGTCCACGACTCTACCTCTAAAACCCTCTCCGACATACCAGTGAGCCCACAAGACCCGTATTTAGTTCACTCGGAGAACTCAAAATGCAGTAAATTCTTCACGAGGTATTTCGTCGAGAGTGATGATGAAATTACTTCAATCATTACCGATTCTGAAGGTGAGGGAATTAACATTTTGTTTTCTTCTATATTTAAAGTTATGTTTAATTAACATTGACAGTGTCCATTGCCATCATTGTTCAGTGAATTTTTTTTACCACGAGACGATCTTAAAATAATTTCATCAGATTTTGAACACCCATTTTTATAGTAAAAATCTAAATAAAATACAGAAAATTGTTGAAAAGTGCATGTTGATGTGATGCGTACGCACACGGCGCACTACGTGTCACGCGTACGTATAATATACAACCTGTTACTTTTGACATCCCATAACTCTAAGGTCATATTCTATGATTAAAAATATTTTAATGTTCTTAAATGGGTATTTTCGGGGACATCATCAATCAAAATTAAAATATTTCAAAATCTTTCTCCCATGAAACAAGTCCTAAGTTCGTACACTTTCATTGATTATTAGTTTCAATCAATTATAATTTAGAATACGATAATACGACGTTGAATTACGTAAAGGTGTTTTATTGGAAATTCACATTTTTACTGAATTATTTTGTACTAGCTTTCCGCCCGCGGCTCCGCCCGCGTGGACTACAGGTTATATCGTGCCCAACTGTGGGATAAAATGTAGCCTATGTCCTTTCCCAGGCTCTAATCTATCTCTGTACCAAAATTCATCAAAATCGGTTCAGCGGTTTAGGCGTGAAAAGGTAACAGACAGACAGACAGACAGACAGAGTTACTTTCGCATTTATAATATTATAGTAGGGATAGGGATGAAAAATAAAAAATAAAAATGATTAATAATTGAAAAATAATGTATACATGCTATTTGATTCATAAACGTGGTTTATTTAATACCCTATAGTTACGGGATATCAAAAAGAACAGGTTGTACAAAACTTGGAGCAAAATATTCTTTATAACCCGACTTATTCCGTACGTAGACGACTGCATATCTGGCTACCACGTGGCACTCCACCTCACGGCCCACGGCGCGGGCCTGGCTCCCCTCCAAGCAGTAAGCGCCGGCGCATGGGACCGACTTTGCCGGGAACCAGTTTCGTCCCAAACCTGCCACTCCCCTACTTCATCGCCGCCTCGCCCCGGCCTCACCTTGCGTACCCAGCAAAGGTCTTTGGACACGGAGTTGCTATGTAATGAAGTGTGCGGCCGGTTGTGTAAGATAAACGGGAAGAAGTTCATCTACTGCTTCGATTGGGGTTGCCATGTGATCGATGTCTGCCAGTCCAGCGGGTGCTTGTCTGGGGTGAGTTTTTTACTTGTTTTTTTATTGTAATTGTGGTGTGGTTATTATTGATAACATTATATGGCGCATTTAAACATGCTGTGAACACCTCTCATCATCATCATCATATCAGCCTATTGCAGTCCACTGCTGAACATAGGCCTCTCCCAAGGTGCGCCACTTTGCACGATCCTCCGTTGTTTTCATCCAGCCACTACCCGCTATCTTCTTTAGGTCATCTGACCATCTGGCTGGGGGACGTCCTACACTACGTTTGCCAAGACGTGGTCTCCATTCGAGAACCTGTCTACTCCAACGCTCGTCGGTTCTGCGACAGACATGGCCAGCCCACTGCCACTTCAGCTTACTACACTTTTGGATAATATCCATCACTCTGGTTTTCTGTCGGATGACCTCGTTTCGGATTCTATCCCTTAGCGAGATCCCGAGCATGGAGCGCTCCATTGCTCGCTGAGCGACGTGCAATCGGTGGGCCAACCTCACTGTCATGTTCCACGTTTCGGCTCCGTAGGTCATGACTGGTAGGACGCATTGATTAAAGACCTTGGTCTTTAGACACTGCGGGAATGGCGACGAAAACATATGACGCAGCTTCCCAAATGCTGCCCAGCCAAGTTGCACTCTTCTGGTGATTTCCCGCTCGAAGTTGTCTCTACCTAACTGCAACGCTTGCCCGAGGTATATGTATTCCTGAACAACATCGAGCGTAACACCGTCAACAGAGATCGGCCTGGACACGACATTATCATTGAACATGACCTTGGTCTTGTCCAAGTTCATCCCAAAGCCGACACGTCTTGAGGCAGCGTTAAGGCTGTGCAGCATTTCTTGCAGGACTTGCGGTGTTTCTGCCAATATTATTATGTCGTCAGCGAAGCGGAGGTGCGATAGAAATTTGCCGTTGACATTGATGCCCAGTCCATTCCAATCTAGCGTCTTAAAGACGTCCTCTAGAGCATTGTTAAACAGTTTCGGGGATATGACATCCCCCTGTCTAACACCTCTGAGCGATTGGATTGGTCTTGTACGGTGGTTTTGTACTTGGACTGTCATCGTTGCCATATTATATAGGCTTCTCAGCACCTCCACGTATCGCCAATCGACTTGGCAACGCTGCAAGGACTCCAGAACTGCCCAGGTCTCGACTGAGTCGAAGGCTTTCTCGTAGTCCACAAAAGCTTGACACAGTGGCTGGTTATACTCTTCGCTCCTCTTAACTTCAATTAAAAGTAAAATTTTTGATAATCATATCACTGAGCTCTTGCATTATTTGTCTGATATAAATTATTATGGATGCTAGCGACTTGTTCAAGGAACGGTAGGCACGGATTGGGTGGCCATAATAGACAGCGGGACAACCTAAAAAAGGTGACAACATTCTCGAGATTTACAACTCCAATTTGCCAGAAATAGCATTCGATCGCAAGACATAGCTTTCCTTAGAAAGTGTGATCTTATAGGGTAGACATGAAAAAAGACTAATTAATGTAAAATCCACATAAAAATATGAAAAAATAATATTAATTTTTCGTATGTTTGTCAGTTATGCGCGATGTGGATGTGGGCAAACGACGACACAGCGGAGACCGCGCAGTGCGACGCTTGCAGGGATGTCAGCGCAGACTGCATCGTACATCGCAGGCAGTACGCCGCCGAGGTTGGTAACTGAACGACGAAACTGAAAGACGGACGACACAACGAAAACCGCAGCCGTGCTTGCCGGTATGTAAGCGCAGACATGTCATACATCGCAGACAGTATGCCGTCGAGGTTGGTAACTGAACGTCGAAACTGAACGACGGACGACACAGCCCGCGCAGTGCGACGCTTGCAGGGATGTCAGCGCATACTGCATCGTTCATCGCAGTCAGTATGCCGCCGAGGTGGGTAATTGAACAACGAAACTAAACGACGGACGACACAGCTAAAACCGCGCAGTACAACTCTTGCCGAGGTGTCAACGCAGACTGTATCGTTCATCGCAGTCAGTATGCCGCCGAGGCTAGTTAACTGAACAAGACAAAGTGGACAGGTAGGATCATAGGTGGGTAAAGACTAAAGACGCCCGCAATATCAATTATAGTGACGTACATATATTGAACATACGTATTGCAACAACGTACGTATTGCCACAAAAAGATTGTCGTATATCGAATCTAAGGCCTGTTATTTTAAGCAAAATTTAATTTTTATTGAAATAAATATACAGGGTGGAATTGTTTAACGCCACCTGGAATTGTTTAACGCTACTTTAAATACTGGAGATAGAAAATTAAACTCGAAGGAAACATTCCTTTATTTATTTATTTTAATTAAAAAATTCCACTCTGTATTTTAAAATCTTGCAATATCCATTTCGCCGTCGTCGTACGCTCGCAAGATCATTTAATATTGAGTGACTTTTAATTAGCTAGCGAATGTTAGGGATGTGAATCTGTCCACTAAACAACTTTTACCAAGGAACATAGGTTGAAAGTCCCTTGGGGAAGTTGTTTAGCTTTATGTGTTGAATCACCTCCTAAAGTTTTGCAAACTAATTTAACACTTTAAGGCGACTACAGCACCCGATAAAGGCAGCACACATAGGAATAGTGCCATCTCCGTCTCTCAACAGGCCTGGGCCGGCAGTGCGAACAGTGTCGATACACGAAGTTTACGGACTATGAAAGCGTGCGTGCGTAAAAACATGTTCGAAAGTTAGAAAAATGAGATTTATGGAAAGGTAACAGCTTAAATCGAAAAATGCGTTAACTACTTATCGAGAGTGTTCAATCACAAACATTTTGATAGCAGATTCAAGTTCCTGTGTGCATTTTACTATCGTTTTTACAGCTTAAAAGATACACAATATTGGTATTTAGAGGTGACTTTGTAAGCTTTTTCTATCGAACCAAAAGTGCTGAATCATGTTTTCAGCAAACTACTTATCTAGTTTATGTCCTGAATATTACCGTAGTATTTTTTTCTTCAATTTAATGCAGTGCGTCATGCTTATCTACGCATCATAAAATCGTAATTTAGGTGCTGTAGTCGCCTTAACAGTCCACGGTATCCAAATGAATACAATTTTTATGGTGTTTTTGATGGTGGACTGTGCAAGGGTTAAACACTCGCGCAGTAGTTTTTAGTTACAAACATTGTTATTTATTCGACAGTGTCTATTCGTCTGGGACTTGGTGAGCGGAGTGTACAGAACAGAAAGAGTTTCAATGACAGAAGACTCCAGTCAAGAAGGCAATAGAAGTAAGTAATTTAATTTGACTGACCTAAAGGTTGCGGGCTGTCCAATATTTATAAAAAAGTAACAGTAAAAAACGCAATGATAGTCCAGTTTGTATAGATTTTTCCATGCTTAGTGGTGAAGAAAAAAATCGTGATGAAACCCGCACTTAATAAAAGAAAATTCACAGTTGAGCAAGTGTTAATTGGAAATCCGAAGATAAACCCGAAAAGACGAATTAAGTAGCCCGCACCAGGATTTGAACCCGCAACCTTCTGATTAAAAGTCTGGCTTATTAGCAACTGGGCTATCACCACTGACATGCGTTTATATCTTTTTTTAAATATAAGTATATATAAAAGAAGAAACTGACTGGTGACAGACATATCAACGCTCAGCCCAAACCGCTGGATCTAGAGATTTCAAATTTGGCACGTAGGTTTCTTATGAGGTTTGTAACCGTGTGGTGATCGGTTGAGAATAACACCACCCCATCTCTTTCCGTGGGTGTCGTAAGAGGCGACTGAGGAAACACAAATGAGACCTGCCTCCTAGTAATCTATCCCAGGCAACGACACTTCATTTTTTTTCTGAATCTGAGGCGTCGTCCTGTGGTCTCATGTGGTGTGGTAGGCTCTGTAAAGCTTGCTGTGTTCCGTCGGTGCGTGGGAGTACCATACCAGTGCCTATATAGGCATTTTCTGGGTTAACTCGCTCCATCGTCGACCTCATCTTTGACCTTTATGGTCAAGATTGAGGTCAAGAGTTAACCCATCTTATAATAAAAATAAAAAAAAATAAAAAGGTCTAGGGGAGCACTAAGCAAGGATTTTTCGACATTCAACCCCTAAGGGGGTGAAACGGGGGTTCAAAGTTTGTGTGGAGAAAACAAGTTTTTGGACATTTTGACTCGAAACTTCGTCACGATATATCTTGAAGCAAATAAACGGACACTGTTTTGCAATTTTTAAATCTGGGTAATGAAACGGGTGACTAAAAAGTTCTTTGCGCGAGCGAAGCCGAGGGATAAAGCTAGTACGGTAATAAATATGGTAAAATTGTATGTCTGTGTGCTTAGTGTCGGGCGCGGACCGCGCTCGCTCGCTGGCCAAGCGGCTGGGCCCCGTGCACATGCCGCCGCCGCACGACAGCCGCCTGCTCACCACCATGACAGGTACCGGCTAGAGATGCCACGAATATTCGGCCACTTTTTTGTTATTCGGTATTCGGCCGAATAATACGTACTATTCGGCCGAATACCGAATACCAAATCGTGAAAAAAAGACACGTCATAATATTCAATATAATGTATTAATTACCAAATTACAACACTTAGTAAGTAAAAGTGATCAGTGGTAAGTTGTGATGGATAAAAAACAAGCTTTTCAGCATTTTTGGTAGCAAACGATTACGCTTTTCTTCATAAATGATACCAACTTCCGAAAACAACCTCTCACTGTACACGCTACTCCCAGGAGAAGAAAGATAACTTTAACAAATTTCGAAAGGTTTGGATATTGTTATGCATCGCAACGAGGGAGATAGGTTACGACTTTTCTTATTCTTGATTACCTACGCGTTCGACAAGCATGTATTTTGTGCCGAATATTCGGCGCTTCGGCCGACAGCGTCGCCGAATATTCGGTATTCGGCCAAATCACTATTCGTGGCAACTCTAATACCAACGACACATCTAACATTATTATAGACTAGTATAGTTAACACAGGACCTATAACTGAAAAATTTGTTACATTTGGATTTACGAAAATTAACTGTATTTTAAACAGATTAGAGCATATTTTCCATTGCGCCTTATACAGGGTGTTAAGGACAGCTTAGCAAATACTTAAATGGTGGAATCTACCCATAACTATCATCAGCTATAAGTAATTATTCTTTCCCGGAAATGTCATGTTAAGGAGTTTTCATTATTTAATACCTACTACTACTATCGGAGTACGATGTACATTGCTGGTTTTCGTATTTTGCGTTGTAATGATTGTTTTTATTGCAAAATGAAGTGTATTCGATTAAATAATAAAAAAATTCAAGCAGAAAATATTAAAAAACAAAAAAAAATTGAAAACTTTTCGGATAAAAATTCCACTGTAAAATCATTCAGAATGATTGTCTGAGTCCAGAGTTTCAGTTTTTGCTAAGCTGTCTTTTACACCCTGTATAGAGGCAAATCCGAGCCGATAGAGATAGTAACAAAATCTTAGAAGAAACACTTGTATTTTAATGGTATTTAATAAATTTAAGTCAACATATTTCTAATCACATTTAATTTAGTTAAATATTCTTAAATTACAAAAGTTCAATATTTATTTTTTCAAGCCTATTTTGTATTTTATTTCTTACTGGTATCCCTTCAAAGTGTCATCACCGTGTTAGAAAAGGACACACAGCCTCTCTACTACATATCTCGCTCGGCTTGTTTTTCAGCTGTCCTTCTGTCCTGCCATTATAATATATTACCTAATATTATTAGGTCCACGGTCATTATCAAACAGCTCTGGATAAAGAGTGTTGACCAATGTATGAAAACCTGATTTTTCAACTTAAAAAAAACAGTTGAAGGAGTGATCGTAGAGATTTGGCGCCATATTAAAAAAGGTTGGATGGAACTATCCAATCAGGAGCCAGGAGGACACATTTGTTTCGCTGGCCGGCTCTTTGGATTTTTGGCCCCACTGTTGCGTGACCTCCTTTAAATAGGGATGTTGACAGTGTTTGATTTTATGAATTATTGTATATGAAACAAAAAATAAAGCTGGAAATATATTAATATCCTAAAACAGCATTAAAATTGGTTTATAAATGAACAAGTTATTGGCATTTATATTATCGTAAGGACTAGCTATCTCGTTTTGTGGGGAGAGCTAGCTATCTCGTTTTTACCTACGCAAACAAATGGCGGTGATGTCACGTGCCAGTAAGTGCATCTCTTTTTCGTTGTTTGACAGTCTTCCCCTCTATTGAAATTTAATAGCTTGTAACTTTTTTATTTCTCAATAGTTTTCAAAAATTATTTCGGTTTTGGGTTTTGGATTCAGTTCCTTTTTAAGATAAACAATAAAAAAAATGTCAACATCCCTATTATTGTCGATAATAAATCGAATAAGTAATAGACATGAACATTAAGAAAAAACAGTAAAGTACGTAGTTCTGAATTCAAATTATTGTAAGCGATAAATCTAATAATTCATAGATATAATTAGAATAACTAAATTATTCTAAGCCCTTCCCGGTCATTTCAGGTCGCTCTCTCCGCAAGTTAACCGACATAGACAACTGCATCGAGATCACTAAGAACCACCCCGATAGCTCAGAATCGGAGTCAGAGGCCGAGGAGGAAAGCGACTCCGACTAAGAACAAACTACCAACAACGATCATACGTAATTATTACTATAAGACTTATAAAAATATAAATACGTTTTGATTTATTTCAAGGCCTAGCAGAGCAAGACTTTAAATATGAAGTGACTTTAAATTAGTGAAACTTTATTGGCTTATTCTCGTCATGAAACTGAACAATTTTCCCCAAGAAACCTATATAAAATTCTAGAAAAAAATTACGAATTTTTAACCCGACAAAGGCAGGCTGATCGCACAAGTTGTATGAATTTTTTTCATGTTTCGACCTGTTTCTTTGAGAAAAGTTGTTCAGTTTAGTGGACTGAATGACAAAGGCAAGTCAGCTAAGTTGTATGGATTTTTTTCAAATTTTCACCTATGTTCCTTGGGAATAGTTGTTCAGTTAAGTGGGCTGAATCAACTCTTTGTTTTCTCTAGCTAATTTAAAGTCACGCAATAGAAGTAACCTCAACAGCAATCCCTAATTTCCTATTTAGCGATGGCTAAAGCACTTATTAAGTATTTAAATTTCTTTTTGTATGAATCTACCTCTGTAACTCATGTTGGAAGTGTAGATATAATAAACACCGGCCCGCCATATTGCGGGAAAATATGGAACTATTTACTATAATAAAAATGCATTTATGTGTCATCTGGAAATACTTTAGGCGGCATTGTACAGAGCAAGTCATGACGGGGTTGCAACAGATTACAACTTTTTATTTTGTTTAAATTCATCTTAATTATTATGAGATAACAAAAATAACACTCATGGAGATATTTTTGAGTCAGGTTTTAAAAATCAGCCTCTCAAAGACGGCCTCTTTAGAGAGCATTTTGTCACAGCTGGTCACATTTGTGACTCCCCCCCTCCCTAGTGTGACGTCACTATTTTACATGTATTTCAAATTTTTTGTTAGTTTCTGATAAAGACAGTTTTGAAAATTATATGGACTTACTAATTTTTTTGGGAACTCACTCCAAAAAAATTGGTAAGTCCGTATAATTTTCAAAATCACCCCAATATCACCATAAAATACTAAACCTTTAAAAAGTGCCCGGGACTGAGGAGGTTAAGTTTTGCGTTAAGTTCGCGTTTTAGTACTCAAATTTTAGATCTTGAAATGTGACGTCACGAAACTAACGATACCTCACACCCCATAACACACAATGTCACACTTCGTCGACCGCCTCCCCTGCCCTTAAAGTGTGACGTAATTTATAGATAGCCCCTTAGTTCAATGTTATTTCTTGATTTTCGAAAATCCATCCGATGTTTACTTGATATTCGTATATTAACCGAGTATTTCCATACTTATAATAGGTAATATTAACTTGGTATAATATTAGATAGTGCATATGAAATGGAATGTTGAGCAAATGAGCAATCTAAGTCACAATTGCAATATCTTTTGTATTTTTGTTGGACATTTTGGTGGAGTAATGTATAAGGTAGTGACGGCACTTCTATTGCACAAATTAAATTTCGTTTACACTGTCTTCTTTGTTTTTTGCAATAACAAAAGTTAATAGACAGATAAGTACCAAAGCCGATGTATCTGTGCCGAAGTCTTATTTTGTAATGGCGCGAAAATATCTCGTCTATCATTGGTCCTTTTTATTGGGCATCAAGTGTCAAAAGCGAGATGACACGATTCCGTTGTTCTTGTATTTAAAACCTTATTTTAAAGGAATAAAGTCTACATTTCATTGGTTATCATGTTCGGTTTTAATCGGCTCCGGCTGGGCTTTTTGCAGGTGCGAGTTAAAAAAATTTTACTTGGATATTTTTTTTTTTCAGTAGAATGCCGTCATTGTGGTATGATATTATTTTCTCTCATAATATGCATTTAGTAAATGTCTGTTAATCTCAGATAAAAAGTACGCAATATAATCGTCGCTCAGTTAAATGTAATGTAGGTAATGTTTTATAATAAATGTAAAGTAGATGTGGGACAAGATTTAGCCGTAATAATGAAAAAGAGTGTAGAAGGGACACTCCATAAAATCAATTGTTTTAGCGCTTCTATTTAAGTTTTCTTCCCTTTTTTTAAATATTTCCTTTACTTCGTCTTCCATTATTAATTTATAATTACTTTTATCTCCTGGACGACACTAAATCTTATCTTTTATTGTAAGCACGGCTAGTTTGGTCTAGTGGTATTGAAACTGCTTGATCGAAGGGTACTGGGTTCGATTCCCGGTCGGGGCAAATGTTTCATGGGTGTTTGTGTCTGTCTTTGTGTATGTTCCAAGGGACCCACGATACAGGGGAGAGCCTCAGTGTGGGCATTTGAGTCTGTTTATTTATTTATGTCCCCAAAATAATAACTAAGACCAGAGTATAATACTCGTACATTTTTTTTAAATTAAAATTATCTACGATTAATATTACTCATCTTTCTTTATTATAAAAATTGGCCTAAAATTCGAGTGTCACTTTTAACACCTTTTTTATGATCGTATTAAGGCTCATGTTAAGGTTGTGATGGACATACATGGGAAGTGCCTCTAATGAACCGGACGTTTCAAGATGTTGTGACTATTTACGCAGTAAGACTATGATCTCTTTGCTTCTCTTTATGATGGATTATTGACATGGGAAAAGTACCCTTACGTGTTATATGAATAAGGTCTAGTTTTTTAAAATTATATGCATTGAATGATGCTTCCAGACTAAACTGGAATTAAAGTCATTTACTATTACTTTAAGTTAAGTATGTAGATCGACTTCACTCAACTTACCAATGGTACTTTTCCTTAGCAATATTAATATAAGAAGTATTGTACCTCTAATGTAAAAATCCCATGGGCGTAGCCAGGGGGGGGGGTTTGGAGGTTCAAAATGTTCAAAATCATTATCATCTTCCTGCCCTTCTCCCTCTACGAAACACCGTAAAGTAGTATCGGCAATATCTGCTGTGATACCTCCAACTTTTTTTTTGAACCCCCCCCCCCCCCCCCCCCGAAACAGAATTCTGGCTACGCCCGTGAAAAATCCTCATGCAAAAATACAGGTACCGGCGGTAAATATTGCACATGGGCTACCTTCAGCTTAGTAGAGCGTAGTCTCATTTTGTCGCTTCCTTTATCGTGTAGGTAAGTATAGTCAAGTAGTGGCGAACTTGACTCACCCTGGCAGTTTTCAAACCGCCAAATGGCCTCTGACTTGACTTAACGATTATAGTCAATCGACAATAGCCGGGACCGACGGCTTAACGTGCGCTGCGAAGCACGGAAACGCTCTTAATAGATTACCATTTTGATCTCCCATCAGGTTCCCTGCCCTTTTGTTCGTTGCTTAACGGTGCAGGTCAGCGAGCGCCACTGGGCCACAAGCTATGTGTAATATGTGCAATTGACGGCCGGTTTGGTCGAGTGGTAGTGACGCAGCCGATCGACGGGTCCTGGGTTCGATTCCCAGTCGGGGCAAATATTTGTGTTAAAAGCAGATGTTTGTTCTCGGGTCATGGGTGTTTGTGTCTGTCTTTATGTATGTTCTGAGGGACCCCACGACACAAGGGAAAAGCTTAGTGTGGGCCTTTGAGTGTGTAGTGTTTATTATTATTTATTTATTACTAGCTTTCCGCCCGCGTGCACTACAGGTTATATCGTGCCCAACTGTGGGATAGAATGTAGTCTATATCCTTTCCCAGGCTCTAATCTATCTCTGTACCAAATTTCATAAAAATCGGTTCAGTAGTTTAGGCGTGAAAGACAGACGGAGTTACTTTCGCATTTATAATATTAGTAAGGATTAATATTTACCGTCGGTAGCTGTACCTTTTACCGTAAGTAGGTATGTGGTTGCAACTAAACTTCAGATTCTAGTGTATATTCATTACAGATATTACAGCACTCTGCTGTGCTAGCATAAACACAGAGACATAATTTTGTGACGAATGTTCTTCTTTCTCGTTTTTTCTCAATGTGAGTATAATATGTTACAAAGACATAACAAAATTATGTTCTGCATGCATTTCAGTCAGATTTATAACTCTTTTAACCGTATCGAAATAAACAATGTGTGTAGAAATAGAAATAAAAATGAATGGATAATTTTCTGGTTATTAAAAGCCAATAATTTTAAAATACATGTCATAGTGACTGTCTAATATATACAACATATTTATAGTATTCAGTGTCTCATTCTCATGTAATTATTAAGAAAAGTTTCAAATTAAGGTAACCAACTGCATTGTATATTTTCCATGCTAAGTGAATATACAAAAATAAAATGTATGTGCAGTTTAGTAAGGTTGAATTTCAGACAAGGGCACTTGAAGTGTGGGAACTTGCCATAAAAAGTTGTGAAGTTAGATATGAAAAGAATTGATGAAATGATGATATAATAAAAAAGGTATTAACATAATTTGTATTTTATTTGCATAAATAATAGTATTATTTTATTTCCTTAACTTTCAATCCAAACTAGACTCAGACTTGAAATTTAATTTGAAAAATTAGTTCTTACTGATAAAGGATTTATGTTAGTGCCAGCTAAATAATATTTTTCAATTCTAGTGTAAAATGTATACAGTGCTTGATTGTACAGACAAAACAGTGGTTTTTGTTTTGTTATTAGACAATGGCAACCGATATGGATAAGCACACTATATTATACGGCTGGTATAGATGTAGCAAACTTTTTTAAAACAAGAATAATATTAAAATTTTATTATTTTTATAATAAGCAGTATTTTTTGACTTGATAAAAGTAAGATTAAAAAAAAAAACTTTTACCCATCTTTTTTGGGATACCACTCCTATAACAGTCGCCGATTTTTGCATTAACCAGATTAGCTGTAAAAGTCCATCTTAATATCCATGTATTTAAATTATATTAGAACATTCAAAAGGATTCTCGCGAGGTCACAAGGCGAATGAGTCATCGCATTCTGTTTCCTGCTCCGACACCGGCGCACTAAGCCCACCCTCTTCCTCTATCAAAAAGTTGTAGCTCAGACGTTCAATATCATCCCAAGACATTTTATAAATCTTTTGATCAATGATCTTCACAAGTCTAGTAGCAATTTTGATAGCATCGTTGTCACTGTAGCCTTTATTCTTAAAATATTTCACAGCTGCTTCTAAGAGCCCTTCAGGTTTTTTAACAACTAAATTCAGTTTGGTTCCGTCTTTGATTTGTGGATAGGTCTGAACCATTTGTTCGTCAGCTAATATCCGGCCGAAAAGGAGAAGCTTCTGTTCGTCGACTGGGACTCCAAGTTTAGAGGCAATTTGAGCTTTCACTTCCGATATAAATGTGTTCGGAAACACCTGAAACCAATTAAAGATAGATATTAATTAATAATCAAATGGTACATACACGTTTGGAGTTAGCAAGAATGCCTGTAACACAAAGTACCTCCAGCGAACATTCGCCACCTTGCAATTTTTTCACAATAACTTTCATTTTGTATTATTTTACATGTGAAAATACACTGTTAAAGAGCTGGTAACTATTAAATTTATCGGAAAACCCAAGAAAAACCGAACCAAGGAGTATATAACACTGCGTTTTAAACCGAACCAAAATCCAGTCTCTTAGACGCAAAAAAAAAAAAATAATGTCAAATGAGTGTAACCATTCAAAACTCCAAAATTCTGTCTAACCCATGTCCAACCAACGATTTGTGTCTAGAATCATCTTGGTGAAATTTGGAAATCAAAATCAAAAGGTTCTTTTATACACAGTTGCTATCCATTATTTATTATACTGAAAAAAGTTGTTTTTAAAAGCTCTTTTCTAATATTCAAACTTTGCTAGTAGTTGACTATTTATATTTTTAATTTTGTAATGGTAACACAGACAGCTGATTTTGACAGTAGAGTTCAATTCTCATAACAATTAACTCAGATCGATCTAGAATGAGAAGAATAATTTTGAACTTAATCATGGGACAGCATTAAAATTTTCTTTTTCGTCTTGTCATTTAAGTAAAATGAACCAATGTGCTTTTTTATCTTCCTACTTCCTTCAAAATACCATGTTAGGCTTACAGGTTAGGACTTGAATGTGACCTTTTTCAATTAGAATTTATGTAAATGGCCAACTAGATTTATTTAAATTTTTGACAACCTTAGAAGGAAATTGAAGAGAGTGACTTATTTACAAATGTCAAATATATCTTCAATTTTCATGTTTTAAATAAACAAAATTAATTACCTAGGAGATTTCCTGCTGTTAAGAAATACCTATTAAACCAACTTTTCTCGAAATGGACGACAAAACTTTACTAACTTTTACGAGATTGATGATGGCCTCTTCAAATATCAAAGAAGAGATATCCGTGACTGATGACGATGGAAAATCTGTTTACTTCTTCGAAGCTTTTGAAGGTGGTTATCTTCATTATTTGTCCACTATAAATAAAAAGTAGTGGTTCAGGTATACCTATACTTATTTTTAAGTAACACATACATGTTTAAGTCTATGTAAATACCTACATGCCTAACGCATAATTACTTAATTCATTTATAATTTTTCTATCAATTTTTAAGTCTGTAAGTTTAGCATAAAATTTTTGCTAATGTTTTTTTTCGCCTACACAGTTATGAGAAAGACGTACTAGTCCTTTTTAGCCCTGCACTCGAAGGGATATACATGTTCCGCGCAATTCTTCGAAATAGGTCCTTTAAGTCTAAATATAGAATAGATTTAAGGTGCCTTATATTAATATAAGTTATATGACTCTGACTTTCCAAGAGTAGTGTGCTTTCCCAATTCCATTCCAAATCGTCCTTTCGTGTTGTTTTGCAGAATATGACCCTCTGACTAGGTTTAAAAAAAAGTACAAACAAATGAACCGTAAAAACAAATTGGTTTAACACTGCTTGAGCTTATTTACGAACAGTCTGACGCACGCACGTCTTTTTAAAATATAGTGTGGTGTGATAACTTTCGTTATGTTATGATAGCTTATTAATACTGAGAACTAAGTACTTATTTAACTTAATAAAACATACTTTTGCTGGTCTTGTATCGCATGATATATTTTAGTGATTAGCTATAATTATTCCTGCTACATAATGCTACCTACGATATATTAAAAAAAATCAATTGAAAGCGAAATTCTTCTTATGTATATTGCATATATAAACCAAACATTTTGGATTCGAGTCTTGGGTTTTAAATTCTGATGAACTCAAATTTAATTAATACTAAGAAGTAGTTTGGGGTACTTAATAAAGTACAAATATTAGAGGATTATTTATAAGTAATAACTAAAATGATTAAATCAAGCAGCTGAGCTAACTCTTCTAGCTCAGATCAGAAATGCACATCACTAGTGGTTTCCAACTTTGCCCCCGGACGGAGCCCGTAGCCTAGGAAACGGGTGTAGCTACGAGACAACAACATTGTTATGTCATTCTCTTATCGTGTTACATAAATCATAGGAAAGGCTTATTGAAATCCGATCGCCATTGAAACAATTGTTAAATCGACGTTTAGAAGCAATTACTGAGTGCTGCAATCGTCTGAAGAAATGATGTTTTTGACAGATCAAAGGATGGCTGGCAGGTGGGTTTGGTGTAATATTTGCTGTAATTTGTTAAAAATAAATTGTAGTTTGCCAGCAAAAAGTTTGTATTTGGAACGGAGGTGGCGTCGCTTTGGCGGGAGGACGTGCACAGACGCGAGTCCCGGCTTCCCGTCGCTTATATCCCGTGGATTGCGTCCCTATGTACTTTAGGACGGTGTGGGGCAGGGGGCAGGGTGGCGCGACTGCCGCCGCCCGGCACGGCACGCGCCCTTCACGAGTTATCTATAAAACAAAACACTGTCAATATAATGTACGCCTAACTACCCATAACATCAACCCCAATATAGTCCTAATTACAGGTGCATTCACTCAAAGTAACGCATTTAAAAAAATAAAATACCTACTTCAATTACATGTAAAAATATCAAGTTATTTAATTTTGCATAGGACTACCTATTAAATTGGTATTACATTCACCTAAATCCATCCGATAAAAGCAATAGGTGAACTTAAATGCTAAATGACATGCCGTCACTAATGTTACAGCCTTGAATCACCATAACATATTGTACTGTAATGTCAATTCAATATTTTCACTACTTGAACAATAGTGCACTGTTAAAACCAAACTGTATTGCTCACCCATGCATATTACAAAGCAGGTGGTGTCAGCCAACCATGACCACACCTGCCTATACACCCTCACTATGTTTATCACAAATTACTCACTTACCCTTCAGTACTGGAATGGCGTTAGACAAAATATTACTCAACAAGTCTAGCAACGGTTGTTTGATCAATACGTGAATACAGTATCTATCTGAGAAGCCAGTAACAATGTGTGATATTTGTGTTGGAGTATCATTTTATCTTTAAAATTGCTTTTGTGTTCCTTAAAATGTCGGAGATGGGGTTTGAGAATGTGTTCTACTTGGAGAGTAAGTGTTTTGTCTGTGTGAGAGGTGGAGGGATGAGGTGTTGCCAGGATACACTCTATGGAGCTCTCCGCACCAACCCCGCAGATCAATAACATCTCTATCATTCGGGATAGCGTTATGCAATCAGTTTTTCTGCAATGCATTTTATATTTTTTAGTTTTATAGGCTTTTTTTCCCTTTTCTATTTATTTTTGATTTCTTATCTAGAGAGTTAGCCTTGTTATTCTTGATAAATTTTTGAGATTTGTATGTAAAAATGGAGAGAAATATTGTAGTTTGGAAAGAGTTTTTTTTGCTTTGCTTTTATGGACTCATATTTTACATTGGTTATATGACCTATCTTTTGCAAAAGCATTTTGTTTTTCTTTTTATTTTACATTAGGCTAGATAAGTCAATAACTTTAAATGTTATTGACTAATCTAATTATTAATCAATAATATAATTATTACAGACAATAGTATATTGTCTGATATTAGTCATCAGACAATCTACAATATACTATTGTCTGATGACTAATATCTCAGGAAATATAAAATCTCCTAACTTTAGTGGAAGTAAAACCTTTTATAGTGATTTGTCAAGAACAGAAAACATGTTTTTATGAAGTTGCCCCAATTAAGTATTCTTTTTTAAAGGTAGGGTTGGGCTTAGATCCATCCCTTTTCACTAATTAATTGGATGTAACTAGCAGGAGGGCAATAAGCCAGATTGCAATTTATATTAGGGATTTAATTTGTATTGGATGTCAGGTGTAGTGCTTTGAAGTATGTACCAGGGATATTAACAAGGTATTATTTTCTGAATACTTATTTCATTGAAAGGATTGAGAAGTTATCTACTTTGGAATCAGATGACCTTTTTAGAAGTTCCAATTACACATTTATCTAGGTATTTTCTATATCTATCAGAGTTCTTTTAATCCGAAAGAAAGAAATAATCCTATGTTATTCAGACTTTGAGCATAGGTACTTGCAAATAAAATTAAATAAGCCTTTATTCAGAAAATAACATCAGTAAAAATTAGTTTTTTCTATCTTGGTCTGATTGCCCTTTGGCAAAGGTACATTATTAATAGGTATTAATTTAAATGACCTCCATACGTTCTTGATTTTGCTAACATCAAATACTTAATCGGATTTGTGTTCTTGCTTAATGTAGATATTGGGTGATATACTTACTTACATTAGTTCGAAAAAACATAATTCGCAATAGAAGTAATAGAGCGTCGCGCGTCGGCTTGTCGGAAGAACTCGCTAACTCAAATTTTCCAACTTTGTGGGAATAAAAATATGGTTAATAAATGTTAGTACTTAAATGTAGGATAAATACTTCCACGTAGGTTAATCAAAACTCGAGATAATATAAAAAATATATATTTAATTTTGTTACTTTTGCTTGTCCTTCCTTCACGTCGAAACGAAAACTACTCGATTTTTTAGACGTTGTTTCTTGAATAGATGGAGAATTGGAAAGTGACAAAGGCAGTAGGAAAAGGCAAGGACGAAACCTATCCACGGTTTTTTTTATTTAGTATTTGAAAACAACTAAATTTTTAAGCGGTATGAGTCTAGTTCTCCGTACGAGACACAGATGGCTCTAACTTACACGCACTACGTATTGTGCTTAGTAAGGGAATGAGAAATTTCGCCGCTTGACTTGAAGGCACGATACCTCAGTTGGTTAGAGCACTAGGAGATGTAATCCCTGGGTTCAAGTCCCATACCCTAAAATAATTTGTGAATATCTCTCAAGAGTTTTAAAATTAATAAATCGGTAATATATTACGATTCCCCAGACTTTGAGTGTGCGGGCGACGAGGTGCTGGTGGAGTCGTCGCCGCCCGCCTCGCCCGACATGGCGGCTCGACTCGCGCAGCCCACTCAGGTAATAGATGGCCTAGAATTAGATTTTAGAATTATCCAGCTTACGTCATCGGTTTCTCACGCATGCGGAACCTCTGCGACCTAAGGTAACATGGCGGCTCGACTCGCGCAGCCCACTCAGGTACAGACAGCAGCAAATCAGGTTACCCATTTGCACTACGAAAGCAGACGCTATTCCGATCAAGATAACGGCGACGTCAAGGTCAACATTTATATATATAACCTGATGTGCTGCCGTGTGTACAACCACTATCATACATGACCTAGAATTAGATTCTGGAATTATCCAGCAGATTTATCTAGCTCTCTCACGTATACAGATCCTCTTTGCGACCTAAGGTGACATGGTGGCTCGACTTGCGCTGCCCACTCAGGTACAACCACCATCATAGATGACCTAGAAGTAGATTCTAGAATTATCTAGCTTACGTCATCGCTCTCTCAGACGTTACAATGCTACATCATCCCTGAGTAACATAGGCTACAAATGTAATTTACCGAATTCCCACGGGAACGAAGTCTCGGGCGTAAAGCTAGTAAAATATGATAATGTACTTTTGGTTGGTAAATGTTCTGAAACTTGAAAATGGACATTCCGCCTGCTTACCTTTCTTCTATCGGACGTCCAGACGCACCCGCAGGGTATGTACCATACCATCCCTTTCTTGTCGAAATCCCGCGGATCAGCACTGAGCGCTTTTCATCATCTTTCTCTTTAAAGTTCGTGTGAATAGGCTTCATCTGGGTGAGTTTGCTACATCCTCGACCGCATCTTTTTGCCCTTAGCTAATTGTGGCCAAGAGCAAACCCATTATTTATAAAAAAAAGCAGTCGCTAGGATATGGAAATAAAGATAATGTATGTGAAACAGACAGCGGGCGCGGGCGGCGGAGCGTCGCCGACTACGGTGCGCGAGTTGATCGTCATCCCAGAGCTGCCCAACTCCATACATCTACAACATGCCATACAACAGGTAATGGAGTTAATATATATTTTTTGAAATATAATATAACATGGTTTTAACCACGAACCCGTATTAAACCCACAACCACAACCCATAGTGCTTCTATTTTCTTTTTGTGGTTCGGCGAATTTACAAGAACGAGACAGGCACTGTTTGCTGAGAGACATTAAGAAAATAGAAGCTATAGTGCTTAATGTCTTTATAAACAATATGTTTAACAATATGTTAGACAATATGTTTATAAAGACATTAAGAAAATAGAAGCACTGTACCCCAACCGTTATGTGTTTCTGCAAATAACCGCAAGAATCTTAAAAAATACATAGGTAACTATATGAGTCATCAATAGGTATAAGTGCATTAACTCGAGTAGTCTACACAAAAACTCGCAGCTAGCTAATTTTAATATAATTTTTTGACATCTTTGTAGATAAAAGTACAATAATAATACACTTATTAATTATAAATTGTTTTTTTTTTTAAGTAGTTCTATTGTTTAATTCTCATGTCATAGTATAAGGATCGTTCAAAACGCGACTATTTATTATTATACTAGCTTCCCGCGCGGGACTTCGTTCCCGTGGGAATTCGGGAAAATCATGTACCCTATGTCCATCCCGGATAATGTAGGATTGTAATGGCGAAATAATTTTTCAAATCGGTCCAGTAGTTTCGGAGCCTATTCGATGCAAACAAACAAACAATCAAATCTTTCCTCTTTATAATATGTATAGAAAGACTTATACTTGTTTCAAAGTTGTATTATATTCCTTTTAACCATAATCTTAATTCTTCTATTACTTAGAGTTTAGATTATTAATTATTACTCTATATTCTATTATAATATAAGTTTTGTTATTCAACAACACAGGATAAAAAGAGGGTCGTTTGCATAGTCCATTTGAAATAGTCATGCGTGACGGCCGTTAGAGTATGGTACCTTGGGGTCATACATACGTCCTGAACGGCCATAGATTTTTTTTTATTACGAAAAGAAGTGCAAACTAAATATGACTCGAAGGATCGGGTATCCTGATTTGACCGCTTTTTATATTCTCTATCTAAAGTTTCATTTTCTGTCTTGTTTTCTTTTTCACGTTATTGTGCACGTCGTACTCGCCTCACTTCGTCCAATCTCTCTTGTTAGGTCTGCTGTAAGAAATTTCTACCTAGAAATAAGCAGTGCCTGTTGTGTCGTCTCTCTCTTGTATGTTTATTTTTGTATGTCTATTGTGTACAATAAACAGTAAATAAAATAAAATAAAAACATAATGCTCTGCCTACCATGATAGGGATTTAGGCGTGAGTGTATGTATGTGTGTAACGCAAATTTTGACGTATAAATAGTATGTGCTAAAGATATAATTTACTTGTTTTGGAATTCAATAAATTAAATGAAATAAATGAAAAATCGATTCTTAGCAGTTTGTCAATTTAGATAATCTGGGACATACTTTAACACGAAGTTGGAAATTTGGAAATTTACTATATCATTGTGTCTTGTAAAAGGGACCACTTTGAGGTGAAAATGTAATGTAATAAGCAACGTAAAGCGCTCTTATTGACTACCCTCAAAGTGGTCCCTTTTATTAGACACAGTCATCTTATTTTATCGATATATTCATGTTGCATTAGGTATCGAGCACGGTGGTGGAAGTGAACGGCGATAGTTCCGGCCAATCTAGTCCCAATGCTGAGGCCCAGCATACCTACATCACGGTTTCAAGTGAGTATCTTACCTAAGGCTATGTATGTGCTATTTCTACTAAGGTCACCGACGTAGGTAAGGTCCGTATTACATAGGGCTGCCATCCGTCTGGGTTTCCCCGGATTTGTCCTAGTTTGGAAGACGTCCGGGGAGCGTCCTGGCGGGGTTTAAATTGTAGTCCGGGTGAGTTTTCGATCAGATCCCGTTCCCATAATTTATGTAAAACCTTATGTAGGTTTTACATAAGGTTAAAAATAAAGCAAAATTACTCACTTGTCGTTACAAGAACGATTAAACACACTATTTAATGCAACAAAAGCGGATTAAAATTAAAGTTTTCTTCTGTCAAGTACGGAGTAAAATATATTTGAATCAAGATGTAAGTGAATGAAAAAAGTATTGAAATGTCCGGGGTGAAAGCTCCAAAATCCGGGGAACTTACGCTTCTGGTCCTGGGGGGCAGGTTTTAGAGATGGCAGCCCTAGTATTACAGAACGCGACTCGATAAAATTGAAGAGCAGTCGTCTTATGTCGTTTTGATATTGAGAGAAAGAGACATCAATACTTAGTATAAGATCAAGACTCGAGTCTCCTTTAATACGAGCCTATAAGAATAGCAAACGGAAAGTGGCATTGGTACAGTCAACAGCACATCAGGTTACCACAAAATGTCAAATTTCCCTAATGGATAGTAAACTCTAAAGCTTGGAGATAAATTGACAGTTTTGAATAGCATGATGTGCTGTTGACCCTGTACTCGTGGGTCACGGGCAGATTCTTGAGTGGCGGAAGACTGAGCATCGACGATCTGGCAGATCGGGAAGTCGCTGGTAGCGATTGGCACATAAACGATCAATGTGGACATCCCTTTAAGAGTCCTTTGTTTAGCAGTGGATGTGATGTTCTGTAGTATTTTGCACCATTCGAATACAGGGTGTAAAGGACAGCTTAGCAAAAACTAAAACCCTGAATTTAGATCATTATTCTAAATGAATTTCCCGTGGAATTTTCCTCCGGAAAATTTTAGATTTTTTAAACATTTTCTGCTTCAAAATTAAATTATTTATTCGAATACAAAGCATTTTGCATTAAAAAACAACACTACATAGTAAAATACGAAAACCAGCAATGTACATCGTATTCCAATAGCGGCGCGGGGCGGAAGGAGCACTAGCGCCAAAGTAGGTAAACAACGAAAACTCCTGAACTTGACATTTCCGGGGAAAAATAATTACTTATAGCTGATAATAGTTATGGGTAGATTCCACCATTTAAGTATTTGCTAAGCTGACCTTTACACCCAATATACCGATACACCGTCAGAAAGGCTCAATGAAAATGGCGCTCACTCATTTATTTATTAGCTTAGTTATTTATGTTGACATGAGAACATGCTTTATTGCTTTTGTAATGTTACAATCATGTCAATAGTACAGCAAAAAGTAGATGTTATTTGCACTATTTTTATTTATTTATTATTTTGGTAGGCTTTCGTGGACGGCATACAATCACTGAACTTTTGACGATGATTCTTATTAGCATATGCGTTTGTGATCATTTATGGGTGACGAGAGCGGACTATTTCAGCATTATAATATTCTCATCATTGAAGCGGTTGCCATGGGCGAAATTGGCTGCGAGCACATCAATAAGTTCGCATGTAAAATACCACAAATGCGTGTGAGCTTTGCTTGTAGTGATGATGTAGATATTATAAATGTCCGCGTGCGCGCGCTCGCAACTGCCCGCTTCGACAAGTACGCACATTGTAACATGCATAGAAAACGTATAAGAAAAATCCTCGCTCACTCTTTTTATAATTATAAAAAAGAATCCAATAAACCAATTATAATTGGTTTGCTCTTTAACCCCCAAAGATGACATGCGTTTCTTAAGGGGTAAGAAACGCAGAGGTAAAGATGTGGTCCAGAATGTAGCAAGCTCACCCAGAAGACGCCTGCTACACAAAATTTCGGGTTGTAAGAATTATTCGGTACCAACTTAGACTGTATGCCGTCTAACTGTAGCCTCAAGCTTTCTTTTGTTACGTGGCAGTGGAAGGAGGATGGAATAGCATCGGGCATCCAGTGAAGGTTGAGATGACCACTGACCATGAAAGCAAGTCTCTTATTTTTATTTATTTTAGTTACGGATTTGAGAGCATGTGCTTGTATATTATATTAATCATTGTATGTGTGTTTTTTAAAGGTTTTATAGGATCGTAATTCTAATTGGATTTATCATTGTATATTGTTGAGGTTTTTCAGTTCACTAAACTAGTTGATGTGTAAATATGAATGCTCGTAATAATTAAAAATACTACATGCATATATAGGGTGTAAAGGACAGCTTAGCAAATACTTAAATGGTGGAATCTACCCATAACTATCATCAGCTATAAGTTATTATTTTTTCCCGGAAACGTCATGTTAAAGAGTTTTCATTATTTACGCCACGCGCGCGATCCTCCCACGCCGCGCTGCTATCGGAGTGCGATTTACATTGCCGATTTTCGTGTTTTACGTTGTTATGATGGTTTTTTATTGCAAAATGGAGTGTATTCGGTTAAATTATAAAAAATGTAAGCAGAAAATATTAAAAATCCGGAGAAAAATTCCACTGGAAAATCATTCAGAATGATTGTCTGAGTCCAGGGTTTCAGTTTTTGCTAAGCTGTCCTTTACACCCTGTATTAATCATTAAATAAATAAACGTTACACACTCAAGGGCCATCATTAAGGTTTCCCCTTGTGTCGTGGGTCCCTCGGAACACACATAAAGACAAACACAAACACCCATGACCCGAAAACAAACATCTGCTTTTTACACAAATATTTGCCCCGACTGGGAATCGAACCCAGCACCCGTCGATCAAGAGGCAGCGCCACTACCACTCGACCAAACCGGTCGGTTGAATGTGTTTTTTTAAAGGTTTTATAGGACCGTAATTCCAATTGGATTTATCATTGTATGGTTGATATTTATGTCTCAATATGAATGCTCGTAATAATTATAAATACTACATGCGTAGATACTTACCTACCTACTACATAGTATATATATTTTTCAAGAACCTAGTTTTTTGCAATGTGTTTAATAATAATCAGTGGCGTATACGTATAGCGTGAAGACTTGTTTTCTACAAATAAAAAACCGCGATATACACAATCTCTCCCGCGCATCACTTTCATCTTACTAACAATGCCCGCCTAAGCCGGGATTCAAACCTGGGAAACCTTTGACTGGCCAAACACAAATAAAGCATACTACACAACCCCTCGTGCTCTATCTGATTATCTGTTACCTGCCAACCTGATACCTTATTATGGACTACCCCTAAATTTTCTATTATCAATTTTATCAAACTACAGAGGGTGGGCCATTCAAGTTTTGAACAGATTTTTAACGGATTTCGATAACGGAGGATGTTTTCCATTGAACGTATATATTTTACTATTATACAGGTTGAAAAGAACAGGTTGAAAAAGAAGCTTTATTGAAAATCCTGAACCAGTATCACTTACTGAAAACTTTTTTTTTTTTTTTCTAAACGTAGACACCACTCGGGCGCACCCCTCGAGCGCTAGCCGCACCTGTCGCGTGCCTGGTGTAGGAGTAATGTCTACGTTTAGGCAAAAAATGAACTATTCCAATTGAAAAAATATTTAAAAAAAAACTATTTTTTTCATAAATGTGTTCTTTGAGTGATACTGGTTCAGGATTTTGAATATAGCTAGGAGGTTCTTTTTTACCCAGTAATGTGGTTCTGCGATCGTGAAACAATCGAGATAAAAAATAAAAAAAACTTATAGCCCATCAAACTTTTCTGTCGTTTTCTTACAAAAACAATTTAATGTGTATGGCAATACTAAACATTCATTATATATTTTTTTAGTATTAAATAAAATAACTCTATTACCAGGCTATTTATAAGGTAAAAAAAACTTTAATTTCAATTATTAAAAAAATAAATCAAGTAGGTACACAATCATTACACGCTCAGTTGCAGAAACATTCATTAAAGTTAATGATACTTTAAAAATCATACTGTCACTTTGTCTGGTTAACGTATTGTTACGTTACGTACGGCATAACATCTAAAGGAGCTTTAATTTTAATTACCCTTTCTGCAACCACTGCTGTTTTAACTTCATTTTGAAAACCAATCTCTTTAGATTTCAAATAAAAAGAAGGACATTTTGATTTAGTATTTGCATAAAATTAAATACTATTTCCTCCTAACATTTGATAAAGATAGCTGCAGGTGTATTTCTGTCAAAACAACAAACATACAAAACGCCAACACCCCTGTTACTTAATACTGCACCCATCAAGAGATGCTCCAACTAATTGCATAGAGAAAAAACTTTAATAATGTCGGATAATTGTGAAGCGCCCCTTCGGATTATCTACCTGAGTGGTCAAATTGAATAGGGTTGTTCCCCATTGTGATATTACTTGATATGTGATATTTCACCTGCTTGGTTACCTCTCGTTTGACGCGTGCCTTGCTCGCTGGGTATTCGACGTCTATATTATATCCTTGTATAATGGGTGTCCCTATTTTATTATATCTACATGTTGGGAGTGGGTATCTTAAGTACATATATGATTACAATGACATATCTTTGCAAAGATAGAAAATAAAAGTTTATAAACTTACTATGAAAAGTCCCATCTCATCTTTTTTAATACTTTCGCATAATATATTAAAAAAAATTGTAAGTCCTGTTACCATCGGTAAATTATGTACAGTCAGCTGAAGATATACCTGAAGAGATACCGAATAAAGATGAAGTTATCTATGAAAAAAAAACTAAATTTTTAAAATTGCGATTAAGCGTAATTGTTTAGTTGGAAGAATTGTATTAATGCAAAATATCATTTAATATGTTGTATTAATAAAATTCGTGAAATAATTATATTCTTATTTCATAAAAGGGTGAGTTATCTTAGCAGCCGACTCTCCTAAACAAAACTCTGTGAAACAAAATGGTTTCCTATGTGTTTTTAACTTTAACGTCTTAATAACAAAAAATGACATTTAATGAAATGAAGGATGTATCTTTAAAAAGAAAAAATAATGGTCATGTTTAAAATGGCTGACAAAGTGTTTAATTCCATGCTTTTAAAATTAAACAACCAAAAGGGTAATGTACGGACGGTCGCACAACAGGTTACCACAAGCGTGTACTCTGTGCTGTTGTGATAAGAGCGGTTATGCAATAAAAAATAGAGTAACCTGATTAGCTGGCCTCTGTACTTAAAAAAAAATTAAATATATTTCCAATTACTTAATTCTAAAAAAAACACACTGTAAACAAAACCAGATATAATACGCCCAATAAATATACAAAGGGAAAGTTTGCAATTATATCGCTTACAACTCGCTAAATCAGGGTAACAGGTGGGGTGGTGAGTGAGATGGGGTTATAGGTTAGAGTGGGACGGTGAGTTGGAGATTGTCTATTATCCGTTTGAGGAAGCTGGTCCAGGGAGTTGTCAGGGAGACCTCTGCCAGCATGCAGGTGCCTCGCTACCGGTCCTACTACCCGTGTGAGTTGTCCCAATTATAAATCATTGTTTTGTGAACTCTCTCCGGGCTTATCGTTCAGTTGAGAGGTATCTGGTAACTCGGTCTTAGGGTGTTTCTTTGTTTTGTTTGCTGAGTTGGAATTGGTTACTCATTGGTTTTGGACATTTATAATTTTAATTAACTAATTTGATTAATTATTAAATTTAGATAAAAAAAAATAGTAGTCAAGTTGTTATAAAGTGATAATTATAAAAAAATATAGTAAAAAAAATACCAAAACAGGTGTTACAGTAAAAAGAATTTCCGTTGTTTTTTAAAATTCAAAGTGATGATGTGTGTGATGCATCCAAGAAAATTACATTTTCTTTGTGTTGTGATGAAATGGTTTTATTTTCTTTGCTGCATTGCTCAATATCTAACTACATCTAATCCATACTAATTATATGTTCGTTACTGTTTGGTGTCTAACTACTTTAATAAGAAATAATTATATTTTTTTATTATGGCAAAATTAATACAAGAAGCCACTGGATTTGAAAATTAAAACTGAAATTTACTTACCTAACTAACAAAAAACTTCTAACATAACGTTTGTGTTTGACTTTTAAAACAAGGGTTTGCAATAAAAGCTACACTTAACCGGCAATTAAACGTACATTGATAAAGTGTTAAGTTTTTCTACTAAAACTTGAAATGTTGGGACCGCTGGCAGAATAAATCAAAGACGGACTCAAGAGTAGACACTGATTTATTCTCTATTGGTTACAGATCTTTTATAGTATCGCTATGACTAATTACCTTAGCCTACATGTGTGGGTTCATTCCCCATAATATTACTCAGGTTACATTGTTAAGCATTACCATACTGGGATAGTTAAAGATTAAATTGAACGTTGTTTTTTAAAGTATTCATTACATTAATATCAAATTAAATTATACACACATCAAAAAAAGTTTACGATCAGTAGCAAAATCAGGTGTATTCTTTAAAATATAAATTATTTAAAGAAACTGTTTACGTTTTATGATTTTATAATGAAAATGCACTAAGTAAATAAAAGAATCATTATTAATTATTTACTTTTTATTAACAAAAGCTAGGAAATGCAATTTTGGCTTAAATGTAATGTAATGAAAAATTTGAATTAATGAAAAAACAAACAAAATTTATTACGAATAAATTAATAGTTAGTATAAAATGACTCCTCCCCTGGCTCGCACACATGCGGAAACCCTTCTGGGCATGCTAAGAATTAAGTTATCTAGCATTTCTTGTGGTAACCTGTCCTACTCATCAATAGCAGCTGCCCTGATTTCTGACACTGTTCGCGGAGGTGGCTGACGGTTCCAAACAGCTCGCTTAAGAGCATCCCACGCATGCTCGATCGGGTTTAAGTCAGGCGAGCCGGCAGGCCAGTCTAACCTGGTGATGTCGTATTGCTGGAGAGCAGCATCAACACGTCCGTTTCGATGTGCGGGCGCATTATCATCTACCATTATGAATTGGCGCCCGTGGTTGATGCGGAATGGTCTGACGTATCCATCGATTGCAATCGTTTTGTACATGGCTCCGGTCATGGTGCCTTGATACGGGATTAAGGGCGTCTTAGCCCCAATCATTATCCCGGCCCAAAAGGACACTGATTTCCCGCCCTGCTGAACGGTTCCAGTGGCAGTTCTCTGCCTTTCAGAGTCGCCAGGTCTTCTCCAGACACGGACACGTCGGTTATCTGGATGTGTACTGATCCGCGTTTCGTCAACGAAGAAGCAGTTCTGCCAGATGCTTTTGTCCTCAATTTCTTCATTTTGACGGAGCCTAGCCCATTGCAATCTGCGCCACTTCCGTTGCTGTGAGTTCAGAGGTGCTCGCCAGGATCTCCTTGCTCGTAATCCAGCTTGGTGTAAGCAATTTCTAATCGTTTGGGTGCTAACTTCGCGGCCGGTGGCAGCTCGCAGCTCTGCTTTCATTTTAGTAGCGTTCATTGTTGGGTCACGGGCAGCCAGTAATCTGATATATCGCTTCTGAATTGCAGTAAGAACAGTTGGGCGACCACTGCGAGGTCGATCAGCTAAATCTTCCATGCCCTGATACCTCTCCAACGTGGTCACCACGCAGGATTGGGATACATGAACTCTGCGTGATATTTCCCTCGTGGAATAGCCTTCTCCACTTAAAGTTAGAATTCTGGCTCGTAAAACTGCAGTTAATCCTCTCGGCATCGTTACCAACTTAATTTTTTTTGAATAAATTGAAAATATGGATAAGTTGCGACTATGTCAGATTTCTGAATGAAAGCAAGCAAGGGTTGATTGTCTTTTTAAATGAAAAAACATTTTAATTACGAAATTATTTTATATTTAAATTTTATATTTTTAAATAAGGAATCAAAAGATAAAAAGTGATTAAGTTTTGTTCTTCTACTATAAAAAATATTAGCACTTTTCCAAGTGATCGCAAACTTTTTTTGATGTGTGTAGTTTATTTTCTTAAGTTCACCACATCACATTTATCTCGATTAATGGATTAAATGGGCTGATAAAAAAAGAATGTATTACCTAGCCGGCAGTCTTGCTCTAGTATTGAAAATAAATAAATCTAAACATAAAATTAATCTAAACATAAAATAAGTCTAAACGTAAATATTCTAAAAAAAAGTAATAAAAAAATAAAATTAAAAGAAAAGTAAAAAAAACAAATAAAGTATTGTTGTTTTTAGGCGAAGGTGGTAACGGCGTCAACTATCACGTGCAGTATGTGGAGCCTCAGGAGATGTACACTCAAGGACATCAGACGCACATGTGAGTTTCTTGCCTTTATTTTTAGTTTTTTAGTACCTGCATATATTTAAAAAAAAAATTGTGTAAGTAATGGAAAGTTTTTTTTTTTTATTATAAGATGGGTTAACTCTTGACCTCAATCTTGACCATAAGGTCAAAGATGAGGTCGACGATGGAGCGAGTTAACCCAGAAAATGCCTATAAAGGCACTGGTACTCCCACGCACCGACGGAACACAGCAAGCTGTTTGGCGTCTGACTACGGTAGGAGGGTGGTCGCGAACCAGACGGCCCTTTACGGAGCCTACCACACCGCATGAGACCATAGGACGACACCTCAGATTCAGAAAAAAATTAAGTGTCGCTGCCTAGGATGGATTACTAGGAGGCAGGTCTAATTTGTGTTTCCTTAGTCGCCTCTTACGACACCCACGGAAAGAGATGGGGTGGTGTTATTCTCAACCGATCACCACGCGGTTAAAAAAATTTACATGAAAAAAATTGTAAGTGCCTATAAAATTCGACTGTTGCCCTTGATTACCCTGGGATTCCATCATCAAATCCTGACATTTTTTACGGTTGCCAACTTTTATTACATGAAATAAATATACTAAGGTGGGGGAAGGTAAACTAAATAGTATTTGTTAAAAATGCATAGTATTTTATTTCTTCAACGTTTTAAATACACATTTTTTTAGTGGGTACAGTGGGTAACCCACCACATTACAGCACACTATTTACCTTTACCTTCTTTTCTACGGATACCAGTGATTTAAAAAAATAAGTGTTTTGGTATACTTCATGTAAAACTTATATTGTAGTCCAAAACAGTATAGTTGAGAACCCTAACTTTTTGAAATCTTTTGAACCAAAAGAGAATTTTGAAAATCGGCTACAAAGGCAGAGAAATCGATGAACACACATAAACAAAGATACATAAAGTCGAACTATAACCTTCTCCTTTTTCGAAGTCGGTTAATGAATTTACAATAAACCAAAAATTCGTTTTCTACCCCTATACCGTGTTAATGAATAAAATGGCGTCGCAATATGGCTTCCGCGACCGCGATCCAAGTTTTCAAAGGAATTAATTGACTGAGATATTTACCTTCAAAAATTTGTACGGCTGCCTTGCCTTTTGAAAATAAAACTTATATAGTTATTGTTGCGAAAAATAAGAAATTGTTTTTCTCCGGTTTTATTTTGCATTTTCCCCTTGATGTTAAGTAACAAAGGGAAAACGATTTCTTTAGTAAGCTTGCTTCTTGTCGACCTCTTTTTTTTTACTTCAAATTAATTATAAGTGGAAATTTATCAAAAGCGCTTCTGTAGTGCTACGGAGGGCACATAAAAGCTTCGGTCCTGACAGTTGTCAATTTACTACAGTCGTTAAATCAAGTTAGAAGCAATTTTGGTGGTCTGAAAAACCATATAGCAAGTTGGATAATACTGACACCAAAGTTAGTCAGTCAATACTGACATCAAGGTTAGTCAGTCAATATTGACATCAGAGTTAGTGAAGTACCTACAGGATGGGGCGTTTTTCCACTTGACGGTACGGAACCGGCGGCGCGGCGGTAACGGTCCGGCTACCGGGGAAGCAAAAATGCATGAAAATAAATGGCATGTTTTACTCTAACCGGCGCCTTCTCACCGGTGCCGTCGCCCGCGCCATGACACAAGCTTTCCAGTCGCTGCCGGCCGGCGAAACCGTTGCCGTACCGTCGAGTGGAAAAACGCCCCAAGGGAAGCCTAGGATTTTTGATAACATTTGTCACTATTAAAATCAAAGCGCAGCACGTTAAACTATCAGTCCTCGCTGTCTTCGTTCACACCGCGACGCGACGAGACGAAACGTTGCGAATAGAGCCACTCAAAATTGAATTTTATTTAATACATGAAAAGATAACATTGCATTGTGAGAACGCCATCTCTAGGCGCAACGCTGCGTTGTGCGACGTATTCTAAATCCTCACATGTAATAAATAAAATTCAATTTTAAGTGGCTCTATTCGCAGCGTCGCGTAGCGGTCTGGACTGACCCTTACCACAATTCAGAATCCGTTTGGCGTTCTGGAAACTGTCACGAAGGTTTACCTTAATTGTAGCCCGGGTGACATTTACTTTGCTTCCAAGCTAGACTGGGAGTGAAAGAAAAACTTAGAATGTGCCAGCTGCCAACTCTTCTTAGGCATACCAGAGCCAGCCAGTAAATGGGACGCGAGGGTTTTGCTGTATTGTGTACGAAAGGCTGATAACCTATCACCATTATACTCATGTTCCATCTAATACCCTCAGAATAATAAAGTGTCAAATGTGCCGGCAAGTGGTTCTGCAACTATACACATCAACACGGTCTAGGGATATTGCACGATTTTTCATACAAAAGAGGTCTGTTTGAGAAGCTACAAAAGCATACTCGAGATACATGGAGCGCTATAATTTTCAGACGAGCAAGTGCTAAATCTGAATTTTAAATTCTAGTCAATAAATTTTGTTTTACTTGAAATTTGTGAAAATGTGACGGAAACGAAAACTAAAATGCCCTTGTTGCCTACTTTTTGTATGAAAATAGTCGAATTCACGCAATTTTTTTTAAATTTTCGTCCCGTTTTTAAAAATTTAAAGTAAAACAAAATTTATTGATTAGAATTGAAAATTCAGGTTTAGCACATGCTCGTCTGAAAATTATAGCCCTCCATGTATCTCGAGTATGCTTCTCACACAGACCTCTTTTGTATGAAAAATCGTGCAATATCCCTAGACCGTGTTGATGTGTATAAATTACGTTCTGCCTACCCTGAAATGGATTATAGGCGTGAGTTTATGGATAGATGGACATTTACTTTACTTACGTACACGCTATAGAAGAATACCGCGGATCGTTGAGGTTGGCGTACGGATATATATTTGCCCAAAGTCCCAACCCAAACTACCTCCTTTAACGACAAAGACCCGTTTATCAAAGCTTGTATTTGTCACCGGAAAGTAATAAGAACCGTAAGTTGATCAACTTTCGAGGTAGTTTATCAACTAGCGGAAAATCATACACGGCAGCTGAAATGTATTATTTAACGTATACATTTCCGGTAATTTATCAATTTACGGCGACTCGCAGTAAAATGATCCGACTAACGCGAGAGTTACGCTGATTGGTTGAAAACGCCAGCTGTACCCTGATTGATTGGATGTCTCACTTGTAACTGCGACAAGTAGGTTTGTTAGTAGCCGAACCCAACCAACCCGATACGGGAAACGACTCGATTGTGGTTGCGTTAAGCAATTTTCACATAAACCAATCAGAGGACAGTGTATTATATTACAGACGTCAGTTTAACGTAAAAATGTACACTCAGCAGCGATTGGTCCATTCGTGTATGATTTGACGTTTGGCAAAATCGTTAGTTGATAAATTTACAGCCAGGCAGCGTAAGTTGATCAATTTGCCAAAATTTATTGCGTTAAATAATACATTTCAACTGCCGTGTATGATTTTACGCTAGTGGATCAACTACCTCGAAAATTGATCAACTTAAGATTCTTATTATTTTCCAGCGACATATTTAAATCTAAAATTAGATCCAGGCTCATGTAACACCCTCGGTGACTATGACAGTTATACTGCCTCTAAATTAACACTTTTTTGATTCCCGGCCGGGACAAAATATTTGTGTAAAAAGTGGATGTTTGTTCTCGGGTCCGTACAATACATACGCTCACGCCCATAATCCTTAACGGGGTAGACAGAGCATCAGTGGTTCTAAAATCACTAGATGCCACGTTTGACACAGATTGTGAGGGTTGTCATAATAATGGTGGGAAGTGGTCAGCCTTTCGTCCATTATACAGCAAAAGCCTCGAATCCCTCTTACAGACTATTACTGTATACCTGGGGAGAGTAGGTAGCTGGCACATTCTAAGTTTTTCTTTCACTCCCAGTCCAGCTTGGAAGTTAGGGTCCAGATTTAAATAAATCAGTTGCTGAGACGTCCATTGGAGTTAACGCAATTTCAGATATCATACTGTCACTTGCCGTCTTGTTGACTTTTAAGGCGACTACAGCACCTAAATTACGATTTTATGATGCGTAGATAAGCATGACGCACTGCATTAAATCGAAGAAAAAAATACTACGGTAATATTCAGGACATAAACTAGATAAGTAGTTTGCTGAAAACATGATTCAGCACTTTTGGTTCGATAGAAAAAGCTCACAAAGTCACCTCTAAATACCAATATTGTGTATCTTTTAAGCTGTAAAAAACGATAGTAAAATGCACACAGGAACTTGAATTTGCTATCAAAATGTTCGTGATTGAACACTCTCGATAAGTAGTTAACGCAATTTTCGATTTAAGCTGTTACCTTTCCATAAATCTCATTTTTCTAACTTTCGAACATGTTTTTACGCACGCACGCTTTCATAATCCGTAAACTTCGTGTATCGACACTGTTCGCACTGCCGGCCCAGGCCTGTTGAAAGACGGAGATGGCACTATTCCTATGTGTGCTGCCTTTATCGGGTGCTGTAGTCGCCTTAATAAGGGCGGCATTACGCCGAGTAGTTCTTTGTTCTCTTTATTACTCTCACTAGGTTGTCTGGAAGAAATGCCCTTTGTAAACTTTATATTACTGTAAACTTGTTATCCTCTGTATTATCATCGTACAATTTGTGCTAACTAATATTATAAAGAGGAAAGATTTGATTGTTTGTTTGTTTGTATTCAATAGGCTCCGAAACTAATGGACCGATTTGAAAAATTCTTTCACCATTAGAATCCTACATTATCTCCAATGAACATAGGCTACACAATTTTCCCGAATTCCCACGGGCACGAAGTCCCGGGCGGAAAACTAATAAAGAATAAATACATACATACATTTGAAGAAGCTTTAATAAACGTTTCTGCAATTGCTGAGTTTTACTTTTTGTCCCTAGGGACCCAATCCGCTCATACCCAGTATACGGCGTCACCACAGTGGGCAACGGGGCGTCTTCTACTGAACCCTCCGGCCCGGACAACGGGTGGGATGGCACTTCGTCTAGCTATTCAGCCTATGGAGTAGTGGTAAGCTATTTGCTTTGATACTTTAGATGATTTTTTAAAGGTTTTCGTGACTTTACAAACTGAGCCTCGGCGATCAGTGGAGCCACGCACAGGTGGATTCGTCGCTAGCTGCATCGTGTGTGGCAATCGATGGAAATTTGGATCAAGTAATGCCGCCACTGATTCTCGAGAATCTGGCCTCTTGGGTCGGCCTTTCAACTTTACTGTACAAATGCTAACTTTTTGGCCTTTAGGTAATTATATCAAAGGCGGCTAGCAAATTAGATAGCTCCATTTTTGCTGCAAAACCATTGTTAACGTAAAAATTTAGAGTATCTACATTATTTATCCAAGTTGATCTGTACCTACCAGCCTGCTAGTGAAAAGGATAGAGCGTTATAATACTGATAATATCAATTTTGATAGTTGGGGACGAAATTGAGTGGCTTCAATACAGTTTTTAATTTTTATAATAATTATTTTATTTTATTTTTATGTTCTACACAAACAAGTTCGCGAGCTAAGCTTTTTAACTAATAATATTTTTTTCTATCCATCTAATGTTTAGTGTAGTAATAGGTCTTTACCTATGAAATTGACGATTTTTTCTCAAGCTTTATTTTATTCATAATTTATTTGATTTAACAGCTATTACTAAAATTGTTTTTTATTTAAAACTTTGGCCATATAACGGAGATATTGAGTCAGATTAATACATATTTACTTTAGATTTATTTGCTGAAAAAGAAGCTTAAATATAGCTCGTTTAATCCGTTGCCCGTTTCATAGCTTATTTTTGCTGTACCGTTGTTACAGTTACAACTTTCAATAAAGTAAGTATGATGAAAATTAACTTAATGTTGTCCAAACCTTCCCACAAAATTTAGCTAAATTTGGATTTCGCATTCCCGAGAAAAATCCGAAAACGTTAGTATGTCAAATTCAGTTTTCCAAAAATATTGTATGAAAAACGGCAATTTCATAGGTAAAGACCTATTATTTTTAAAATACATATTCTCGAGATTATTTCAAAGTGCTGAAAACCCGTATAATACTTAAAAAATTGTATTAATGCGAGTATGTTTACAAATCATGAAAATAATCGCAAAAATGTCTGTTACTTGGTTGACAGTGTTATTGTGGCTGTTAGAGTCGCTACTTGAGTACTGTAAATACTTCTAAATAACGTCTAACAAGTATAAAATATATGTGTAAAATGGGAATAAAACTGAAATTATGTAAATTTGCTGTAATATTTAAAGAACATGAAAAACAGAATGACATACGTCAAATAAAAAATTAAAGAGTAAAATAAAAAAGGTTTTGTAAGTATCTAACAGTATATGTGTGTAAGGTCTTTGGCGGGAGCTCAGCGTGGCTGGTTTCTCGACTGTCGATTGAATCTTTGTTTTCTACATTAAGTGTATTGTGCAGTAAACTAATTTAGAACAGCGTAGTGGTAAAATAATTCAAGTGATACAGTGTATCCGCTACTTTTGGTTCCAACAAAGATCTCCGCGGAGTGCTTCTTGCCGCCAAAGTTTTCCGTAAACAAAACACTATCGGCTTTCGGATAATGAGAGGAGCTTATTCAGAAGAAATATTTTAAAGACATAGCTAAGAAATATATTGAAGACCTGGCTAAATGGACTGTAGAGGTTCTATACCTCTCACGTTAACCATCACTTGCAATGCCCTTTGCTGATGATTCTGTTATCAAAATCGATCACAGCTTTTGGCGCGGAAATATAAATGTGACGCATTACCTCCCGTGGCTTGGGCCGCGCAAGTTAGGTCTCTCTATATCAATAAATGCCATACTAGTATATTATTGCAAAGGCCGCGAAAAGGCAATTGCAGGTCGAGTATAAGTTTGAAGGCCGAGCTGTAGGCGAGGCTTAACTAATACGAGACAGGCAATTGCAATTTCCTCCGAGACATATACATGGCTTTAGGTAAATCTCTTTCAACCTTCCGTGTGGTTAATCAGTCCATGAAACTGAACAACTTACTTTCCCAAGGAACTAAGGTCAAAATACGAAAAAAAAATTTTGAGTTCCCATACAAATTTCATCATCATATAGCGTATTATGTATGAGAGATCAAATTTTTTTTTTCGTATTTTTACCAATGTTCCTTGGGGAAGTTGTTCAGTTTCATTTACTGATTAACCAAACGAGAGGTTGAAAGAGAGATACCTAAAGCCCTGTATAGTGCTTTTTTCAAAAGAATGCAGGGAAATGGAACATATTTTTTATATTATACATTTATTTTATTTAATATTAAAGAGTATTTAATAACCCCAGCACACCGCCGCACCGTTTCATACAAAATTGCTGTAGCGTTGTAATGTTCCAAATTCAAAAAACGCTCCAGCAATGGATTCTGATTATTTTTCCATGCATGTTTGAGAAAAAGTGATTCCCTGCCTTTTCCTGCTTTTCATCTCCCCTTCCCGGTCACTCCCTAAGAGCTACGCGATAGGACATAGATTCCTTTGTCTTTCCAAAAGGGATAAACAAACAACTGTGTGTATAGGTGGGAGGGGGCGGGGCCGCGTCGGAGGCGGAGGGCGGGTCGTCACCGGGCGGCGGCGGGGGCGGAGGCGCGGGGGGCGCGGGGCCCGCGCAGCCGCGCATGCCGCCCGCCACCGTGCAGTGGCTGCTCGACAACTACGAGACCGCTGAAGGTAAACGAACATTTATCTACTTATACAGGCCGATTTTTTATCACCATCCAAATTTTTTTGTAGGTACGTAAACTTTATGAAAATTTAACAGACCCGTATTTTTTTGTTTCTACGTTTCATATAAATATTTCAAGCTAGATCGTCTGAAGCATGAAAATAAATCAAAATTTTTGTATGGAAAAAAATTAACATCGTCCAATATTATTGACTTGAAACTTGGTAAGTAATAGTACTCTTCAACACAATTTGTGACACCCGTGTTTCTGCGTTTTACAAAATTCATCCTCTAAGACGTTAAAAAGGGGAATCAAAATCTAAAAATTTTGGAAAAAAATATTTTTTTTTCGTTTTATTTACGTTCTATCAACGTTAAGTACTGACACCGTAAGAAAAATTTGGCTGGTGATAAAAAAGTTACCCTGTATGTCACCCTAAAATTACAATCTCCTGTTTATTACAATTTGTCTAGTAAAATTATAAATTTACGAAACTTTAAAGAGCCACCTACATGAAATTAGGATAAGTTAGGTTTTGTTAGGCTTTTTTTAGGTTCGGTTAGGTTGCAATAATATTATAAAAAGACCGTCAATGTGAAAAACAATTAAGCGGGTTATACCTACCGAGAGTTTATAATCTTACTAAGTCAAATTACAATATTACGGGTTTGACAATGTTACGGTACTTATACACCACACCGAAAAAATATTAGTAGCCTATCTCCAAAAATCATGTACATTACATCCATCCATAATATACACGGTGATAAAAAACCTCCTAGCTATATTTAAAATCCTGACCCAGTATCACTCAAAGAACACATTTATGAAAAAAAAAAAATGTATTTTTTCCATGGGAATAGTTAATTTTTTGCCTAAACGTAGACATTACTCCTACATCAGGCACGCGAGGGGTGCGGGTAGCGCTCTGGGGGTGCACCCGAGTGCAGAAAAAAAGAAGTGCTCTGTAAGTGATACTGGTTCAGGATTTTGAATATAGCTAGGAGGTTTTTCTCACCCTGTATGGTAATTGGTAACCCGTACATTTTAGCTTACGCAGGCGCCGCCGCGACCTACTTTTAGGCCGTGCGCAATGATTTTAGGTCCTAAACGAAAAGACTGATTTTGATATGCGGGTTTTTTTGTTTGAAAGCGGACGTAATCGAGATTTCACTTTATTTGATCAAAATTAGTTCACCCATTTAACAGTTATAAGCAATCGAGTTTCGGGTGTGAGACAAAATTTTCAATTATAGCTTTATAACTTTTGAGCAGGGATATGGTGACAAACCGTATTTGGGGAACGTGCAATATTTTATCACTAGCTTTCTGCCCGGGACTTCGTTCCCGTGGGAATTTGGGAAAATTATGTAGCCTATGTGTTAATCCAGAGTGTCAGCTACCTCCATACCAAATTGTATCAAAATTGGTCCAGCCGTTTGAGTGTGAAAGAGTAACAAACATCCATACATCCATACATCCATACATCCATACTTACAAACTTTCGCGTTTATAATATTAGTAAGGATAATGTGGCCATGACGTGGCGTCTATCAAGGAAAGAATATATACGTTTATACAGGGCTTTAGGTAAATCTGTTTCAAATTGAGTTCCCATACAAACTTCATCAGCATACCTATAGAGCATTTTGTGTGGGAGATCAAAATTTTTTTTTCGTAATTCGACCTATGTTCCTTGGGGAAGTTGTTCAGTTTCGTGGACTAATTTAGCAGCCGAGAGGTTGAAAGAGATTTACCTAAAGCCCGGTATATGCGGTATCCTTAAGCTGAAGAGATGTAGAGTAATCTACCGTTTTTTGGCAGTTTCTCAATCTTTACTAATTTTATAAACGCGAAAGTTTGTATGGATGTATGTACTGTTTCACGCTCAAATGGGTGGACCAATTTTTATAAAATTTGGTATGGAGGTAGCTAACACCCTGGATTAACACGTAAGCTACATCATTTTCCCGAATTCCCCCGGGAAAAGTGTCAAAGTGTTTCAAGCACAAGATTTAAATTCGTCGCACACCATTAATTTAAAAAAAAATATTTAAAAGTAAATGGGTGTTGTTTTTAAATATTTTGATTCTTAATATATTGCAAAAATTATGCACTATAAACCAGTATAACTAAACTCCCTGCCGGACGCCGCCACCTCCCGGCTGTCATACAAAATCCGTCCATCTCTTTTGTAACTATGTTTTACGGAGCAATCTTCAGTTCTGAAGAAACTTCTCAAATAAAAAAAACAATTACTCATCTAACCATTAATTTTCAGGCGTCTCCCTCCCTCGTTCAACCCTCTACGCGCACTATCTCCGCCATTGCGCCACCCATCGCTTAGACCCAGTTAACGCAGCCTCCTTTGGCAAGCTCATCCGATCTGTGTTCATCGGCCTACGTACTAGAAGGCTAGGGACTAGGGGCAATTCTAAGTACCATTACTACGGGATCAGAGCTAAGGCTAATGGAGGGACGCCGCCGAGGCATGACTCTACAGAGGATAAAACTGATGGCACTGATTCACAGGTAAGTTAATACTATATATTTCTTCTCCTTTGACGGCTGGTTGGGTCGAGTGGTAGTGGCGCTTCCTCTTGACCAACGTGTCCTGCGGTCGATTCCCATGTCGGGGAAAATATTTGTGTAAAAAGCAGATGTTTGTTCTCGGGTCATGGGTGTTTGTGTTTGTCTTTGTGTGTTCCGAGGGACCCACGACACATGGGAAAACCTTAGTGTGGGCCTTTGAGTGTGTAGCGTTTATTTTTTTTTCCTATTCTTACTAATATTCCTAGTCTTGATTCTATTTTCTTTGTTTATTTTTCGAAATGCGCGTATATTTTTAAAGGCACTGGCAGAATATCAGCGTTGTGGCTCCAACCACAACACTATGGTGAGTCAGGACTTCTTCCTTGACCTGCGTTTCACATCACACTTCCCCTTGATGTTTTACTGTGGTATTTGTGTATTGTGTGAAGTTGTTTTTTTATGTCAAAATTTCTGGTTATTGAATGAACGTATTTTATCTATGTAACACTTCAGTGACCACAAGATATAGTACTTAGAACGATCGTACAATCAGCCGCTAAGTTAACTGTTTGAAGTCGGTGCGAAGGTGGATGTACGTATACCCTATTAAACTTTTTGCCTTGGCACCAACTTCAAACAGATCAGTGGGTACATAGCACATTAAATGCTTATAAAAAAATATTTTTAGTGTAATAATCTAATAATAGAAAGTACGTGAGAAAAGATGTAAGTGCTTATTAGGTTCGAGGGTTTCCCTCGATTTCCCTGGGATTTCGAGTATACTCTAGAATTTTGTAAATCGATCCATAAATGGGGGAGAAATAGGTGAATATACATTTAAAAAATTACAAACATTCGAACATAGAACCTGTTTTTTTGAAGTCGTTAAAAAAATTGAGGTATTTTGTCAGGACTCCCGCGAAAGAGAGCCGGAACAGAGTTCCACTAGCATCGACTTGCTGCACCGGCAGTTCCTCGGCTCGGTGCCGGCCCCCGAGCCGCCCCCGCTGTGTGTCCCCGACCTGCCGGACGACGTGCCCCGCGCCGCGCTGCAAGCTCTCAGGAACCATCACAGGTCAGTACTCGTACTTACACAGCAGTACTGATGTGTCCTTCTTCTTCTTATCGTGTAGGTATAGCCAACAGCCTCTGGTACAACACGCCCAGTGGATCCCTGCGCATCCGCGATAAGTACCCTCACAAACTATTCTTTCTCAAAGTAACCAGAACAAATGCTGGCGAACGTGCACCTTTATAGACTAATGAATAATTATAATGAGCACCTGTACGAACTGGACCTTTTTCTATACTCTAAAAACTCATTTAAGAGCAAAGTTTTTAAACTCCTTCAGCTGCAACAATAAATGCAGATCCTTTCATAAGAGAATTATTTTATATTTTTAAAATCTATACCTACACCAAAATTGTCACCACCTCTGCGCCCTGCTGCTTAGTGGGTATTTTAATTCCGATCCCAAGACCTTCTGTCGTAGGGCTAAGCAGGGCACTCTCACTTTCTTCGGCTAATCGCACTCATATTTACACACAAATACACACTACCCGACACTCACAACACAATACTCTCATACATTACATACTTGCACGCGAACACTTTTTCAGAGTTCTATTTAATATAATTTAAGTTAGTTTTACTGGTTTTGTTTTAACATTGTATATTGTAATCTGTGGATAACGGTGTTGATTGTACAATTATCCAAATTTGTTGTATACCTACTGTTATAACCTCCTCTACAATTGTTTGTTTTCCCAAATAAAATAAAAATAAGAAAAAATAAGTGTGTCGCGAACTTGGCTAACCCTGGTTTCAGAGTTTTCAAACCGCACAATGGCCTCTGACTTGATTTTAACGACTGTAGTCAATCGACAACAGCCGGGACCCACAGCTTAACGTTCCCTTCGAAGCACGGAAACGCTCGTGCTACTATAATAGATATATAATCAGTAAAGACTCAATAATCCGGTCTTATAACTGAACTCAAATACTGCTTAGGCTTTATAAAGACTCAATGGCTCAGCCTTGTAACCGAACTCGACTACCCCAGGTACGCGCGAAAAAAAAAACTAGGCACAGCTGAAAATCAGTTTGTTGTCTGTCATAGACAGCAAGTATGCTGAGTTCTGTGTCCTATTTGCTTCTACAATCTACGTCACACATTTCGCTAACCTTTTTTTTAATTGTATAAGAACATTGTACAATGTTACAAATTGTTAAGAAGCAATAAAGTTTATCTATCTATCTATCTACTGCTTAGGCCTCGTAACTCGACTACTGGTTAAGGCCGTGTAACTCAACTACTGCTTAGGCCTTACTAAGACTCATTACTCAGACCTCGTAACAACTATTCAGGCTCTGTAATTTATGGTCTTACGAATAATAATTTTACACATGCGCAAACACCGTGTTTCATAGGTTTTTCAGCGTTATAAGCTTGTACTACGCAATGTGCAAGTATTATTAGCAAGGCCGTTAATATAATTTATCAATTTTCCATTTTTCTCCCTAGGGAGCACGGCGTTGTATTCCTAGAAGCAGTGGCAGCACTAGACACTGTAGGAGTAGAACGTACAAGACGCTCGTTCTGGCGTCGTCCACCGGCCGTATTATGCCGTAAACTGCTCCTGAGGCTGACGGCGCGGCAAGATGTGGCCGACTGGCTGAGAAAGGCCGAGCTAGAGCTGTACCAAAAGGCCGTGGAGCTGTTACTGCCTGATGTGCTGAAGCCGATTCCGCCGCAGTTAACTCAGGTATGTAAACTATTTTGTAAACTGTAACTAGGTTGGGTGACGATATTCGTAAGGAAGCGGGCAGTGGTTGAAGAAGGAGAGCCGAGGACCGAACTCAATGGCATGCTATAGGGGAGGCCTATGTCCAGCTGTGGTTTGACACAGACTGATGATGATGCAATCTTTTTTTAAAGTCCTGGTCATGTTTGTTGTAGTATTCTTGTGATTAAGGTGATGGATTATGTTTTTTATTTTACTTTACCTTTGAATTATAGTTGTTTATTCCTAGATTTCTTGAATGATATCGCGTTTCTGAGTTATTGTATCAACTTTATGTAATGTGTAACTTCCACGTTCATCTGCCGTCGCGTTTTGTATATGTTTGTGGCGCGCTGTGTTTTATTCAAATCGGGTTAGAATCGCTCCTCGCGAAACAAAATAAGCTGCCGAGTGGAGTAGGGTAAGCATGACTCTTTTTGGACAAATTTATTGTGTAGACCAGAGGTTCCCAAACTTTTCTTTTTCATAAACCACTTTAGAAATTTTCTGGTTCCGTCCGGTGGACCCTCTACACCTACATTTCTACCATATTTCCAAAACTCGACAAATATGTAAAGATTAGATCTAATTACGGGAATTTGCGTTGCGGCTGAGTTCCAACCACGAATTAATAGTTTTCGAAAAAAAAGTGCGAATTTATCGGTAAACCAATTTGCCCCGCTTACGAATTGTGAACCTCAATATTTTTGTCATGCCAACGTAGACCCCCATCGAGTCTTCCGTGGACCCCTGGGGGTCCACCTGGACCATTTTGGGAATCAATGATGTAAACGTTAAGATGACCATGAAGAATACGCGACACTACGACCTAGTAGCCGTAAGGTCTTGTAGCCCAGTAGCTCTCACTGATCTCAACCGATCAATGAGGTTAAGCAATGAACAAAGAGGCAGGGAACCTGATGGGCGACCAAAGTGGCAATTTATCACGAGCGTTTCCGTGCTTCGGAGAGCACGTTAAGCTGTCGGTCCCGGCCGTTGTCTATTGACTACAGTCGTTAAAACCAAGTCAGAGGCCATCGTGCGGTTTGAAAACTCCGACAACAAGGTTAGTCAAGTTCGCCACAGACTTATACCCCAAAACAGATAGGTACAGAAATCAATCAACGGACAAAGTGCGCTCGAGCAACGCACATATAGACACTGCTCACGGACACGATATCGGGGACCAGTGTAGACCAGTGCGAGCGCGAGTGCTCCGCTTGAGACGCACACATAGACACTGCTTACGGACACGATATCGGGGACCAGTGTAGACCAGTGCGAGCGCGAGTGCTCCGCTTGAGACGCACACATAGACACTGCTTACGGACACGATATCGGGGACCAGTGTAGACCAGTGCGAGCGCGAGTGCTCCGCTTGAGACGCACACATAGACACTGCTTACGGACACGATATCGGGGACCAGTGTAGACCAGTGCGAGCGCGAGTGCTCCGCTTGAGACGCACACATAGACACTGCTTACGGACACGATATCGGGGACCAGTGTAGACCAGTGCGAGCGCGAGTGCTCCGCTTGAGACGCACACATAGACACTGCTTACGGACACGATATCGGGGACCAGTGTAGACCAGTGCGAGCGCGAGTGCTCCGCTTGAGACGCACACATAGACACTGCTTACGGACACGATATCGGGGACCAGTGTAGACCAGTGCGAGCGCGAGTGCTCCGCTTGAGACGCACACATAGACACTGCTCACGGACACGATATCGGGGACCAGTGTAGACCAGTGCGAGCGCGAATGCTCCGCTTGAGACGCACACATAGACACTGCTTACGGACACGATATCGGGGACCAGTGTAGACCAGTGCGAGCGCGAGTGCTCCGCTTGAGACGCACACATAGACACTGCTTACGGACACGATATCGGGGACCAGTGTAGACCAGTGCGAGCGCGAGTGCTCCGCTTGAGACGCACACATAGACACTGCTTACGGACACGATATCGGGGACCAGTGTAGACCAGTGCGAGCGCGAGTGCTCCGCTTGAGACGCACACATAGACACTGCTTACGGACACGATATCGGGGACCAGTGTAGACCAGTGCGAGCGCGAGTGCTCCGCTTGAGACGCACACATAGACACTGCTTACGGACACGATATCGGGGACCAGTGTAGACCAGTGCGAGCGCGAGTGCTCCGCTTGAGACGCACACATAGACACTGCTTACGGACACGATATCGGGGACCAGTGTAGACCAGTGCGAGCGCGAGTGCTCCGCTTGAGACGCACACATAGACACTGCTTACGGACACGATATCGGGGACCAGTGTAGACCAGTGCGAGCGCGAGTGCTCCGCTTGAGACGCACACATAGACACTGCTTACGGACACGATATCGGGGACCAGTGTAGACCAGTGCGAGCGCGAGTGCTCCGCTTGAGACGCACACATAGACACTGCTTACGGACACGATATCGGGGACCAGTGTAGACCAGTGCGAGCGCGAGTGCTCCGCTTGAGACGCACACATAGACACTGCTTACGGACACGATATCGGGGACCAGTCTAGACCAGTGCGAGCGCGAGTGCTCCGCTTGAGATGCACACATAAACACTGCTTACGGACACGATATCGGGGACCAGTGTAGACCAGTGCGAGCGCGAGTGCTCCGCTTGAGACGCACACATAGACACTGCTTACGGACACTATATCGGGGACCAGTGTAGACCAGTGCGAGCGCGAGTGCTCCGCTTGAGACGCACACATAGACACTGCTTACGGACACGATATCGGGGACCAGTGTAGACCAGTGCGAGCGCGAGTGCTCCGCTTGAGACGCACACATAGACACTGCTTACGGACACGATATCGGGGACCAGTGTAGACCAGTGCGAGCGCGAGTGCTCCGCTTGAGACGCACACATAGACACTGCTTACGGACACGATATCGGGGACCAGTGTAGACCAGTGCGAGCGCGAGTGCTCCGCTTGAGACGCACACATAGACACTGCTTACGGACACGATATCGGGGACCAGTGTAGACCAGTGCGAGCGCGAGTGCTCCGCTTGAGACGCACACATAGACACTGCTTACGGACACGATATCGGGGACCAGTGTAGACCAGTGCGAGCGCGAGTGCTCCGCTTGAGACGCACACATAGACACTGCTTACGGACACGATATCGGGGACCAGTGTAGACCAGTGCGAGCGCGAGTGCTCCGCTTGAGACGCACACATAGACACTGCTTACGGACACGATATCGGGGACCAGTGTAGACCAGTGCGAGCGCGAGTGCTCCGCTTGAGACGCACATATAGACACTGCTTACGGACACGATATCGGGGACCAGTGTAGACCAGTGCGAGCGCGAGTGCTCCGCTTGAGACGCACACATAGACACTGCTTACGGACACGATATCGGGGACCAGTGTAGACCAGTGCGAGCGCGAGTGCTCCGCTTGAGACGCACACATAGACACTGCTTACGGACACGATATCGGGGACCAGTGTAGACTAGTGCGAGCGCGAGTGCTCCGCTTGAGACGTACACATAGACACTGCTTACGAACACGATATCGGGGACCAGTGTAGACCAGTGCGAGCGCGAGTGCTCCGCTTGAGACGCACACATAGACACTGCTTACGGACACGATATCGGGGACCAGTGTAGACCAGTGCGAGCGCGAGTGCTCCGCTTGAGACGCACACATAGACACTGCTTACGGACACGATATCGGGGACCAGTGTAGACCAGTGCGAGCGCGAGTGCTCCGCTTGAGACGCACACATAGACACTGCTTACGGACACGATATCGGGGACCAGTGTAGACCAGTGCGAGCGCGAGTGCTCCGCTTGAGACGCACACATAGACACTGCTTACGGACACGATATCGGGGACCAGTGTAGACCAGTGCGAGCGCGAGTGCTCCGCTTGAGACGCACACATAGACACTGCTTACGGACACGATATCGGGGACCAGTGTAGACCAGTGCGAGCGCGAGTGCTCCGCTTGAGACGCACACATAGACACTGCTTACGGACACGATATCGGGGACCAGTGTAGACCAGTGCGAGCGCGAGTGCTCCGCTTGAGACGCACACATAGACACTGCTTACGGACACGATATCGGGGACCAGTGTAGACCAGTGCGAGCGCGAGTGCTCCGCTTGAGACGCACACATAGACACTGCTTACGGACACGATATCGGGGACCAGTGTAGACCAGTGCGAGCGCGAGTGCTCCGCTTGAGACGCACACATAGACACTGCTTACGGACACGATATCGGGGACCAGTGTAGACCAGTGCGAGCGCGAGTGCTCCGCTTGAGACGCACATATAGACACTGCTTACGGACACGATATCGGGGACCAGTGTAGACCAGTGCGAGCGCGAGTGCTCCGCTTGAGACGCACACATAGACACTGCTTACGGACACGATATCGGGGACCAGTGTAGACCAGTGCGAGCGCGAGTGCTCCGCTTGAGACGCACACATAGACACTGCTTACGGACACGATATCGGGGACCAGTGTAGACTAGTGCGAGCGCGAGTGCTCCGCTTGAGACGTACACATAGACACTGCTTACGAACACGATATCGGGGACCAGTGTAGACCAGTGCGAGCGCGAGTGCTCCGCTTGAGACGCACACATAGACACTGCTTACGGACACGATATCGGGGACCAGTGTAGACCAGTGCGAGCGCGAGTGCTCCGCTTGAGACGCACACATAGACACTGCTTACGGACACGATATCGGGGACCAGTGTAGACCAGTGCGAGCGCGAGTGCTCCGCTTGAGACGCACACATAGACACTGCTTACGGACACGATATCGGGGACCAGTGTAGACCAGTGCGAGCGCGAGTGCTCCGCTTGAGACGCACACATAGACACTGCTTACGGACACGATATCGGGGACCAGTGTAGACCAGTGCGAGCGCGAGTGCTCCGCTTGAGACGCACACATAGACACTGCTTACGGACACGATATCGGGGACCAGTGTAGACCAGTGCGAGCGCGAGTGCTCCGCTTGAGACGCACACATAGACACTGCTTACGGACACGATATCGGGGACCAGTCTAGACCAGTGCGAGCGCGAGTGCTCCGCTTGAGACGCACACATAAACACTGCTTACGGACACGATATCGGGGACCAGTGTAGACCAGTGCGAGCGCGAGTGCTCCGCTTGAGACGCACACATAGACACTGCTTACGGACACTATATCGGGGACCAGTGTAGACCAGTGCGAGCGCGAGTGCTCCGCTTGAGACGCACACATAGACACTGCTTACGGACACGATATCGGGGACCAGTGTAGACCAGTGCGAGCGCGAGTGCTCCGCTTGAGACGCACACATAGACACTGCTTACGGACACGATATCGGGGACCAGTCTAGACCAGTGCGAGCGCGACTGCTCCGCTTGAGACGCACACATAGACACTGCTTACGGACACGATATCGGGGACCAGTGTAGACCAGTGCGAGCGCGAGTGCTCCGCTTGAGACGCACACATAGACACTGCTTACGGACACGATATCGGGGACCAGTGTAGACCAGTGCGAGCGCGAGTGCTCCGCTTGAGACGCACACATAGACACTGCTTACGGACACGATATCGGGGACCAGTGTAGACCAGTGCGAGCGCAAGTGCTCCGCTTGAGACGCACACATAGACACTGCTTACGGACACGATATCGGGGACCAGTGTAGACCAGTGCGAGCGCGAGTGCTCCGCTTGAGACGCACATATAGACACTGCTTACGGACACGATATCGGGGACCAGTGTAGACCAGTGCGAGCGCGAGTGCTCCGCTTGAGACGCACACATAGACACTGCTTACGGACACGATATCGGGGACCAGTGTAGACCAGTGCGAGCGCGAGTGCTCCGCTTGAGACGCACACATAGACACTGCTTACGGACACGATATCGGGGACCAGTGTAGACTAGTGCGAGCGCGAGTGCTCCGCTTGAGACGCACACATAGACACTGCTTACGAACACGATATCGGGGACCAGTGTAGACCAGTGCGAGCGCGAGTGCTCCGCTTGAGACGCACACATAGACACTGCTTACGGACACGATATCGGGGACCAGTGTAGACCAGTGCGAGCGCGAGTGCTCCGCTTGAGACGCACACATAGACACTGCTTACGGACACGATATCGGGGACCAGTGTAGACCAGTGCGAGCGCGAGTGCTCCGCTTGAGACGCACACATAGACACTGCTTACGGACACGATATCGGGGACCAGTGTAAACCAGTGCGAGCGCGAGTGCTCCGCTTGAGACGCACACATAGACACTGCTTACGGACACGATATCGGGGACCAGTCTAGACCAGTGCGAGCGCGAGTGCCCCGCTTGAGACGCACACATAGACACTGCTTACGGACACGATATCGGGGACCAGTCTAGACCAGTGCGAGCGCGAGTGCTCCGCTTGAAACGCTTACATAGACACTGCTTACGGACACGATATCGGGGACCAGTCTAGACCAGTGCGAGCGCGAGTGCTCCGCTTGAGACGCACACATTAACACTGCTTACGGACACGATATCGGGGACCAGTCTAGACCAGTGCGAGCGCGAGTGCCCCGCTTGAGACGCACGTATAGACACTGCTCACGGACACGATATCGGGGACCAGATCCCTCCTCCTTCCCATGGTCCCACCAACCTTGCGGTTATATGGACCGAATCGTTGGGAGATGCGCGCGCTACTTGCTCGGGGCTCTTTCACGCGCGCACTCTTCGTCTCCCTACAAATTCTCCACACCTTCTGTGTGCACCTGTTGTCCCAGTTCACTCTCCCCTTTCTGGGGCATGACGCCACTACCACAGCTTCGTCGTCGGCCTCTCCTGCTGCACTTGCCTCTCCTTACGCGCTGTTTCCTCTCTTACACTCTGCGTGCGCTCCAACTCTTAACCAATGCCGCTTCTCCGAGAGTGCCATCGCGAGCAGAACTCCCTGAAGCGCGCGAAGTTCTCCGCCGAGCTCACAAGGTCGCCAAAGTAAACCGGTCCCGCCTCGTCCCCCCTGCTGATTCTCCCCACCAACTGTACCCTATCCGCAGCATACAAGCTGCATTCCCAGAGCACATGATCCCGGTACTCTGGGAACCCCTCCCCGCACGGGCAGTCTCCGGGCTCCCGGAGACCTAGGTCTCGCAACCTCCCGTTGAAAGTGCCATGCCCTGTCAGCATCTGCGACACTACATAATCGGGCTCGACCCATGTGGCGTCAACCCTCCCCGCTACGCTATGGAAGAAGCGTCTGAGATCGCCTCCCTGGTCCGCGTTCTCCCAACGCTCCTGCCATGCTAGCATTACCCTCCTCCTCTCCGCACGCTTTAGCGCGTCCAGTTCCCGCCCAAACCTGTCCCCGCGCGTCGATTTCACCGTTCCCGCTCTGGACACCTCCAGATCCGCAGGCAGCACCCCCCCCAAGACTGGCAGCGCTAACGTGCTTACCGTGCGGTAAGCCTTGGTTAACAGGAGCAGCGCCGGCCTCTGCGTCCTAAGCAACTTAGAACGCACTACATGCAGTTTGGCACGTTCGTGCCAGACCGCCGCCGCGTATGTCACGGTTGCGACATAGGTGCCCTGGTATAAAATACGTAGGGCCCTATACCTAACCCCCCAGCTCGACGCCGACACCCTGGAGACTTTGCCGAAGCAGTTGGCCGCTCTAACCCCAATGTCCTGCGCGTGCTCAGCAAAGGATAGCTGCTCGTCTAAGACGACCCCCAAGAGTCTGGAGCTACGCGCAGACTTAACTGAAACCCCAGCCAATTTTATAGTTGGTTCCCGTTGCAGCTTACCCTTAAGGGTCATCGTGATCGATTTGGGAGGTGAAAAGGTCAAGCGGTTGCGCTCTCCCCACTCCGTCGCCAAGCTCAATGTCTCACGGGCTTTCCTTTCAATTTCTGCTCTTGACGACGCCTCTATCAAAATAGTGACGTCGTCCGCATACGCCACGAATGAGACGCCCTGCCCGACGGGCATACGAAGTAAGTCGTCGAGCAGCACGTTCCACAGGGCGGGCCCTAACACCGACCCCTGGGGGCATCCCATCGTGGAAATTTTCCACGACGAGACTCCCCCCGCGATAAACCCTACTCTACGCTCCGCGAAGTATGATACAAGCAACCTGTAGATATTCGGTGCGCAACCTCCCTGTTTGAATTTAACCAAAACCATTGGCCACCAGGCGTTATCAAACGCTCCCGAAATATCCAGCATGATTGCCTGCACGTACTTGGCGCTCGAATCCCGCACCACCGATAGTACGGTATTAAGTGCGGTGACTGTCGAGCGCCCCCTTACGAATCCGTGCTGGCATGGCGAGACTCTAGCGTAGAGTCCCGGCGAGGAGTCGCATATGACCCTCTCCAGCACCTTCCCCAGCACTGGTAACAGCGTAACCGGCCTATACGCCTTTGGGTTGGTGGGTTCCTTTCCGTTGCCCTTTGGAAGGACAATAAGCCTGCCTACCTTCCACACCTTTGGAAAGACTCCTTCCCGTACGCATTTCGCCATGAGCTCTGTAAGCTCGTACGCGGATACTTTCCAAGCCGCTCGGATGATCCTCGCGGTGAGCCCGTCGAGACCGGGCGCCTTATTTGGTAAGCTCCTAATAATGGCCCCTATCATCTCCCGGTTCAGTGTCCTAGAGTCCTCTCCCGACGGAGTACATAAAGCTGCCAACCTTACTTGCCTGTGGTATTCGGTGTCCGTCTGTGCGTCATCATCAGGGCACATCAATTTTAGGATCCCCGCCATAGTCTCCTGCGTGTCTATCCCCGTGCTACCGCCGATGAGCGTCAACCCGTTAACTACCGATGGTGGCGGTCGCACCCGGCCGCTGGCGGCGCGGTACGCCAAGCCCCACGGATCGTCGTTCCCACTGTTGGCCATGTGCCGGAAGTGGTCGGTCTCTGCTCTTTGCATGGCCCTTCGGTACTCAGCACGGACGCGGTGGAACCGCTGCCGTCGCTCCTGTTCTAGCGGTCCTCCGTCGCGCCTACTCTCCTGCCACGCGCTTCTCGCCCGATTATGTTCCCTCCTAGCCCTATCCAGCTGGGCGGTCCACCACTCGTAAGTGTTTGACCGCCGCGGCTTCACCCGCCCCAAGCACTCCTCGGCGGCCCTAACGAGTGCCGAGGTGTACTGCTGACTTACCCCCTCAGCCGACCGTCGAAAGTCCATGCTTCCCATCATCCCCTGGACCCGGTCCTGGAAACGGGACCAATCCACCCCGCGGTCCCTGAAACGCGGAGGATCCTCGCTCACCCGGCCCATAGCAGCAATGGGGTCCCTCCCTTGTTGGGTCCTCGCGTCCCCCACCGTGAAGGTTATCAATCTGTGGTCACTGGTGCTGGCATGGACGTGGACCGTCCAGCTCCTCACATCTACTCCCCTAGTTGAGAGCGTCAAATCCACGTTCGATTCACCGTTCACGGTAGAGAACGTGTAGGGCTGGCCTTCTACATTATGGAGCTTGAGGCCTCTGGATATTATGAGGCCTTCTACAACCTCTCTCCTGTGGGCCGCTTCGCGACCTCGTCCCTCGTATTGCTCCGGCTTACTGTACCACATAGGAGAGTGTGCGTTTGCATCCACCCCTATGAGGACAGCCTTCCCTCGGAGCTCCTCCAGCACTCTGTGCAAATGTTGGACGTGTGTTTCGGGGTCGTCCTGGTACTGGAAGTATGCAGAGATGATGTGAATTTCTTGATCGCCCGCGACAATATGGCAGACAAGGCAGTGGCTTGTGCACAGGTGGTTTAACATTGTGACCGTCAACCACCTGCTATGCACGTAGAGCCCAGCCACTGCCGCACCGCCCAGCTGCAACATCCCGGGCACTCCTCCGCCGCCACCGTACTGCTCCTGTACCAGGACCATATCCAATTTGTACCCCTGTGCGAGGGACGGTAGCTCCTTGGTGCACATTTCAGCACCCCTGAGGTTCAATTGGCCAACCCTCAGCGCGCGCCTGCTAATCCCAGGGCGACTATCCATAGTTGATCATGGATAGAGCCCTAGTCTCCGCGTGTTTCCTCCCCGGGCAGTCTACTGATGCCGTCCGGTGGGTTTCCGAGCCGGGTTTTCCCGCCGACTTGCACGTCGCGCAGCAGGTGGCGGAGGCGCTGCATGCCTCGCTGACATGACCCGCTTCCCCACATTTACCACAGATCTCCTTGGGTGCCCGGCAATACTTCGCCGGGTGCCCATATCCTTGACAGCGACTGCAACATGTCACGTCAATGAAGTCCCGGACCAGGTAGCGCTCCCACTCTAGGTATACCCGGTCCCGAGACACCACCAGGTCCCTGGCCGCAGGGGAGCACTCCAGCACCGCCGTCGATCTAGTCGGCCCCCTTCGCTTGAAGAAGGCAAGGCGTACCTCCTTCAAGAATCTGGCCTTGGGCCACTCCTGCGAGCCGTTGTAATTCTGCACGTAGAGCGCCTCAAGTAGCTCACTACCATCCTTCCCCTTAGTGATGGGTCCTTCCTCTATTCCCATTATCTGAACTAGTGGCTTGCGAATCTTGGCCTCTCCAACACGCAGAATGGGGGGCACCGCCGCCCTCAGTACTTTTGCCGCCTGCTCTGATGTGGTTTGGATAATCACCCCCGCATTCCCCGTTTTGCGCACGCGATTTATTTGCACGCCAAGGACCCTTGGGTCCATTGCCTTCTTGATCGCGCCCAGTGCGAGCGCGAGTGCCCCGCTTGAGACGCATACATAGACACTGCTTACGGACACGATATCGGGGACCAGTCTAGACCAGTGCGAGCGCGAGTGCCCCGCTTGAGACGCACACATAGACACTGCTTACGGACACGATATCGGGGACCAGTCTAGACCAGTGCGAGCTTAAGTGCTCCGCTTGAGACGCACACATAGACACTGCTTACGGACACGATATCGGGGACCAGTGCGAGCGCGAGTTCTCCGCTTGAGACGCACACAAAGACACTGCTTACGGACACGATATCGGGGACCAGTCTAGACCAGTGCGAGCGCGAGTGCCCCGCTTGAGACGCACACATAGACACTGCTTACGGACACGATATCGGGGACCAGTCTAGACCAGTGCGAGCGCGAGTGCTCCGCTTGAGACGCACACATAGACACTGCTTACGGACACGATATCGGGGACCAGTCTAGACCAGTGCGAGCGCGAGTGCTCCCCTTGAGACGCACACATAAACACTGCTTACGGACACGATATCGGTGACCAGTCTAGACCAGTGCGAGCGCGAGTGCCCCGCTTGAGACGCACGTATAGACACTGCTCACGGACACGATATCGGGGACCAGTCTAGACCAGTGCGAGCGCGAGTGCTCCGCTTGAGACGCACACAAAGACACTGCTTACGGACACGATATCGGGGACCAGTCTAGACCAGTGCGAGCGCGAGTGCCCCGCTTGAGACGCACACATAGACACTGCTTACGGACACGATATCGGGGACCAGTCTAGACCAGTGCGAGCGCGAGTGCCCCGCTTGAGACGCACACATAGACACTGCTTACGGACACGATATCGGGGACCAGTCTAGACCAGTGCGAGCGCAAGTGCTCCGCTTGAGACGCACACATAGACACTGCTTACGGACACGATATCGGGGACCAGTCTAGACCAGTGCGAGCGCGAGTTCTCCGCTTGAGACGCACACAAAGACACTGCTTACGGACACGATATCGGGGACGAGTCTAGACCAGTGCGAGCGCGAGTGCCCCGCTTGAGACGCACACATAGACACTGCTTACGGACACGATATCGGGGACCAGTCTAGACCAGTGCGAGCGCGAGTGCCCCGCTTGAGACGCACGTATAGATACTGCTCACGGACACGATATCGGGGACCAGTCTAGACCAGTGCGAGCGGGAGTGCTCCGCTTGAGACGCACACAAAGACACTGCTTACGGACACGATATCGGGGACCAGTCTAGACCAGTGCGAGCGCGAGTGCCCCGCTTGAGACGCACACATAGACACTGCTTACGGACACGATATCGGGGACCAGTGTAGACCAGTGCGAGCGCGAGTGCTCCGCTTGAGACGCACACATAGACACTGCTTACGGACACGATATCGGGGACCAGTGTAGACCAGTGCGAGCGCGAGTGCTCCGCTTGAGACGCACACATAGACACTGCTTACGGACACGATATCGGGGACCAGTCTAGACCAGTGCGAGCGCGAGTGCTCCGCTTGAGACGCACACATAAACACTGCTTACGGACACGATATCGGGGACCAGTGTAGACCAGTGCGAGCGCGAGTGCTCCGCTTGAGACGCACACATAGACACTGCTTACGGACACGACACGGGGACCAGTGTAGACCAGTGCGAGCGCGAGTGCTCCGCTTGAGACGCACACATAGACACTGCTTACGGACACGATATCGGGGACCAGTCTAGACCAGTGCGAGCGCGAGTGCTCCGCTTGAGACGCACACATAGACACTGCTTACGGACACGATATCGGGGACCAGTGTAGACCAGTGCGAGCGCGAGTGCTCCGCTTGAGACGCACACATAGACACTGCTTACGGACACGATATCGGGGACCAGTGTAGACCAGTGCGAGCGCGAGTGCTCCGCTTGAGACGCACACATAGACACTGCTTACGGACACGATATCGGGGACCAGTGTAGACCAGTGCGAGCGCGAGTGCTCCGCTTGAGACGCACACATAGACACTGCTTACGGACACGATATCGGGGACCAGTGTAAACCAGTGCGAGCGCGAGTGCTCCGCTTGAGACGCACACATAGACACTGCTTACGGACACGATATCGGGGACCAGTGTAGACCAGTGCGAGCGCGAGTGCTCCGCTTGAGACGCACACATAGACACTGCTTACGGACACGATATCGGGGACCAGTGTAGACCAGTGCGAGCGCGAGTGCTCCGCTTGAGACGCACACATAGACACTGCTTACGGACACGATATCGGGGACCAGTGTAGACCAGTGCGAGCGCGAGTGCTCCGCTGGAGACGCACACATAGACACTGCTTACGGACACGATATCGGGGACCAGTGTAGACCAGTGCGAGCGCGAGTGCTCCGCTTGAGACGCACACATAGACACTGCTTACGGACACGATATCGGGGACCAGTGTAGACCAGTGCGAGCGCGAGTGCTCCGCTTGAGACGCACACATAGACACTGCTTACGAACACGATATCGGGGACCAGTGTAGACCAGTGCGAGCGCGAGTGCTCCGCTTGAGACGCACACATAGACACTGCTTACGGACACGATATCGGGGACCAGTGTAGACCAGTGCGAGCGCGAGTGCTCCGCTTGAGACGCACACATAGACACTGCTTACGGACACGATATCGGGGACCAGTCTAGACCAGTGCGAGCGCGAGTGCTCCGCTTGAGACGCACACATAGACACTGCTTACTGACACGATATCGGGGACCAGTGTAAACCAGTGCGAGCGCGAGTGTTCCGCTTGAGACGCACACATAGACACTGCTTACGGACACGATATCGGGGACCAGTCTAGACCAGTGCGAGCGCGAGTGCTCCGCTTGAGACGCACACAAAGACACTGCTTACGGACACGATATCGGGGACCAGTCTAGACCAGTGCGAGCGCGAGTGCCCCGCTTGAGACGCACACATAGACACTGCTTACGGACACGATATCGGGGACCAGTCTAGACCAGTGCGAGCGCGAGTGCCTCGCTTGAGACGCACACATAGACACTGCTTACGGACACGATATCGGGGACCAGTCTAGACCAGTGCGAGCGCGATTGCCCCGCTTGAGACGCACACATAGACACTGCTTACGGACACGATATCGGGGACCAGTCTAGACCAGTGCGAGCGCGAGTGCCCCGCTTGAGACGCACACATAGACACTGCTTACGGACACGATATCGGGGACCAGTGTAGACCAGTGCGAGCGCGAGTGCTCCGCTTGAGACGCACACATAGACACTGCTTACGGACACGATATCGGGGACCAGTGTAGACCAGTGCGAGCGCGAGTGCTCCGCTTGAGACGCACACATAGACACTGCTTACGGACACGATATCGGGGACCAGTCTAGACCAGTGCGAGCGCGAGTGCCCCGCTTGAGACGCACACATAGACACTGCTTACGGACACGATATCGGGGACCAGTCTAGACCAGTGCGAGCGCGAGTGCCCCGCTTGAGACGCACGTATAGACACTGCTCACGGACACGATATCGGGGACCAGTCTAGACCAGTGCGAGCGCGAGTGCTCCGCTTGAGACGCACACAAAGACACTGCTTACGGACACGATATCGGGGACCAGTCTAGACCAGTGCGAGCGCGAGTGCCCCGCTTGAGACGCACACATAGACACTGCTTACGGACACGATATCGGGGACCAGCCTAGACCAGTGCGAGCGCGAGTGCCCCGCTTGAGACGCACACATAGACACTGCTTACGGACACGATATCGGGGACCAGTCTAGACCAGTGCGAGCGCAAGTGCTCCGCTTGAGACGCACACATAGACACTGCTTACGGACACGATATCGGGGACCAGTGTAGACCAGTGCGAGCGCGAGTGCTCCGCTTGAGACGCACACATAGACACTGCTTACGGACACGATATCGGGGACCAGTCTAGACCAGTGCGAGCGCGAGTGCTCCGCTTGAGACGCACACATAAACACTGCTTACGGACACGATATCGGGGACCAGTCTAAACCAGTGCGAGCGCGAGTGCCCCGCTTGAGACGCACGTATAGACACTGCTCACGGACACGATATCGGGGACCAGTCTAGACCAGTGCGAGCGCGAGTGCTCCGCTTGAGACGCACACAAAGACACTGCTTACGGACACGATATCGGGGACCAGTCTAGACCAGTGCGAGCGCGAGTGCCCCGCTTGAGACGCACACATAGACACTGCTTACGGACACGATATCGGGGACCAGCCTAGACCAGTGCGAGCGCGAGTGCCCCGCTTGAGACGCACACATAGACACTGCTTACGGACACGATATCGGGGACCAGTCTAGACCAGTGCGAGCGCAAGTGCTCCGCTTGAGACGCACACATAGACACTGCTTACGGACACGATATCGGGGACCAGTCTAGACCAGTGCGAGCGCGAGTTCTCCGCTTGAGACGCACACAAAGACACTGCTTACGGACACGATATCGGGGACCAGTCTAGACCAGTGCGAGCGCGAGTGCCCCGCTTGAGACGCACACATAGACACTGCTTACGGACACGATATCGGGGACCAGTCTAGACCAGTGCGAGCGCGAGTGCTCCGCTTGAGACGCACACATAGACACTGCTTACGGACACGATATCGGGGACCAGTCTAGACCAGTGCGAGCGCGAGTGCTCCGCTTGAGACGCACACATAAACACTGCTTACGGACACGATATCGGGGACCAGTCTAGACCAGTGCGAGCGCGAGTGCCCCGCTTGAGACGCACGTATAGACACTGCTCACGGACACGATATAGGGGACCAGTCTAGACCAGTGCGAGCGCGAGTGCCCCGCTTGAGACGCACACATAGACACTGCTTACGGACACGATATCGGGGACCAGTCTAGACCAGTGCGAGCGCAAGTGCTCCGCTTGAGACGCACACATAGACACTGCTTACGGACACGATATCGGGGACCAGTCTAGACCAGTGCTAGCGCGAGTTCTCTGCTTGAGACGCACACAAAGACACTGCTTACGGACACGATATCGGGG